>CALYLW010000008.1:3279006-3709006 GCA_944989445.1 Ampullaceana balthica | reverse complement strand
ACCCACCCACCCACCCACCCACCCACCCACCCACCCACCCACCCACCCACCCACCCACCCACCCACCCACCCACCCACCCACCCACCCACCCACCCACCCACCCACCCACCCACCCACCCACCCACCCACCCACCCACCCACCCACCCACCCACCCACCCACCCACCCACCCACCCACCCACCCACCCACCCACCCACCCACCCACCCACCCACCCACCCACCCACCCACCCACCCACCCACCCACCCACCCACCCACCCACCCACCCACCCACCCACCCACCCACCCACCCACCCACCCATCCACCCACCCATCCATCCATCCATCTATCTATCTATCTATCTATCTATCTATATATCTATCTATCTACTAGGGGTTGTAGGGCGCCTACGGCACCCACTTTTTTGTTTTTGTTTTTCAAAAGCAAAAAGTAAATTATTCTTGTTTGATAAATACGAAATATTAAACTTCCTGAAATGTACACAAAGTATTTTATAATTATAAATCCTCAAATTCTCTTTTTACATCGCTCTCTATTCCAAAATTAAAATATAAGCTAAAACAATGACGTCATATAATATTTTTTACTGCGAGAATCATTTCATTTATAATTCTTTTGCACACCTCCTGATGCGCGCCTTGTATATATATTTAAATATAAGCTCAAAGAAATGACGCCATGGCGTTACGGATACATACTCCAACCAACCTGTGACTTGGGCTATTATATTAGTGAGTTGTGACGTAACCCCAGATTCGTCTTTTGTGTAAAAGAGTTATTTCCTCTTACATGCCGCCAAAAGCCTTGTTCAAATCATACGCACTTGGAGCAGATGCCACATTAACGTGTTTATGTCTTGTAGTCATTAATTATTTTTTTTAAATTTGTTCGAGAATTGCCTTAAAAGGTTTTGTCTAAAAAAAAACGGTGATCTGTGTTTTTACAAATTTTCCTTGTCAACACCCATCACCCCTTAACGGGCCTGACGTCATCTCGGGCCAAAGCATTTCTTGTACGCCCTCATTAGCACTGTTACATTTTATTGATCATAAGGGCACATAGTTTTGTTTACAAATGACTTCAAATGTAGTGTTTTAATATAAATTCACTTTATCCTCGTTTTGGCTTAAGGTTGAAGACTTTGTCTCGATTCATTGTATAAATAAGAAAGAGTAAATGATAAGCATGTAACATAGTAGAAAAAAATAATCCTAATGTATAATTCGATCTTAATCAAAACAATATTCGTATTTTTACTAGCCCCCCCCCCTCTTTGCCATCTACTGATTTCCCAAATCCCATAAGGGGGTCGAAGCGCTACTAAAATCTCACAATCTTTTCTCTGATCCCTTTAATTTTCTAATGTACCATGGGATAGTGTCATCCACTGTGAGATCACTGACTAGATGGTTTTATAAGTCTATCATTGGTCTCCTTATGGTTCGCAATCACATGGGGTTTACGACGCTGGTTGGTTTCACTTCTTTTGTCTACAAGGCGGGCCTAAACGTTTGTATTAATGTTGTCTTTTTCATAAGTTTTTATTACTACACTAACTGGTCTTACAAATGAATTATTCTAGAAGACCTTAGAAGTGTTTATTACTACACTAACTGGTCTTACAAATGAATTATTCTAGAAGACCTTAGAAGTGTTTGTTACTACACTAACTGGTCTTACAAATGAATTATTCTAGAAGACCTTAGAAGTGTTTATTACTACACTAACTGGTCTTACAAATGAATTATTTTAGAAGACCTTAGAAGTGTTTGTTACTACACTAACTGGTCTTACAAATGAATTATTCTAGAAGACCTTAGAAGTGTTTGTTACTACACTAACTGGTCTTACAAATGAATTATTCTAGAAGACCTTAGAAGTGTTTGTTACTACACTAACTGGTCTTACAAATGAATTATTCTAGAAGACCTTAGAAGTGTTTGTTACTACACTAACTGGTCTTACAAATGAATTATTCTAGAAGACCTTAGAAGTGTTTGTTACTACACTAACTGGTCTTACAAATGAATTATTCTAGAAGACCTTAGAAGTGTTTGTTACTACACTAACTGGTCTTACAAATGAATTATTCTAGAAGACCTTAGAAGTGTTTGTTACTACACTAACTGGTCTTACAAATGAATTATTCTAGAAGACCTTAGAAGTGTTTGTTACTACACTAACTGGTCTTACAAATGAATTATTCTAGAAGACCTTAGAAGTGTTTGTTACTACACTAACTGGTCTTACAAATGAATTATTCTAGAAGACCTTAGAAGTGTTTGTTACTACACTAACTGGTCTTACATTTGAATTATCCTAGACGGTTTTAGAAGTTTTTGTTACTACACTAACTGGTCTTACATTTAAATTATTCTAGACAGTTTTAGAAGTGTTTGTTACTACACTAACTGGTGTTACAATTGAATTATTCTAGACGGTTTTAGAATTGTTTGTTACTACACTAACTGGTGTTACAATTGAATTATTCTAGACGGTTTTAGAATTGTTTGTTACTACACTAACTGGTGTTACAATTGAATTATTCTAGACGGTTTTAGAATTGTTTGTTACTACACTAGCTGGTGTTACAATTGAATTATTCTAGACGGTTTTAGAATTATTTGTTACTACACTAACTGGTGTTACAATTGAATTATTCTAGACGGTTTTAGAATTGTTTGTTACTACACTAACTGGTGTTACAATTGAATTATTCTAGACGGTTTCAGAAGTGTTTGTTACTACACTAACTGGTCTCAGTACCGACAAGGCAAGGGAAAATTTGTGCCAGAAAATGTGGATCCCACATTGTGCACACATCTCATCTACGCCTTTGGCAAGCCCGAGGGAACAGACATCCTGCCCTTCGAGTGGAACGATGATTCCACGCCTTGGAGCAAAGGAATGTAAGAATCTTACAAATTGCACATTAAAAAAAAATTGCTGGTAATCTTGTTTCAAAAATAAGATATGACTTTTTTCAACACACAGGATATTTTTTCGACGCTTAGCAAGTGTTTTTTATTTATTTTTTATTAATTTATTTATTCTTTTTTTATTTTTATATTTTAAAAAAAATACCTTTTATCAATACATAACCATGATTTTCTTTTTACACTTAACTATGACAAATTTAGACTAGGCTAGGACGTTCGTCTTTAATCATGAACTTTTGTAATCTATTTTGAAATTGTCATCAACAGGTATGAAAGAACAACGGATCTCAAACAAAGAAATCCTAACCTCAAAGTTCTCCTAGCAGTTGGGGGGTACAACATGGCGTCAGAGCCGTTCACCAGCTTCGTCGGAGACGCCGCTAAGCGTACGGCATTCGTCCAGTCGGCCATTTCCTTTCTGCGGGCCAGGAACTTTGATGGTCTTGACATGGACTGGGAATATCCGGGTCAGAGGGGAAGTCCGCCCGAAGACAAATACAATTTGGTCCTTCTTATCCAGGTACGCAAATTCGTCAACAGGACAGGACTCCTTTGTAAGAGAATGTCGAATCTTTGACATTTTATTTTTTAAAGTAGTGTTTACTTCCCTTTAGATGAGTTAAACAAACGATATCTTTTATTTTACCACGTTTTTATTAACTCACTTTCGTTCCTGTTTGTTTGTCTGTCCAAAATTTTTCAAATACCCCAACGTAAAATTAAACCACTTCTGTGACACTTTTGACAGGGGGGAGGGGGGGGGGTGTCCGGCCATGTGTGACGTCACGCTGTTTTATATTAAATTTTGATTATTTTGTTAATATAAACAACATTTTTGTTCGAAAGTGTGACGTACTTTAGGGGGGGGGGTCCGAGATGTGTGACAGTTTGTGACGGGGGGAGGGGGGGGTTAAAATGGTCAAAAATAGCGTGACGTACCTTATGGACGGCCCCTGAGTGAATTGAATTAGTTAAGCCTGAGAAGCGCCCGCCCCACGTTTTAGTCATATTACATCATAGTACTTGAGCATATAAGTTTGAAATTTTTATCAATCCAGAAAAAGATTTTTCCTTCCCAATTCTGTGGAAAAAAAATATTTTCTTCTTTTTAGTCCGCTCATAAAAACGTGGTTTTTAAAAATCTTTTTTTTTATTTCTATTTATTTTTTTTACCACGAATCTAAGATAACGGTGTGATGTTTATGTCCAATTCTTCAAACTCACAAATTCTAGATGACGCTCCTTCCATGTACTTCATTGAGCTACAGCAGTTGAATTTTTTTAAATATAACTTTTTATTTTAATGATATAATGTACACGTTTATGAAAGTAAATGCATTTTAAAATGATTAGTTTGAAAAATATGTTAATTAAAAAAAACTGTACCAACCATACACAGCAATACAATTAATTGTGTTACATTGAGTTTAAATACCATCGGAACTTCAAACTAAGGACAATTTTTATGATCTCATTTAAGATATTTTATGCTCCCAATAAATTCACTTAAAAATCTCACTCACTCACCTAATTTCACTTATAGATTATCTCACTCACTTGACTTCAGTGTAATGTTCTCAACTAACAGGAATTGTGGAACAGCTTTCATCTGGAATCTCTCAATAGCCAAAAACCGCGACTGCTTCTCACAGGTGCACTTCCGGCGGGAAAAGAAAGTATCGATGCCGGTTATGATATTCCCGCCATTATGCCGTGAGTTTACCATAAGTTAACCCGTGTTAACAGCTTATAACCCATCTACCCTCAATATGAAATATTACTGGTGTTAAACACCTTCTATCTAATCTACTCGTAATATGAAATTGAGATTTTATAATTTTAGGCAGGTGTATTGTTTATTTAAAATATGAATCATGTAAGGCAAAAAGAGACGTCTATGTAATGTGTCATGTAAGGCAACAAGAGACGTCTATGTAATGTTTCATGTAAGGAAACAAGAGACGTCTATGTACTGTGTCATGTAAGGAAAAAAGCGACGTCTATGTAATGTGTCATGTAGGGCAACAAGAGACGTCTATGTAATGTGTCATGTAAGGTAACAAGAGACGTCTATGTAATGTTGTGTCATGTAAGGAAACAAGAGACGTCTATGTAATGTGTCATGTAAGGCAACAAGAGACGTCTATGTAATGTGTCATGTAAGGTAACAAGAGACGTCTATGTAATGTGTCATGTAAGGTAACAAGAGACGTCTATGTAATGTGTCATGTAAGGTAACAAGAGACGTCTATGTAATGTGTCATGTAAGGTAACAAGAGACGTCTATGTAATGTTGTGTCATGTAGGGCAACAAGAGACGTCTATGTAATGTGTCATGTAAGGCAACAAGAGACGTCTATGTAATGTTGTGTCATGTAAGGCAACAAGAAACGTCTATGTAATGTTGTGTCATGTAAGGCAACAAGAGACGTCTATGTAATGTTGTGTCATGTAGGGCAACAAGAGACGTCTATGTAATGTTGTGTCATGTAGGGCAACAAGAGACGTCTATGTAATGTTGTGTCATGTAAGGCAAAAAGAGACGTCTATGTAATGTTTCATGTAAGGCAACAAGAGACGTCTATGTAATGTGTCATGTAAGGCAACAAGAGACGTCTATGTAATGTGTCATGTAAGGCAACAAGAGACGTCTATGTAATGTGTCATGTAAGGCAACAAGAGACGTCTATGTAATGTTGTGTCATGTAGGGCAACAAGAGACGTCTATGTAATGTTGTGTCATGTAGGGCAACAAGAGACATATATGTAATGTTGTGTCATGTAGGGCAACAGGAGACGTCTATGTAATGTTGTGTCATGTAGGGCAACAAGAGACATCTATGTAATGTTGTGTCATGTAGGGCAACAAGAGACGTCTATGTAATGTTGTGTCATGTAGGGCAACAAGAGACGTCTATGTAATGTTGTGTCATGTAGGGCAACAAGAGACATCTATGTAATGTTGTGTCATGAAGGGCAACAGGAGACGTCTATGTAATGTTGTGTAATCTAGAGCAACAAGAGACGTCTATGTAATGTTGTGTCATCTAGAGCAACAAGAGACGACTGTGTAATGTTGTATCATGTAGGGCAACAAGAGACGTCTATGTAATGTATCATGTAGAGCAACAAGAGACGTCTGTGTAATGTTGTATCATGTAGGGCAACAAGAGACGTCTATGTAATGTATCATGTAGAGCAACAAGAGACGTCTGTGTAATGCTGTGTCATGAAAGGCAACAAGAGACGTCTGTGTAATGTTGTATCATGTAGGGCAACAAGAGACGTCTATGTAATGTTGTGTCATGTAGGGCAACAAGAGACGTCTATGTAATGTTGTATCATGTAGGGCAACAAGAGACGTCTATGTAATGTTGTGTCATGTAGGGCAACAAGAGACATATATGTAATGTTGTGTCATGTAGGGCAAGAGGAGACGTCTATGTAATGTTGTGTCATCTAGAGCAACAATAGACATCTATGTAATGTTGTGTCATCTAGAGCAACAATAGACGTCTATGTAATGTTGTGTCATCTAGAGCAACAAGAGACGTCTGTGTAATGCTGTGTCATGTAAGGCAACAACAGACGTCTGTGTAATGCTGTGTCATGTAAGGCAACAAGAGACGTCTATGTAATGCTGTGTCATGTAAGGCAACAACAGACGTCTGTGTAATGCTGTGTCATGTAAGGCAACAACAGACGTCTGTGTAATGCTGTGTCATGAAAGGCAACAAGAGACGTCTATGTAATGCTTTGCTCTAATTGTGTTATGACAGGTTCATGGACTTCATTAGCTTAATGACGTATGACTTCCATGGCAGCTGGGAACCCTACACAGGCATGAACAGTCCACTGTTCGCACACGAGTCTGACGCCGGGAACGATACGTACCTGAATCTGGTATGTAGGGGTAACAGCCGATCTCTCATACATTACCACAACGCTCTGGTATGTAGGGGTAACACACGATCTTTCAGACTTAACCACAATACTCTGGTATGCATAGGTAACAACCGAACTCTCAGACTTAACAACAGAACACTGGTATGGAGAGGTAAAAAGAAGCGATCTCTAAGACTTTACCGCAACACTCTGCAACACTCTGCAACACTCTGCAACACTCTGTAACACTCTGCAACACTCTGTAACACTGTGTAGGAGTAACAACCAATCTCTCGTACATTGCATCACAATCTGGTATGTAGGGGCAACAACCAATCTCTCGTACATTGCATCACAATCTGGTATGTAGGGGTAACAACCAATATCTCGTACATTGCATCACAATCTGGTATGTAGGGGTAACAACCAATCTCTCGTACATTGCATCACAATCTGGTATGTAGGGGCAACAACAAATCTCTCGTACATTGCATCACAATCTGGTATGTAGGGGCAACAACCAATCTCTCGTACATTGCATCACAATCTGGTATGTAGGGGTAACAACCAATCTCTCGTACATTGCATCACAATCTGGTATGTAGGGGCAACAACCAATCTCTCGTACATTGCATTACAATCTGGTATGTAGGGGCAACAACCAATCTCTCGTACATTGCATCACAATCTGGTATGTAGGGGCAACAACCAATCTCTCGTACATTGCATCACAATCTGGTATGTAGGGGCAACAACCAATCTCTCGTACATTGCATCACAATCTGGTATGTAGGGGCAACAACCAATCTCTCGTACATTGCATCACAATCTGGTATGTAGGGGCAACAACCAATCTCTCGTACATTGCATCACAATCTGGTATGTAGGGGTAACAACCAATCTCTCGTACATTGCATCACAATCTGGTATGTAGGGGCAACAACCAATCTCTCGTACATTGCATCACAATCTGGTATGTAGGGGCAACAACCAATCTCTCGTACATTGCATCACAATCTGGTATGTAGGGGCAACAACCAATCTCTCGTACATTGCATCACAATCTGGTATGTAGGGGCAACAACCAATCTCTCGTACATTGCATCACAATCTGGTATGTAGGGGTAACAACCAATCTCTCGTACATTGCATCACAATCTGGTATGTAGGGGCAACAACCAATCTCTCGTACATTGCATCACAATCTGGTATGTAGGAGTAATAACCGATCGATCTCTCTAGCATTACAACACCTGATATGTCGGTATAACAAATTGTCATATAGACATTACCACAGCACTTTTGTCAACAAATTATCAAATCTGCAACGTCCGCATTCTGGTATCGTATTCTATCCAAAGAAATAAGAATTCTTTGAAATTATTTTGTTTTCTTCAGTTTGAACATTGCATCTTACTGTGCTATTGTAACTATAACTATATAACTCTTTATGTAGGCGTTCTCACAGTACATAATCTTGTGCACAATAATTCACTGAAGAATTCGTTTATCCAAAACAACTTTAATATATATATATTATGTACACATAGATATCATTTGAGGTAATATAAAGTGGAAATCTTGAGGCATACACCATACATCCTTCCTCGACGGAAATCTACACACAACTGTTCGCCCAACACTTTCAACCAATATGAATGCTCCTTTCTTCCCGCGTTTCTTATACACGTGACCTTACGTCACAAAATTATGTTAATCACATGTGACAGCTATATACATTCCATACATCCCCAAACCCACAAAGAAGAAATAGAAAACACAAAATTAATGTCAAGTATTAATTGTATGCTGACCTCTTAACTTCCGTTCTGCTTCTTGTCAGAGCTGTTGGAGTTGACGTCCATGAGTCCGAAACTAAGCGCCTCAAACAATGTTGTCATATCATAGTTTTGAATCAAATCATGTTTATCAGCAATGTCTGTCTTTTAATATGATGTTATATTTATCATCTGTTTACGATTTATTTTAATGTTTAAAAAATTGCTTTTTTTTTAAAACTGTCGTGTAATTTCTTGCAGGATTGGGCCGCCCAGTATTACGTGACGTTAGGGGCTCCTAGAGATAAGATCAACATAGGGATAGCAACCTACGGCAGGTCGTTTCTCCTGGACAGTTTGGCTAATATAGGAGTTAGAGCCCCTGCCTCCAAGCCTGGCGATGCTGGAACTTACACCATGGAAAAGGGTTTTGTCTCATACTACGAGGTTGGTTTACCGGATACGGCTGTAGTGGGGTAGACTTTGTGAAACTTTCTATTGCAATGTAGCAGATAATATGTGAAACTTTTGGAGATTCCGGAATTCGGGCGTGGAATGGGTTGCCTGAAGAATCCAGGAAAACCAACACTTTATCAACATTTAAACCTCTAATAAAAATGCAGGACTAAACACAAACCATAGATAAGCGTAGGACGCAATAATCTTCTGTATAGAAGGAGCGTCTGTAAACAGATAAGAGACCATTTAGAACTTTATGTGTGACATTTCAAACTAATAGTACATCTTGTTTTCTGAACCATTTGAAGGCAGTAGTAGAACATGTTATGTGAATGAATTAAGCGTTAGTTATTGTTGGTTGCAGATAATTTATAACATAGTCTTCAAAACATTGAATACGAGGAATACATTATTTGAATTAGGCCATTAAGTCTGTAACTTTTTAAATATGTTTTTTGTAAACGCAAAACTATATTGGAATATAAAAGACACAAACGAAAAATGTCAAGCTTTAATAACAGAAAATTACATGTGTAGACATTTCTGCAAATGTCTTTATCACTACAAATAAACAAAGTCTTTAAATCAAATTTACATCATGTATCATTTAACCTACCGTGGGAAAAACTATTTAAGTATAGAAAAGAAAAGAACGGTTAACATAAAGCCCTAACTAAAACTTATCATAGAAGAATAAAAATCAAGTGTCACTTTTATCCAACCATCAATTTCTTTTCTTATTTTAAAATCAACATCTAAAACAATATTTAACAAATCGTTTATCTTTAGATATTTGACAGAACTGAAACCACCAAAACTGGAATGTACATTGTTTTTGATTGTCAGTGCGATGGTACCAAGCAATTATTTATCCATGTCCCTAGGTTTGTGATTTGATAAAAGCAGGGGGCCAGGTGTTCGATGTGCCCTCCCAGAGGAACCGTTACCTCCTTAAAGGCAACTTTTGGGTCGGCTACGACGACATCCAAAGTGTGACGGAAAAGGTATTTCATTTATTTTTAAACACTGCTGTCACATTAAACCTTAAATAATACATATCTCTTTTTAAATTCTTTAAAAGAAGTGAAATGAAAGTTAAGCCCGGCATGACACCAAGACTTTTAGTGAAATGTCAAAAACACGTTATGCTGCCGTTTGAAAAAAAACACACATATCTATATTCTAATGTTCATTTCCGCCCCCCGCCCCGTAACACAGGCCTGCTACACAAAACAGAACAAGTTTGGCGGGGTCATGTTCTGGGCCCTTGACCTCGATGACTTCAATGGGAATACGTGCGACCAGGGCAGGTACCCACTGATAAACGCAGTCCTCAAGGAAATGGCTGACACCTCCACGGCCAAATGCCCAGCGTAAGCAGACATGATGTAACAAAGAGCGTTTTATTTACTGATATTTTTGTATGCCCGCTATTAGAACCCTTCTGACACCTATGCCATGATATGAATATGTATCATGCTGTGATATCCCACCCCCACTCGACCTTTTATCCCCCCCCCGGGAAATTTATATGCCGCGACGATTTCCCCACAGGGACATCCCCAGTTTGAGGATATTATCCCGACAATTATTATAAAGTATGAACATGTTGGACGTTTCATTATTAATATCTAACTACCCTTCAATGTCTTGTTTGTAAATTTGCTTAAAATTAGCATTTATTTGAATTTTTGCTGCGACGTTTTAAGTGGACGTTATCAACAAACAATACACAAACAACGGTTGAGATTATGGTAGAAATAGGGGTGGTGGGGTAGGATGCAATCTTTTTTTTTGTTGTTGTAATAATAAAAGGGTTGGGGATGTAAATGTTTCTTTCTTTTTTTTTAATTTGTGGGGCACCATGTCAAAAAGAAAATGTGACCTGGAACATTCTGAAAAACATTCTAATTTTTATTTTTCAGTTGCCTTATGGCCTTGTATTTTTTCGGGAGGATCTCTAATTTATGAAACAGTTAACACTTACCTGAAACTTAAAGCCCCATTCATGAGTAGCTACACAATGTTTATCAACCAATGATATCAATGGAGACATTTTTCTCTTCATATACGAAATGGCACAGGGGGGTTAAGTGTGTCAGGGTGTCTACGAATCGCTCACGTCCTGTGGAAACTAATCTTAAACAGCACACTATCACTTTGTAACAGCACACTGTCACTTTGCAACAGCGCACTGTCGCTTTGTAACAGCACACTGTCGCTTTGTAACAGCGCACTATCAATTTGTAACAGCATACTATGACTTTGTAAACAGCACACTATCACTTTGTAATAGCACGCTATCACTTTGTAACAGGACTCTGTCACTTCGTAAACGCATATTTTAACTTCTCCACTCTATTATATACACATGTGTCAAAAGCATTTTGTAAATTAAAATACGAACAGTTTCATTTATTTATTCTTCTTCTTATTATTATTTTTGAAATCTCTAAATGGTGTTTTAAAATTAAACCATAAAACTGACAAAATTTAAAAGTGCCAGATAAAATTAGACACAGTCCAACATCTATCTATATATATAATTCTCTTCGTGGTCGGACCCTGCGAGGCAACAAGAAGCTGCATGTGCAACAGATACTAATTTTAGAAAGCAGCGCACCAAATTACTGCACCAATGCATCAAAAGGTGTGCAAATTAAATATGCGCTGTAAAAAAAAATTATATGACGTCATTGTTTTCGCTCATACATTTATTTTAATTTTGGAAAAGGGATCAATGTAAAAAGAAGATTTGATTGTGGATAATTATAACATCAAAAAACAAAGGGGGGGGGGCCATAGGCGCCCTACAACCCCTATTATAAACTACTTTGTGTGCATTTCAGAAAGTTTAATATTTCGTATTGATCAAACAAGGACAAGTTAGTTGGTCTTTTGAAAAAGGTCGGCGCCGTAGGCGCCCTAAAAAAGTGCTTTAAAGGGGTAAAAGAACTCTCCATAAGCAAGTCTGCGGCGTATGCTACGCTGCGGGGCGTCTAGTATATATAACTATGTCTCAATATGGATTTTTTCACCATGCATTACAACAGTTCAATAACAAGTCGTATCCACTTGATCTCCACAGCAAACCAGCCACCTCCACATCCCACACACCACAGCCCACCATCGCAGGTCCAAGTGGGTAACTTCAATGTTGTGACATTTTATTTTTATAAAAGATTCTTGACAAATTGTTTTTAAAAATTTATAGATATTCAATTTAGTCATCAAAAATTTAGAATTAGCTCAGCTCATTTTTAAAACAAATTTTCCACACAAAAAACAAACAACCAATAACGGTATAGGCCTACTATTGGTTGATATTTATATCATGATCGATACTTGATTGGTTCATCTCCTGCTCCCCCACCCCCGCACCACTACGCCCCTGACACCCACAGACCAAGCAGCCATTGTCCAATCAATCGGTGAATTCGACTGTGTCGGAAAACACAATGACTTCTATCCCGACCTCGCTTCCTGCAGCAGTTTCTTCGTCTGTGCCAACCAGGTGAGTGAGAGTGTAACAGTATCTTACAATCTATAAGCTATAACAGGGGTCGGGAAACCATGGCTCGTGAGTCAGATATGGCTCTATTGATGGCTGCATCTGGCTCTCAGACAAATGTTTGATTATTAAAGAAAACAACAGTTTATTCAGACTCCTTTGATCTACATATTTTTTTTTATATTAATAGCTTATAAAAAAACAGCATCACAATGTTATTAAAAAGAATTCAGATACATAATTATTATACTTTTAGTGTTGAAATTACACATAAATGCACACATTTACTTGAATTTTTAGTTTGAAACATAATGTATGGCTCTCACAGAATTACTTTTTAAAATATGTGGTGTTTATGGCTCTCTCAGCCAAAAAGTTTCCAGACCCCTGATCTATAACAAACTTAAATTTTACTATTAACCTTTATAAGCTAGAAAGTAGTTTTATTTTGAAGCGTTTGGGACGGATAAAAGGAGAAGAATGTATAATTATCAATAACACATTAACGTATTAAATTTACAATTTATATCTTCTTGTATCTAAACAAAAGTTGATTAATGTGTACATCTTATACAAGAGGGTCAAAATAATTTGTTCTCTTTAAATTTGTTGTATTGTATATCACATCATTTGTGAAATTCGGCTACTGTTGTCAGTGGTGCAATCCGCAACCTTCACATCCCCCTATCTATCCCACTGGGTGTTGTCATTACTTTCCTTGATCTGACCAGGTGCCCTACAAGGTCACGTGTGCTATGGGAATGCACTATAATGACGTCATCAAGTCATGTGACTACGCTTACCTGGCCAACTGTAAGCGAGAGGACAGCACGTGAGTTATGAATTTTTACCACGTTAATATTAACTTGCTTTCGTCCTGTCCGCATTGTTTTCGTTCCTGTCTGTCTGTAATATGTATCCGTCTGCTATTGTTCACATTCACGTGCCGAGTTCACCCCGTGACTTCATCGCCGTGGTATTAAAACTTTGGGCGGGCGCTTATGAGGTGTTTGGTAAAAATAAATACTGGTAAAAATAGATTTTTAAAAACCACGTTTTTATAAGTTGACTAAAAAGAATAAAATAAATAGAGGTAAAAAAGGATTTTTAAAAACTGCGTTTTTATAAGTGGACTAAAAAGAAGAAAATAATTTAAAACATTTAAATTCAAGTACTTTCATTTAATATGACTAAAAACGTGGGGCGGGTGCTTATGAGGTTTAACATATGCAGTTCACCCATTCTCTCACTTATAGATCTCTCTTTTTCCTTCTAAATTATAAATCTTTAATTTTTATACCAAACACCCGGCCAACCTTTTTAGTCAGATTAAATCACAGTACTTGAACTTATAAGTTTTAAATTATTTTCTTCTTTTTAGTCCACTTATAGAAACGTGGTTTTTAAAAATCCTTTTTTACCTCTATTTATTATGTTGTATCTGGGGCAGTAAGTGGCACTTACTTTTGAACCTTCCTATTTCAAAAACCTTTGATGTTTACTTGATTTAACTAATTTAACACGATGTAACAATCTCGTGACGATAGTTTGATTAATTATTTGTTACGTCTGCTGCTAGACTTTTAAATTCACACACATTCTTTAGATTTCTCTGTTTAGGTTTATTTTTATGATAAAATGTAATTCTATTAAATACTAATACTTGAACGGCCTAAGTTTTCCATCACCGAAACGTGATTTGTGAACACTTTTTGTATATATATCTTTGCTTCAACATATTCACTCGTTTATTTTGAAGCTAAGAACGATTTTTAGAAGAAGCTGTTTTCTGATTTTTTTTTATTTGTTCACATAATTTCTGTCATAAAAAAATAAAAGAACCTGTTGATTTCTTTCATATTATCCACCCCCGAACCAAAAATGTATGTGAATATATCCGAAACAATTTTACTAGGGCGGTTTTCTATAGCTATTTTGTAGTATTAGCATTTGTGTAGGAAGAATCAGCAGAAATGTATCAACTTATAAAATTTTCTTCATCAAACTTTCGTCTTGGTGTGCTAAAAACAAGAGGGCCATGAAAGAGCTGTTACAGTATTACTAAATTTTAGAGGCATTGTCCAAACAATGATAGTTTTTGCATCACCCCAATGTACAACCAAATACTAAAGACATTTATTATTATCAAACAATTTATTGAGAAGCACATTTCGATTTCTTAAACTGTAACCCACAAATATATAAGGGCTTACAAAATCATTAAAAGTGGATTTTTTAAAAAGTAAATAAAATTCTTTCGATCTAAGACTGTTTACATAAATTCCCCTGAGGCTCCGTGTCTGTGACACATTGATTAACTAGTAAAGAATTACATTTGTTTGTTTTTATAAACCAGGCAAATGCTAAGCACAACTCACAGTCCAGCCACAACGATGACTCAAGGTAAGAGTATTGACCTTCTTAACTTTGCTTAACCTTTTAGTTTCATTAAACTTCTTCTGTATGATCAGATTTTTAAAAAATCAATTATTTCAAGAAAAGTTAATTTCTCTTTCACTTTATCAACTATCCAATAATTATTTTCTTTGTTAAATATTAACACGTAAATGAATCCTGCAGGCACAACAACCACTGTCAGTAATCCGTGCAGTGGCGTGTCCAAGGCCATGGTGGCCCACCCAGATGACTGCCATAAATACTTCTACTGTGGCCCGGACGGCGGCAGTTTCTTGTTGGAGTGTCAACTTCCGTTAGTCTTCAACCCGAGCGTCCAGATGTGCGACCTCTTCTCGAACTACCCATGCACCAACCCGCACAAACTCCAATAAACGCGTCAAACATTCAAATATTTGATGTCGTAAAGGCGTCGTTCTAAACTTGAGTGTTTTCGTCGGAATGAGTCGTGTGTAGATTGAACGAGTTTCACAGGCGCTATCATTAGTAGATTCATTTCTTATGTTTCATGTTAAGTTTCATTCTAGGGGAATTCATGGACCGCAGTCTTCAGATGTATTGCAGAGATGTTCAACAGGAGTGTTAGGTTGTAAATTTGAATTAGAGCTTGCATTATTTTGTCGTACACGTCAAACATTTCAAAGACTCCGAAATTTGATGCGGCTCCACAGCGTAGTTTTACGCTATCAACTAATCAGTGTATCATGTTAACTTTGATGAAAATGTTTGTAACACGGTTTTCATCATTCCAGTAATTCGCTCTATGTCAATGAAGAGACTGTCATAGGTCCAGAGGCGTCACAGGGAAGTGGGTGCGAGGGGTTGGACCGCTCCGGGTGACACCATCACAAGGGGCGACACCAAAATGTAGAATTCTGTATGTACCCTGTTATTTGGCTCTGGCAGACTCGGAGTTCTATGAATAAGGTCGTGAGAGGGTGAGATCTTGAGCAATGAGCTACCGCACTGTGTGACAACAACTCTAGTGACGCCTCTGCCTAGGACTAAGCGACCATGAATTAAAAGTGAAAAATGAGTTTGATGCGGATTAAACTTTGGATCTCTTTGGCTTTAATTGGAAGGAGAGTCCGTTGTTGAAGCAGGGGAAGCAATCAACCATAACTGTCACACACACAAAAAACCCCGCTTCAACACGATATCAGTCCTAAATAAATATTTGACAGCATTCTGTCAATATATTCCAGTTCAATGTTAGCGTCATTTGATACTTTCTAAACATTAATGATTGTAACTGTTTGGAGAGGGGGTCAGCATTCAAGCTCTTCAAAGACAACAAATAATGGAGCAACGTGTTCTTCCGCTTGAAATAGGATAGAAAAATTAGGACATCCATTATAATTCCAAAATATGTTTTTGTGCTTCTTTCCTGAAGAAGCAGCCGATTTGCAAAATCGCTCTTAGTTTTTTTTTCTCTATAATTAGTTATACATTGTTGGAATTTCTATTTGATTTGAAATATTTATTTTTTGTCTTAATTAATGAACTATTCTGCATTCCTGAGTTGTTTTTTTTTCATTTGTTTAATAAAATTAAAAAAACAAAAACAATTTCGTCTGATAGCGTTTAAAAATAATCATGTGATCTGGGGATCAGATACACCGTATGTTTAATTCCAATCTAGTGTTCCCTCTTTACAATACATGTATTGTATTTATTCAAAGCAGACTTGCTATTAATCATGTTTTATGTTTTAATTTAAAATAAATAAAGTGAGTTGTGTCAATCTCAGCAATTATATTGCGTTATTTTTTTCCATGAAAAAGCTGGTTGGGTTGGGGGGTGAGGGGGATGTTTCATAATTTTTATTTCACCATGAGTGTAAGTTACCAGCAATCGCTGAGATCAAAAGATTCAACGTCTACAAAACTTCTTTGCAGTTAACTGAATCGTCACGCTTTCAACGGCACAATATGGAACAAGGAACTTGTTTAAGAATATGCGTTTTAACTTTGAAATGGGAAGTTTTATTTATTTTACTTATACAAAAGCGTTTTATTTTTAGGCTTTTTTTATTTGCTAGATTTTTTTCTCGTGTATTTTCAATGTCTTACAATGTCATCTGCTGAAAAGATTTCAACAATTAAATTACAAGACAATCATCAACTGTGTGACTTAAACAATAAGTTAAAGATTTATTAATAGACAACTACATGAGTAAACGTTTCGGAAAATGCCTTCATCAGTACAAATAAATAAACATGAGTGTTAATTAAACAAAATTTCTTCTAACGATAAACGCAGCTAATATGTGTACCGTACTGTCATTTATGTGGTTGCTAGGATATGAAGGTTTATTGAATGCATGAATACTTATATGTATGTTATTATTATAACGTCAAGCATTGTGAGCCCAGTTTCTTACTTGGGTACAGCACTATATAAATTTTTAATTTATTATTATTGTTATATACGTTATATATTACGAACTACAACATTTAAAAAACAATTAAGTAGTGTTTTAAAAAAAAACCAGTAATGAAAAGAAGAAAAATGGGCACAAGTTCTGAACAAATATATAGGATGGAGGAAGAGGAAGGAAGAATAAATCAAAATGCAGTTTAAAAATAAACTTGGCAAAGATTGTTTTAAAATCTCCCATTATGTCAATGTAGTTATAAGACACAGTTATATTTACTTTGATGTAATTTTGTTAAAAGTGAAAGTATTATCAGACGATTCTGGCCTAATAAGTTTCAATAATACAAACAAACAATGACGTCCTTCGTGTATCAGATTGAAGCTCTTGCAATATCTAGGGGAAAACCGTGTATCTAGTTCCTGGTTGGATTATCGGGAAATTCTTTTGTGACTTAAATCTTGCAGTTGCGTGGTTGGAAAACATAGCAGTAACTCAATTCTTATTAGTTTATTTTCATGTTACATATTTGTCAGCAATTATTCATTTATATATCCAGCCATGTACAAGATGTTGTTCTGGTTGTGGACCGGTTAGCTGTTCCGATCGTAGGCAAGGCTTAGATCCGTCAGCGGCTAACAGTTCAGTCTAACAGCCCCCCCCCAAGTGAGGGAACTATGACTGTTGTTGAGTTGCATTCCGGGACACAGAAACTGCTTTACGGACGGGTCAATCCGACAGTCTGGTTACAGATCACTCGAGCGTGACCACCGCAATATTTCGACAGACAAGTATTCAGTTCACCAGGATACATTACGGAAGCCTAAAGGGTGTCTGAGCAAGACACACCAGTAGCGTTAAGACAGAGACATGACATCAGTGTCATCAGATTCAACATCAACTGTAATTTTAATGGAGCAATCTGACGGCAGGACTCTTTTTCGCAGTGGCGTAGCTAGGAGAGGGGGTCTGAATCCGAAAGTCCCCCGGAGCCCCCACTTGAGAGCGGCCCCCAAAGGAGTGTCCCTTATCTCATGTCATCATATCAGACTTCAAAATGGAGGGCCCACAAAAGTGGCCAAGCGCCCCCACCCCTCGGCCCACAAAGCCCTAGCTACGCCACTGGTTTTCAGACGACCCAAACCTCCGAGTGTACAAAGCTTGCACGGCATCATTTCGGACGGGTCCCTATTTGTGCTTACGTTTTAATATTGCATTATAACAGTATCAATCTTACGGTCACAAATTCTTCATTCAAGTGACATTCTCATCTTTCCTAAAAAAATAAAGATAAAAACTCAGCGGTCGGTAGTTATATATAGTGGGACCTCGCTAAGTCGAACTCAAAGGAACTCAAAAGAAAAATCGACTTAGGGAGAATGGAGTAATAGGCGCAGATTAGTCAAGGAATTTGGCCGGGACCTAACAAATAATTCGATATAGGTTTTCGACTTAGGGAAGTTCGACTTAGCGAGGTCCGACTGTATATCTTCTATAATGTCATCAAATCATTGATATGTACAGTTTTTACCACGTTTTTATTAACTCGCTTTCGTTCCTGTTTGTTGGTTTGTTTGTCCAAGATTTTTTCAAATCTGCCAACGTAAAATTGAACTACTTTTGATGGTCATAGAGATCTCAAAATTTTACCACAGATAGATCTTGGATGACAATGCATTGTATCAAAATTTCAGATCGATCGAATGTACCGTTATTAAATTATTGAACTTTTTAGTTTATCTATAGTCTATATCTGTACCGTCTGCTTTTGTTGACATCCGTGAGTTCACCCCGTGACCACATCACAATGTTTTTAAAACGTTGGGCGGGCGCTTGTGAGGTGTTTGGTAAAATAAATAGAGGTAAAAAAAAATATTTTTAAAAACCAGGTTGTTATAAGTGGACTATAAAGAATAAAATAAATAGAAGTAAAAAAAGATTTTTAAAAACCACGTTTTTAGAAGCGGACTAAAAAGAAGAAAATAATTTAAAACTTATTAGTTCAAGTACTTCGATTTGATATGACTAAAAACGTGGGGTGGGTGTTTGGTATAAAAATTAAAGATTTCTAATTTAGAAGGCAAAAGAGAGATCTATAAGTGAGAGTATGAGTGAGCTGCATATGTTAAACCTCATAAGCGCCCGACCTACGTTTATGGTGACATGGTGTTCGCTGCCAGGCAGCTGCAAGAGAAATGTCAGGAGCAGAACTCCGACCTATTCTCCACCTATGTCGACCTGACCAAGGCTTTTGACATTGTTGGCAGAGAGGGTCTGTGGAAGATCATGGCCAAGTACAGTTGCCCAAGGAAATTCATCGTCTTGGTGCAACAATTCCATGAGGGCATGCAGGCCAGAGTCCAAGACAGCGAAGAGTTTTCTGATCCTTTCCCAGTCACAAACGGGGTCAAGCAGGGCTGCATCCTGGCACCAACACTGTTTAGCCTCATGTTTTCCGCCATACTGACAGAGGCCTTCAGAGACGAGGATGTTGGTGTCAACCTGAAGTACCGCACAGATGGCAAGCTGTTCAACCTTCGGAGGCTCCAGGCAAAAACCAAGGTTATGACAGACATCATCAGAGACCTGCTGTTCGCTGATGACTGTGCCCTCAACGCTGTCTCAGAAGCCGACATGCAACGCAGTGTAAAACTGTTCTCCAGCGCCTGCACAAACTTTGGTCTAACAATCAACACTAAGAAGACTGAGGTCCTCCCATCAGCCCGCGCCTGGAAGGCCCTACGTAGAGCCCAACATCACTGTCAACGGCCAGAGACTCAACACAGTGCACCGGTTCACATACCTAGGCAGCACACTGTCTCAAAATGTCACCATCGATGACGAAGTGAACGTCAGAATTGCTAGAGCCAGCTCCACTTTCGGCAGGTTGTACCCTAATGTCTGGAACAGAAGAGGCATTACCATCCAGACCAAGCTGAAAGTGTACAGGGCAGTGGTGCTCCCCACACTGCTATATATGCTTGTGAAACTTGGACTGTTTATCAGCGCCATGCAAGAAAGCTTAACCACTTTCATATAACAAGCCTCAGGAAGATTCTCGGCATAAAGTGGCAGAACAAAATTCCAGACACAGTGGTACTGACCAGGGCAGGTCTCCCAGCATCTTCACCCTCCTGATGCAGACCCAGCTTCGCTGGGCAGGGCACGTTGTCCGAATGCCAGACGAGAGACTGCCAAAGAGAATCTTCTATGGTGAGCTCCAGTATGGCCAGCGGTCCCACGGTGGGCAAAAGAAACGCTTCAAAGACACACTAAAAGCCTCAATGAAAGCGTTTGCCATCAATCCAGACACGTGGGAACGAGCTGCAATGGACCGATCCACCTGGCGCTCTTCCATCCACGAAGGTGCCAGGGTCATGCGAGGCAAACCGGATCACCGCCGCAGAAAAGAAGAGGCAAGCCCGAAAGGCCCATGCTGTCAACCCTCCAGGAGATGTCGCACTCGTCCCTTGTCCCTTCTGTTCCCGAACCTTCCGTGCAAGGATCGGCCTAATCAGCCATCTGCGCACGCACAGACAACCCTCGGATGACTAGAGTGGTCCTCGTCGTATCGACGGACGAACGAACAAACAGATGCTCTCCATCCCTTCGAAACCTTCGCTCTTCTCTTTCAAGTAAAAGCCAACGGTTCTCACACCATCATCCTACACCTCAATAGCACACAGAACAGGCCAATACAGGAGACTTCAATCGGAAAGAGAAGTATCGTTCTATTGACAAAAAGATTCTAGTTGTCATTCCTAAACCATTCTTTTTAGATCATGATTTACTGCGTGTGTTGGCATGATAAAAACAGGTTAATGGGGAGGGACAACATTTATTTTTACCTTGGGGAAAGTCACATATAGCTATTAAAACAATATCTTCAAGTAATTTATCTAAGGGAACCATTTATTTATTTTTTTAAATAACGAATTTATGTTTGTTTCCTTATAAAATATAAAAGAAGACATAGATTACTTACCATTGCATTTATACATCTTTTTCTACCTTTCACCTCAGTGAACAAATGCTCTATCATCGTCTTTGCCAGCGCCGTCATAGCATCATCAAATGGCACAGCACCAGTTTCTCACTGAGGACCGAACTTGTTAACAACAAAAACATGAATGCAGAATAAAAGATACACAGACTAATTGTGTGAACAAAAGAATCAATTAAAGCTTTATAAATAGACTTATACACAAGTAGATGTTTCGGTTAATGTCTTCATCAGTAAAAATGACTTACACACAGTAGCGTCACTAGGGGCCTACGGGAGGCTGGCCTCCCGGGTGACACCTTTGGGGGTGACACCAAAGTCTAATTATTTTTTTTACTGCTTTACCGTTTGTGTCAAAAAAATAAAGAGACGACAAATTTTTCACCTAGAACAAAATTACGAAATACAATAAAATACGTTAATTGCGAAAACTTATTAATAAAAATATATCGGTTAGCATGCAATAATAAAAATGTCCACACAAAAATCTACAATAAAACAAATTTGGAAAAAAAAAGAAAAGAAACAGCCGCACCTTTTTAGGCAGGACATAAAAGAGGGGTGTCTTTTGTTTTAAATGAAATGAAGCAAACTGGCCTTTGACATACCGACAACATGTAGTACGCCAGCGAGGTGAACCCCACCTCACGAATCACTCAGTGCGGGGGGGGGAGGGGGGAGATTTTTCACCAAAAAATCAAAGGATGATTTTTTTTAATTTAGAGGAAAATTATGTATTCAATGTCTTTGCGTTAATTTTTCTGTTTTATTTATGTAAATGATATAATGGACTATAAGAAACTTAATCTTCTTGAGTATAGGCATAGGTACTTTTTAAAAAAAATACTATTAAAGACGAAATTATTTTCACGTGAAAACATTTCAGTTTTATCGATTTCGTATGAAAGATTTTCACTTATAGATGGCTTGATGCGTACGTTCGGCAGCCGAAGTAAAGTTGAATTTTTAACGTTGAAAAACGTCTGGTCTCACCATTATATAGCATATTATTGAAGATATAATATGTTATATTCAATTATTTTATCTATAATTCATAAATAAACATTCTTGCAGCAGTAAAGGTAAGCAAGTGAATCATTTATTTAATTTTGTTAAAAGAGGGAAAGATAGAGAATTTACTCGAATTATTTTTGAGTCAAAATGCCACTTTATTTTATAATGACTGACTTTAATTTTGAAAGTTACAAAAGTAAGCCAAATTACACTAAAATTTAAGACAGGTTCAAAAGTTAGACGTATTTTCTCAAATTAATATATTTTCTTAAATTATGGCAGACATTGCTTAAACTTTATAAAATGCCATTCAAATAATTAATAAACTTTTTTTTTAGTTCAATACTTGTCTGGCATATGTTGGGAACATTTTCCTTCTTTAAATTATTGTCACATGTCATTAAAAAGCGCGCGATGAAAGAGCGACGACAAATGGGCGCAAACATAAGAGCGCTATACCTCGTTGCTAGTACATCTTGAAACAATAGCATCTCTTAAAACTATTGCCTCCAATCTTCATCTGTGCCCTTTTGTTGTGTGCTATTTTAGGGGTCACCGTCACGAAATTTATTAGTAAATTACACTAAGACAACAATTTAAAGAAGAAAATTTACAAAAGGTGTCCCGTTAACAGTGGCGTCACTGGATGCGGACCATACCGGTTGACACCACCACAAGGGGTGACACCAAAATGTAAAATTCTCTATGTTTCTGTTCTTTGGCACTGGAAGACTCGGAGGAGTTTATGGGTTTAGTCGTGAGGGGGGTGACACCATGAGCTACCACCCCGGGTGACACCAAACCTAGTGACGCCTCTGCTTACACAAGTTTTAAAATTTAATGTACATTACATACTACATGCATATCATGGACAAATAATAATTAAGTAAAGATACCCCAAAAAAAAACACACAAAAACACAGAAACTAAAAGATGAAAGGCGGACATAATTACGTAACAAAAACACAGGCTGTTAGAAGAGGAAGGAAAGCATCAAAAGTTACAGTTAAACCACAACATTATTGCTGATTTGATTCAGGTAAAATTCAGGTGATGGTGGCGGATTTAAGGAATGGTAAGCAAGTCATTTCACAAGCGAATCGGGTTATTTCCCAAAAAATTAACTTCCTTGTCTGCGACAGTGGGATTTACCGAACAGTGCTGGACTCACTGGTATAACGGTTGTAATGCCTGAGTGAATGTCAGTCTCGATACCTGACAAGGGTCTGGTCAACAACAACACAAATCATCGGGATGTTTTTTTTTGTCATTCGGTGGAGTTAGCTGAAAGGAGCTAGACCTTCTTCTTGGGTAAGTCTGAGAAATCGTTAAGTAAACAAACTTGATGGTGACGTTTATATCATTATAGCTTAACATTTTGGAAACGTGCTTGCGTAATATATGACCTGGAGCGTAGGGTAGTGAAGAAATCAACTGTAATTTAGATATCAGCGTGAGTTGTTTTAAATGTTATTAATAGTAAAGTTTTGCAAATCTATTTATGACATTAAATTAAATATTAATCGTGGCGAGTTCTAAAACAAGGATATGGATAGTTATTAAATAAAGAGTTAATACGTCATTGAACTTATCAAGCTGTTAAAATCATACGCACTCTGACGCAAGAGGATAACTTCATTTGCGCTTACAGTATTCATATCTTCAAGTTTGAGTCTGTATTTGAAGTCATTATTTGAGCCTCCATCAAAGTTCATCTCCTTGACTCATATTATTTAAATTACACGAACCACAAGCAACAACAACAACAACAACAACAAAAAAAAACAGGCAGGCGTTGTTTGTTGAACGCAAATTTATTTTACTTCCACGATCTCTACGGGGAGATCTCGTGTCAAGTCTTGTGACAATGCTTTGATCGCTTGAAATTATGCCAGAGACAAAGTAAAAACTGAGGGGGAAAAAATGTCTTATTTAAATCGGGCTAAGTCCACTTCTCCGCCGGAAGGTTTTTAAGTTATTCCGTGAGTCTTACGTCACATTCGTTCCATAATTGACGTCATTGCAAAGTTGCCAGATGTACATTATAACGGTTGCGTTCATCTAAAAGCTATCAAGTAAAAATATTTATGGAACTTTTCCCTCTGAGAATATCGTCACACGATCCAAAACAATATTAATTTTTTTCTATATTAACATTAGTTCAGTTTAAGGTATAGAATTTTGGCACATTGCAGCAACAAAGATACTATGATGCAGTGTTGTTTGTTATCGGAAAATTGTCTGATACATCTAAAATAAAGCAGCGCCGATATATTTTTAGAAATGAAGTAGACCACAACAACCAGGTTCAGTAGAAAGGAAGTAGTAGAGTAAAAATGGAGAAAAGAAAGAGAAATAACGAAAGACATCAAACAATCAACATAAAAAAGAGAAAAGAAGTAACTTTTAAAACGCTAAGCTTAAAGTAACGTCTGAGCTGGTGAAATGTAGTAGGAACGTTGAAAGTCCACCGGAAACAAAAGAAGAGATAAAGAAATAAACAGAGTTGCGTTCGTGTGACCATTTATCAGGTTTCACTTCTCTTGTGTTACTCATTCCTTTGTGTACTTAACTTAAGTAGCAGCCAAGTTAAATCGATGATATGGTTTGCTAGTTGTATAAAAAGAAATCTTACCGTATATACTCGTTCGCAAGCCGAATTTTTTTGGACAAAATCTTAGGGAAAAAGTTAAGGGGTCGGCTTACTAGCGGGTCATTAACGTATTTCTGCATAGATATTGAATATCGGTGTTGTTATTGTAGATCATCAAGGTCATTTTCTACATTCAACAAGATTCGACTGCACTACCAGAAGCTATAATATATTATTAAACATCTGCACTTACATTATTTAATCATTTTATTAATTTTTTGTTTAACATTTTAAAAAATTGTTTTACAATTTTTTTTCACAACGAATTTTAATGTACTCGCTTTCGTCACTGTTTACCAAAGAATATTTTATTTCAATACTGGTAAATCTTGCCTAACAAAGAGCACAAAGACAAAGATAGGCAGTACAAAGTAAACAATCATAATGACCGATTTAGCTTGTAGTTTAAAAAGAATATGTGTACCATTTTGTTTAAGATGTCCTATTATTTTTGGGGGGTCGTCTTGCGAGCGGGTCACACACTTTAAATACATTTCTCTTCCAAAAGTGTGTGTGTGCGTCGGCTTATGAACGAACGGGCTATAGAACGAGTATATACGGTAGTCAGTTTTTTGCTTTTTTTAATATATATATTTCCAGTTAGTGCAGCAATGAAAATATTTTACATAAAATCGAAAGAGTTTTCAAAAAGACAGTTGTTTCGCGAAGATTGCAGTCGGACTTATGGCCTTTAAACATTGTACCTAATGGACTTAGGAAAATAACGTAAATTTGCGAATAACATTTTTTTAGTGCAATAAATCAAACTGACATGATTTATTTATACTTTTTAAGTCTCGTGTAGACAACTTGCTCCACCCCCCTACACACACACACACACACACACACACACACACACACACACACACACACACACACACACACACACACACACACACACACACACACACACACACAATCATTTTAAAAAAAATGCAATGTCAGAAAGATTACATTTCCCATCAAAATCCTAACCAGGGCTGCCCAACCCTTTATGTGAAGTCTATGGCTACATTGAAATAACCTTTACATCGCTTGGAATTTTGAACCGATCCGTCGATTCTCATCCATCCAATTTCAAACAATTTACTTGCATCTAAATAAATAGACATGAGCAACCTGCAATACCCAATATATCACTGCGAGTGTGCCAATGAGTCAAAAGAAAGCAATATGTGTGAATGGGCTAATAGTGGGTCGGTTAGGGCGCCACTTAGCCAAAAGGGTACCGCTGTGAGTGTGCTGAGGGAAAATCTGTTAGGGCGTCAGTCAGGCTGAAAGGACACTGTGCATATGTTGACACCTTCCCATCGAACAAGAATGAAAAGTCAAATTGACACGTACATAAGCGAAATTGTATCATTGCTATCAGTGTACTAGGAGCAGGATGTAATACTTAAAAGTAAAAAAAAAGATAAAAGTATTTCAGAGATAACCTTTATAACATTAGCTGTGCACTATCTGAATGTCTTCTATGCTCGAGGCTGATAAGGATTGCCAAAAGCCTCCCCGTGCCGCCTCCGCACACAAGCACACAATCTTTACAAAAACAACCTTACTAACTCTGGGACTAGAGGAGCATAATGATTTTTTTTTCAAAACACAAATAGTAAACTTATATAGACTTGTAATGCAAGGGTAATAGTAAAACGGCCTTTGGGACGATTCGTGACGAGGGGAGGGAGGGGGTTGAAAAAATGTGACGTCATATCAAAAGGGTAACTTTAAATAAAACTTCCACTGTAAGATTTGGTCACTTACAATTTATTTAATGCCTTTTTTATTTGTAAAATATTTTTTTAAAACCATGCTTAAACTTTGCTTCTCAAAGTACCGGTCCATAGGGCATCAGACGCCGGTTGGCGTAAGTTATCAAAAAATGAAAATTAAATCTAATTATAATCCTTAAATTTTGAGAACCCACAAGAAAACGTATAAAATTGTTACCCTCTGTCGTTTGATGTTGACATCAAAGCATTTCTGATGTAACCGCAGCTCCGTTTGGTTCTCTTAGGCTGGAGTCGGCAAACTTTTTTGCCCCTTACCCCCAAATATATAAGTTTATGTGTGCGTTACCCCCCCCTCCAGACTCGAGGTCCTGCCCACATGACTCCGGCGAGGATTTGGGGGAGCGTCGTTAGCCCCCCCCCCTAAAATGCAACTGGTGAGTTTTACAAGCATGATAAGTGTCTAAAAATGATATGAATAGGATTATTTGTAGATATTTTAAGTCAAAACAACGCGGAATATACATTTATATTTTTATCTTTATTTATTTATTTATTTATTTTTTTTTAAATTTATTTTTTGTGGGGGGGGGTCTATTTGATACAATTATAAAAGTTTTAAGTTTATAACGGACTTGAAATCGTAAAAAAAAATTGGGAAAAAACAACACAAAAACAAAAAAAGACCCCAAAAAACTCGTGAGCTTCGGAGTAAAAAGTTATGACAATATTGGATATTTTATTAATGTCGTAGTATTTTCAGTCTTCAACTTGCAGGAATTAGTGTATTTTGCGACGCCTTAGATGACACCCTACTTTCCTGTACAAATGTGGGGTTCGTACAGTACTCGCCATATTCCTGTTCCAGCGCATACCAAATAATTTTTAGAAAACATGAGATTTGATATCAATGTGGTAATTTTAGATCAAATGCCTTTGACGTGCGTATACTTCACGTGTGTTACGATATTACAATACAGACCTACACTAAATAAATACTTAAATGACAAAAAAAAGTGATTTGAAACATACTTATTTTCAAATAGAAATTAAGGTGGGTTTTAGTTTTGTTTGTTTGTTTGTTTGCTTTTTTTTTGGTGGAGGGGGGGGGTCAAAGATTTGTGACGTATTTTTGAAGGGGCGCGGGTCTAACTTTTTGTGACGACGCATGACGAGGGGGGGGCGAGGGGGTGTAAAATCGGCCAAAATACCGTGACGTCATTTATGGACGGCCCTTTCGGTCATTTATAGTTTCTTTACTACGTTGCGTTTGCTGTGTTTTTCATAGCTGAAAATATACAAGAGTATAGATCACCACGATTCGCCCTTTAAATTACGACTAACCAAGATGTCCATAAATTTGCCTGTAGTAAAATGGCTGAAATCGTGTTCTTGTAATTTTCCTGTCAAGAGAATCGCGATCCCTCCACCAGCCACATAAAAGTAAATAAAGTAAACATAATTTCACTTAGAGTTGACATAATATAAAAGACTAACATTTTTTTTTAGTTTCTGAACTGAAGTAAAGAACTAAATTTTTCCTTAGAATTTAGAGATTGACTTATTACTCAATCCTCAAACTAATGTATCAGCTTGTCCGGGATATTTAGTCGTCAACTACTGTAACAGATTTTCCCATGATATTCTGTCCTCGGCTACTGTAACAGCCTTGTTCATGATATTCTGTCCTTAACTACCATAACAGCCTTGTCCAGGATATTCTGTCCTTAACTACCATAACAGCCTTGTCCAGGATATTCTGTCCTTAACTACCATAACAGCCTTGTCCAGGATATTCTGTCCTTAACTACCATAAACAGCCTTGTCCAGGATATTCTGTCCTCAACTGCCGTAACAGCCTTATCCAGGATATTATGTCATGATATTGCAAAAGGATACGGATCATCCGTCTGAAAATTAAATTCCACCCCAGGATGGATCAAATATCTTGTTGTTTTTCTTGGGGATGTAACATCCCTCACTCTACAATATTCCTAGGGTATGTCCTTAAAATAAATGATTAATACATAAATGGCAAACAAAGTTATTGTCTTGTTATATTTGTGTTAGACAATTCTAGGTGTTATCTCTCTCTTTTCAACTCATTCAAAATCGATTAACTTAAAAAAATCAGTAGAATTCCTGAAATAGTGTGTCAATGCTATTATAGCGGTCAATGCTATTATAGCGGTCAATGCTGTTATAGCTGTCAATGCTGTTATAGCGGTCAATGCTATTATAGCGGTCAATGCTATTATAGCGGTCAATGCTGTTATAGCGGTCAATGCTGTTATAGCGGTCAATGCTGTTATAACGGTCAATGCTGTTATAGCGGTCAATGCTGTTATAGCGGTCAATGCTGTTATAGCGGTCAATGCTGTTATAGCGGTCAATGCTGTTATAGCGGTCAATGCTGTTATAGCGGTCAATGCTGTTATAGTGTGTCAATGCTATTATAGCGGTTTCTGTGACAAGCACCACGGCAGCACCGAAACCAGATATCTCTTGTCCTACCCGATAATATCAGCTTAGTATTACATTACGTTGTTTGAACCATTTTAATTTTTAAAAACTATTTTATGATTAATTTAACATAATTTTACTTTTAACTGTAGAACTAATAATTATTTTGTCCTAAACTTAATTTCACTGATCCTGTAGTCGGTGAGGTATTTTTGACAGTCTTATTATTATAATTAGTTAAAGTAATTTTAATTTAGTCCAAGGCAGGGTAAAAGCATAGAGTTTATATTTTATAAATCATTTATGACTTAGGTATTCAGCATATGTAGTGGACCGTTACCACGTGATCTAGTCAAGTGCTTCTTAAACTTTGTTTAGTGTGGCCGACTGGCAGGAATTGACCCCATGCTTTAGGGACCGGTGCAATATTTTACCTGTACTGACGTAATGGTGGTGAAATGTATTTTATTTTATAATTTTATTTTATTTGTTTCATGTTATCTGCTTATTGCCGAAAAATTGAGATATTCTATCGGGTTAGTATAAATTGTTGCAAATTGAAGAATATAATTATATTTTTTATAGGGCTGCGGAAATTAACGATTAATTTCTCGAATAATCGTTACAAATTTTTAACGATTAAATTTTTTTAACGATTATTCGACCCACCACTTATAAATGTACTGGGAGTCAAAAAGTGACATATTTCGGCCGATAAATATAAAATAATTTCCGAAAATTTTGGTTTTAAACGTGAATGTTCAAAATGTTGATAAAAGTTATTGTGCCCATTGAGAGAAATCGTTTGCCTACCATTCAATGTTCCCTCTAAGTCTAACCTTCGTTGGTCCGTGTGGAAAATTTAAAAAAAGAACTCGTATGCAAAGTTGCACAATGTCCATTTTGTGTGCAATATTTTACAAAATTTGCTGCGCGGTGATTCTAAACTCCTTCGTGGCGTCGGTCAAATAAATGCGCAGCCACGATGCTTAGAGGGAACATTTCTACCATGGTTCTAACACTTCGCTTACATATCACCTGCAAACCAAACATCAACTACAGTATCGGAAACTTCATCTGAGGCACTATTTACAATCTAAAGCAGTGGTTCCCAAAGTGGTCCGTACGGACCCCCAGGGGTCCGCGGGACCTTTCAGGGGGTCCGTGGAAAATAAAAATTGATTTGGGGGTCCCTGAACAACGTCAGGGGGTCCGCGCAAGGTTTAAAAATCAAATAATAAAACTCATTAATTTTGTATTATTATTGGAATTAAAATAAATAATAATTAATCAAATAGTAGGCCTATGTGAATGCCTACTAATTAAATACCATCTTAGGTGCTATCCTTCATGGATACAATGTTGTTTTACGTTAAAAAAAAGTATTAGAACTACTGTAATTCCCACATCTATAACCAATCAAAATATTTGGTTTGTTGAAAGGTCAAGCTTGATGCAGATGAAATGCCGAATTCCCTATAACTATAAGTAGAAATATACAAGTTTTTAACTTAAATCTACGAGGGTTGCAAGGTTGTGTATTATTTGATGTGCCTGGAAGTTATATTTATTTAAATTATTCTAAATTGTACCCTACCATCAAATATTTTTAAAAGGGCTTTACTGTAGCATTCCATTGAAAATAGTTAATAATTCTTAACAGTGGTCTGTTACAACAGATAAGAGAATGAGTGAGCCCAAGGTTGGATTTAGACTTGATGGGGCCCTATTTAAGGACCTTTTAAAGTCTAGTGACAAATATGAAAACAAACTTCCGGGGGCCCCCAAGAAGACAGGGGCCCTAAGTTATAGCTTGTTTAGCTAATAGGTAAATCCAGGACTGAGTGAGCCGAAGACACATGAAACAATGCCGACAATATAGTGTTATTGAATATTTGAGGTATTATAATGCCTAAATGTTTGGAAACAGATACGAAACTTGAAACGTTATTTACTGAATTAAAAAAAAATGTTTGAAGTTAAAGCAATACACTTGAATTTCTGGCATACTTAAAACATGCTGTACCAAATTTTATTAAAAGGAATGCCTTCGATGAGAGATTATTTGCTCACCACGATTTGTAAAATGAAGAAGAAGACTATAATGGATTATTTATTCACATAGAAGTACGCTGGTTATCCTCACGTAGATATTTAAATCGATTTTATACTCTGTTTGATTCATTGTCCAAATTCCTGGAAAACAAAGACAATTAGCATCACAAACAACTCAAAAAAATTACATATCCTTTATTAATGAATTATTTACCCAGCTTTAACAAAACTAATTTGAAGCTACAACTACTACAAGGTAACCAATTAAATTAATCAAAACTAAAAGCGTTATATCTGAGTTTGGTGCAAATCTTTTTCTTTGCAAACAAAACTTAGGAACAGGAGAATGTTGTCAGTTTTCAAATCTTTTGAAATTGCCAAATAGTTAAAGGCTTGCTTGCTTACTGCCAAAACTTAACGGCTCTTCATGCAGACATTTTGTAGGCATTTGCCACTATAGGATATTTCCGACTGGCAGTTGAGCTCTTTAGCGCGTGGACAAACTCAGATCTCAAACACAGATGAATACATACTAATACAAGAGCAGCTTATTGAAATATCCACAAATGAGGAACTTATACTACTGTATGAACTAGGATACCACAAATTCTGGTTACAAAGTCAGATCCCAATTTTATATCATGCATTAAAGGTTATTGTAATGAATTATTTTGGACTGTTTTCCTGTCTTTCTATTTGGTAGAACAAAGATTCAGTGGCATTATGAGCCTCATCATAAAAAAACAACAAAAATATAATTTTTTAAAAATGACTAGAAATTGATGCTCGTGAAGATTTGCGGTTCCTATACCAGCAGAAGCCTTGACAGCAGATATTACGACTAGCTCTGCAATGCTACACATTCTTTTCAAGAAAATATGGGAGGAAGAACAGATTCCGATGGAGTGGAAAGAAGGACATCTCATTAAGCTCACAAAGAAAGGAGATCTTAGCTCTTGCTCCAACTATAGAGGAATAACTCTGCTATCCATACCAAGCAAAGTATTTAACAGAGTGCTGCTAAACAGAATGAGGGACGCAATAGACACCCATCTTAGAGACCAACAAGCAGGTTTTAGAAAAGATAGATCATGCACTGACCATATTGCCACTCTGAGAATTATATTGGAACAATCCCTGGAGTGGAACTCACCACTATACATCAACTTTATTGACTATGAGAAGGCTTTCGATAGTGTTGACAGGCCAACCCTGTGGAAGTTACTAAGACACTACGGGATACCACAAAAACTGACTGACATAATTAAGGCTTCCTACGAAGGACTTACATGTAGAGTTGTCCATGGCCAACAAGCAACAGCGGCTTTTGAGGTACAGACCGCAGTCAGACAGGGGTGTCTGCTTTCACCATTCTTATTTCTGCTAACCATCGACTGCATAATGAAAATGTCTACAGAGCAGAAGAGAAATGGTATCCAGTGGACACTATGGAAACAACTTGACGACCTGGACTTTGCGGACGACCTGGCCTTATTATCGCACTCACAGCAACAGATGCAGGAGAAAACCAACGATGTAGCACAATTCTCTGCTTGCCTTGGCCTGAACATCCATAAGGGATAAAGCAAAGTCCTTAAAATAAACACATCAAGCAACACTCCAATAACACTGGAAGGAACAAATCTGGAAGAAGTGGATAGCTTCACATACCTTGGAAGCATCATCGACACACAAGGAGGGACAGACGCCGATGTAAGAGTGAGAATTGGCAAAGCAAGATCATCATTTAAACAGCTAAAAAAAGTTTGGAACTGCAACAACTTGACTCTTCATACCAAGGTCAGGATATTCAACACCACAGTAAAGCCTGTCCTACTGTATGGAGCAGAAACATGGCGAATAACAGCAGCCATTTCTAAAAAGCTTCAAGCCTTTATAAATGCATGTCTCCGAGCAATTCTCCGAATCCGCTGGCCAAATGTCATCACCAATGAGGACCTCTGGCAACGCACACAACAAGAGCCAGTGGAAGAGCTAATACGCCAGCGCAGATGGAGATGGATTGGCCACACTCTCAGAAAGTCTACATCCAGCATTGTGAGACAAGCCCTCACATGGAACCCCCAAGGCAAAAGGAAAAGAGGTCGTCCCAAAATGACCTGGAGAAGAGAACTGGAGGCAGACACAAAAATGAGCGGGCACAGCTGGGGCAGATTGAGAGACTGGCGCAGGACCGGGATGCCTGGAGAGACTTTGTTCGCGGCCTATGCCCCAGATGGGACGAAGGGCGATGATGATGATGATGACACACAAACATTAAGTCAGGCATAAATACACTCATAAAATCTCATCACGTTAATCCAATTTTTTTGCTTTTTTCAATTTTATCTTAAACAATAATTTTAATAAATACCGTACTTTTCATCAAAATGTTGCTTTTGTAATTTTGTACTATGCATTTATAAAGTTGTTTTTTTTTACTTGGGGGTCCGTGGGGAAATTTTAAGTATAAAAGGGGTCCGTGGGTCAAAAAAGTTTGGGAACCACTGATCTAAAGCTATGTGAACGATTGTTTAGCTCGGCTGGTTATATTGTCAATGAGACCCGCTCCTCAATTGAACCAAATAATGTCAATACACTTGTCTGTTTGCGTTGTTGGTTAAAAGATGTTATATATTTTTAAAAAAGACATTCCAGTGTTATTTCGATTTTCGACAAGTATTTTAATAAATGTTACTTATGACACTATAAATTTCACATTTTGGCTTTAATCGAAATTAACGATTAATTAATCGTTAATTTTTCCAAAAGATAACGATTTAATTTAAATTAATCGTTAACTGCCCTAATTTTAAATCCCTTATATTAACTTCACCGCCGGTCATCTCTGTCTGTCTGTCTTGGGCGGGCGGAAAAACAAAAGTAAAAAATGACCCACTTCCGTGATGCGATCGGGCTGAAATTTGGCACACGGACCCGTGTCACCTAACAATGCATCGTATCAAAATTTCAGATCGATCGAGCGTACCGTAATTAAATTAATGCATTTTTAGTTTATCCTTATATAACGTATGTAATTCAAACTCACTGTTTGTTATTGTTTTGTTTTCCACGTGAAAGTTTGAGTTGACGCGTTGAGGCGACCCATCGAAGCACCGGCGTGCTTTTGTTTACATTTTACGTGTCACGCTGAGCTCGGTCAAGCGATCGAAGACCAGACTTTTCCCCTCTCCCCCCACCCACCCCCCCCCACCCAGGGTTATGAAGCAATGTTGAGTTAAGACAGATTCAGTCAGTAAATGTTTGTAGCGTTTGAAAATAATCAATACTGTTAGTTATGTCTCATATATAAGGGATTTATAGTCAAAAACTTTGGTTTTACGGGTTTGTTTTTTTATGTCCTTTCTTGATAACTTCTACGAACCGGCGGCGGATGGCTCACGGACCAGCACCGGTCCGCGGACCACCATTTTGAGTAGCACTGATGAAGTCTAGACGTCCTATTTCCTCCTTCCCCAACCCACATTCCATCTTTACAATCTTCCCACGCCAAAACTCTTGAAAAGCAGAAACGAGATCGCTGGGCCGTGGCTGCGCGTCACTTGTTTACAACCGTACCACGGGGAAGTAAATGTAACACAGGGAAGGAGAATGATCCTCTTTCAAGTTAAACGGAAGGCGTGTGGTCACCATACCTACGTTACAGAGTTGGGGTAGTGTGATGGTATAACACGGGGAATAGTTATTTTAGATACAACAAGTTTAAAAATAGACTTGGCGGTGTTGTTAAAATCATGTTATGTCGTAGCAGGGTTTTCCTGCGAGTCGTAGAGAAATTTTTTCCAACACGCTCAAGAGAAATGGAAACACGCGAAGGCTGAGCCTATAATGTACAACCGTACCGTGTTATGTGAAAAAGAGATTTAGACAGATGTGTGTGTGGGGGGGGGGACAATTTACCATTGAATCTGGTATGTGAGAAGGGGATTTTTGCAGAAGGGAAGACTGGGAGAAGGGTATTTTTCTGTGACCCTAATTATCATTTATCTATGCCCTCGACCTACACATCCGTCCATGGTGCATTACAGATGCATGAAGCCCACCAATCACTGGCCAGGATGAAGGGGAAGCCCCGGGTATTATATCTACCGAGTACTTGCATAAATTTGATAACAGAAGTCATGAGTGTTAAAGGTTCGGGGAGGGGGGGTACCCTTTATTACACATAAGTCAACGATGGCAGTACGGATATGGAACTCTATTCAATAAATGGGATCTGGTTGGAAGGCAGACTGCCAAATGCTGGTTGGGGGTAGGGGAAATAATTTAAAACCTGAAGCACACAATAGCAGAGAAGAGGTGTCTTTCGTGATATAACATTAAAATCATTTTTAAAAATGTAATTAAACAAATATCTTTCTAATCTACAAACAAATTGTAAGAAGAGGGCGACTAGATAACGTAGAGGCGCGTCACAAAGTTTGGTGTCGCCCAGTGCGGCAGCTCATTGCGCCACCCCTTGTAATGGTGTCACCCGGTTCGGTCCGCACGACGCGCACCCCCTGGTGACGCCTCTGAGATAGTGCTCCCAAAAATTAAATATATCGAAAAAGATTAGGTTAATTGAACAGAGTTTGCTTAATTACATTCATCAAACCTGGTTTTGCCCAACTCAAAGGTCTTCATTGGCAAATTGGATCACTAGCCACTCGTCACTAAATCAAGAAAGTCCGCCCAAGACAGAGAGACAGAGAGAGAGACAGAGACGGCGGTGAAGTTAATATAAGGGATTTAATTTTTAAAAACCGTAAAAACAAAGTTTTTGACTATAAATCCCTTATATATGAGACATAACTAACAGTATTGACTATGTTCAAACGCGACAAAGATTTACAGACTGAATCTGCCTTAACTCACATTTGCGTTATAACCCTGGGGGGGGGGTGGGAGGGGGGAAAGGTCTGGTAACCGATCGCTGGACCGAGCTCAGCGTGACACGTAAAATGTAAACAAAAGCACGCCGGTACATCGACCATGTGGCGTCAACGCACGAACTGAGCTGTCACGTGAAAAAAAAACCAATAACAAACTGTGAAATTGAATTACATACCTCGTATAGAGATAAACTAAAAAATGCATTAATTTAATTACGGTACGTTCGATCTATCTGAAATTTTGATACGATTCATTGTTAGGTGACTCGGGTCCGTGTGCCAAATTGCAGCGCGATGGCATTACGGGAAGTGGGTCATTTTTTACTTTTGTTTTTCTGCCCGCCCAAGACAGACACAGAGAGAGAGAGAGACAGAGAGAGAGAGACAAAGACGGCAGTGAAGTTAATATAAGGGATTTAAAAAGAAGAAAATAATTTAAAAGTTATAAGATCTAGTTCTTTGATTTATTATGTGTAAAAACATGAGGCGGGCGATTATAAGGTTTTGCATATGCAGTTCACTCATTCTCTCACTTATAGATCTCTCTTTTGCCTTCTAAATTATAAATCTTTAATTTTTATACCAAACACCCGGCCAACCTTTTTAGTCATATTAAATCGAAGTACTTGAGCTTACAACTTTTAAATTATTTTCTTCTTTTTAGTCCCCTTATATAAACGTTGTTTTAAAAAATCTTTTTCTTTTACCTCTATTTATTTTATTCTTTTTAGTTTAAGTGTAAAATCATAAAGTATATCGAAAATTTCATTTCTTTAAACGCATCGCGTGTTTACAGACTGAAACTGACTGAACTCCCCCTGATGTAAACATGGGGAGTGGTCATCGATGGCTGGAGTGAACTGGCACAATGACAATCGGATACGAGTGCTATATAAAGATAAACTAAAAAATACAATAATTTAATTACTGTACATCCGATTGATCTGAAATTTTGATACAATGCATTGTCATTCAAGATCTATCTGGTAATATTTTGAGAACTCTAGGACCATCAGAAGTGGTTTAATTTTACGTTGGCAAATTTGTAAAAATTGCGGACAGACAGACAGGAACGAAAGCAAGTTAATAAAACGTTGTAAAAAAAAGACTAGATTGACAGATTATTTGACATACTCATGTGCTATATTTAATCTGTTTATTATGGTTCTGTGACCTATGTTTAATTTAAAAATATTCACTGTACATCATCTTACAACGGTGAAGTGAAGTGTTCATCCATAGTTATGACTGACATCAATGTGACTGACATCAATCTTTCACCATCATCGTTTCCTGGTAGGATTATAATTGCAGACAGATCAACTCGTCCTCATCTAGCCACTTAATAGCCTCTGTATGTGCATTTTCTCTTCTGGCAATAACTGCCATGGGCTCTCTTTGCCTTCTAGAAGCGATTCTCAAAGTACGGATGCGTTTTATCTGAGTTCATACTTGAAGAGTTTGGGTGGGCACATTCTCCTGAGCCTGAGCCCTGTGTTGCCCTGCATGTTTCTTCAACATTGTTCGTGAGGCAAAATATAAGTGACATACTTTACAAATTCGATCAAGTAAGCTGGTCTGCAAAGATGGACATATGTTTATCTCGGCATAATGTCATCAAATTTGAGAGTTTGTGCTACAAACAAGGAAGGAAAGTTATGAGTATCTGCATCTGCTCTTTCTGAAGCTCTAAGTCCATCAGTTGTTTGGTTGATTGGGATTAGAGGCGGAAAGAATCTCCAAAGTAAAACGTTGAAATATGAGCTTCGTACTTTGTCGCAACATTTTATGTCCTGATATGTCACAAGTTGAGTGAAATATAGGCTGGTGTAAACCTGATTGTCAAACTATTCCTGATCCTTATATCAGCTCTGTTGCATCCAATCCAGAATTATGAACAACACATTCAGGAGATACGCATTTCCTTCTATTTTGACATAAAACTAAAACTAATGTTTCACAAAATTTTTGAAAATTATTTTTAAAGCTATTTAAATTCTACTAAAAAATCAAAATATAATAATTTTTAAAAATATAATTTTAAAAAAATGCGTGACATCACACATGGCCTGACCCCCTCCCCCTGTCACAAACCGTCACACTTTCTTACACCCCCCACTCCCCGTTGGAGCTTGACGTACTTTATGGACGGTCCCTTATATTAATTTTACGTGTGTTTTTTTATTCCCTAGAATCAATTAACCGCCTTGTACATGAAGACTTAAACCTTGTGGTTAGTACAGTCTGCGCCAAAGAAAACAACAATGGCTTCATCAATGCCGTGTGGCATTCCGAGCTGTGACTTCTTGGAAGACGTCCAAACATTTGTGTCCAGAGCAGTGGTTGATAGTGCTAGAATGATTAATAAGAGAGTGCACCATCCAAGGGACAGTCATCTTCAATGTTCCATTTCTAGAAATGATAAGTGTGACTATAATAAATTACACATATCATTCAATACCTTGATTAATCAAATCGGACAACTAAAAGCGATATGTCTAGAGCACAGAAAGGAACACGATCGTGTGTTTAGAAGTAAGTTTTGTTAACATAAGCCTGGGAAATGTTTGTTATTATGACGTTATACAAAAAGATAAAAATAAAATTCATCAAAATATGAGGTTTGTAACACGTCCTTACATGCCTTATGGTTCACTAACAACTGATAGAAAAATATTTGTTAACATTCGTTTAAGTGCTTTTTTATGTTGGATCGTATAGACGTATTTTTTATCAAATAAAAGAATACAAACCAAGTAATTTCATTGGTATTTAGAGAAAAAAAAACAAATTGTAAATATTTTAAAGTTAATGTTTTGATCATTCTGGTGACTCCATCCACTCTTAGCGTTTCATATATTAATTTCTTTGATATAGTGCTACATAATGATTGTAGGGGAAACTCCAAAAAGAAAAAAACAACAACATATCAGTTATTAGCAGGTGGTGACAAGACTCATAATAATTTGGGTGAGCTTCCAAGCTGTTTACCGAATGGGAATTACTGAAATAATTGTAATGAGCTAAAAAAAAATTAACTACCGAAATTTCAACTTTATGTTAAGTCTATGATTAAAGAGCTCAACGCTAAATATGTGTCGTTCTTATGACCCGGCTTGCAGTGCCTGCGGCGAGCCTCAGCATAATGGCATTGCCATACAGGTATTTGTCCGCAGTGTTAGCCTTGATTTTCCGCGTCACCAATCGCTGTGGAGCCTTCGGCCAGCAGGTGTATCACCGTCTCCTAAACCATGCCACATAAGCAGCAGCCGGGGTCCTTATTTTGGGTTCAACCTGGGCAGGTAGCAGGTACCTGTCCAGTTCTCATAATTTGCGTATTAAAGGGCTGGCAGCTGTGAGGTAGTTCCCACCATGGATCCTTCATGCTCGGTCGCGGCACTTTCTGGTAAAGCGTCCTTGCCGTAGTACCCTCTGCCCTCTGACCTCTGACTAACCTATAAGCCATCTATACATGAAACGACCTTTCAGCCACAATTTCACCCCCAGTTGGGTCATTGGGCGTTCTATTTGGGGCTGGACTTCCCTTTGCTGTTCCTGCAGGTTTCTCTGTTCCTGTTGCACATAATTTCATCTGCTTTTATGTAATAAATATCCACCGTTGTAAGCAATAAAACGACATCGATTTTTAACATCATTTGACGCCATCGTATATTGCACTAAAATCACACACAATATTTCAATATTTCTTACAAACATAATGTCAGTGTAACAGAAAAATGCACGAGTCAATTAATTATTTGAGATAATGCCACGGGACTGATAAAATTTAACGCGGGCCGCATTGGGCCCGTGGGCTGGACTTTGAACACACCTGCTTTAGCAATTCCTGCGATTTTTGTCGGAACACACACACATTCAACTGTACGACTTTGAGAGCATGGGTTAGGTGTCCCTCAGCATCTTTTCGTACAACCCCATGCCGGCCTGTCGTTCATCACCGGCAAAGGAGGTAGTGTGGTGACTGACCCGCCTGGCACCCTGCCCCGAAGCGCCACTTGGGGTTGTTTAGAAGGTCAGCACAACGACATACGCTCGAAAATATATTTTTGGCCGTTACAGAGAGTGTGGGTAGAAATCTTCAACCCTCCTAGGGCGTCACTTTTGCACTTCGCTCCTAATTCAGAGGATATTTCGGTCTTTGGCATTCCAAGCCGGAGTCGGTTAGGTTCATGGAATGCAGTTTTCCCTTCTTCCTCACACCAGGCCTCTCACTAAGGTCGCGCAATTCCTCCTGTACTCCTGGAGTTTTCGGAAATTTCTGTGGTCGGCTTCGGGTCATGGCCAGCTCCATGACCATACGCGTGTTATGAGCCGTGTAGAGACCAACCCCTTTCAGAATAGGTCAGCGCTAAAGCATATGCTCAACTCTGACTAGGCATCGTGATCATGGAAACAACAAAGAAGTCAGGTGTTGTGTCAGTAGTCAAAATCAAGAAGTCAAGAAGAACGAGAAAAGAGAGAGAGAGAGAGAGAGAGAGAGAGAGAGAGAGAGAGAGAGAGAGAGAGAGAGAGAGAGAGAGAGAGAGAGAGAGAGAGAGAGAGAAAGGGGGAGGAGGGAGACAAGCTAGAAAATGTTTTAAATGTCATTGACATTGCTGAGTTGAATGCCCACATTGACATTGCTTTGATGAATGCCAACATTGACATTACTGAGTTGAATGTCCACATTGACATCGCTGAGATAAATGCCCACATTGACATCGCTGAGATGAATGCCCACATACAGGAAAACTAAACTTAGCATATTAAACCATCACGCCATCCCCAACCATTTAGCATTTGTCAGATAAACAATGGTTTTTGGTGGTGGGGGTGAAAATACATTTATTCTATCCTAACTGGTCATGTTTAAGGACATCAAAGGGCTAATGGACATTTTAATTTGTCGAGATATCTATTAGTTGGACAAAAGCAGGAGGCACTTTTCTATATCGGCTCGAGTGTGAGCTTCAGCCTTTTAAACTATATCAGTTTCAGCGGTTAAGTTTTTCTTTGTGTTCATCAGCTCCCGCTGGAAGATGTCAATCAAATGACGAGAGGGACAGTGGCATTGGGTCTGCTACTAGCACAGGTATGTTATATTACATATTCTAGCACAGGTAGGTTATTTTACATATTACTAGCACAGGTATGTTATATTTAGGGGTGTAGCCGATTTCGGATATCGCTCCAGCAAATCCGGAATCCGTCAATTTTTAAAAATCTGGTTCCGGCTGGATTCACTTCATAAATCAGAGCAAATCCGGCTGGCCGATAGAGCCATAATTTTTATATATATATATATATATATATATTCATAATGGCTCCAGCTGCGGCACACCCGGAATCCGGCCATTTTTACAAATGTGGCTCCGGCCGGATTTCACTTCGTAAATCCGATCAAATACGGTTCCGGTCGGATTTCAAAAATTTGAATGCGGTACATCCCTAGTAATATTACATTTTCGTGAGGTCTGCAGAAGAAAAACAACCAATTCCACAGCACTGAAATTTGATGCCAATGTTAAATTTTATTTCATTGAAACTAAATCAAAGTAGTTCTCTTATATGACGTGCCACCAACCCCACATTTTCCACCAAGAAATTTCTTAACTAAATGATTTGCATGATAAATTATCATGAGTGAAAATAATGATGATCACCGTCTGTGGTATGTTGGTGTCCTTGATTTCCTCCACTAAATGAGTCGAGAGGTGGTAGTACGGTGTTCGCTCAAACTATATTCCAAATCATTTTACCAGCATGTTCTTGTACTGTGATATGGGCGGGCAGGGTTTGCTCCTCTTTTAACATTAAATATGTATGAAAAATACAGGGTCAATTGATTTGCTTCGATCAATCTTCTGCTTTTTAAAAAAAAATTTATTTGTGTGGCTTTTATTAATATCATTTCAATTACCGTTATAAAGAAAGTTATCCTAACTTTGGCTCTGTAAATCAAAACAGTTGTTACCTTTGTTTAATTTTAATTGTTTTATTAAATCAATTTCTTAGAATGCATACGTAGTTTATAATATGTTAACTGTCTCAAATTCGGGTATAGACTTTTTGTTCCGTTTCGTGGTTACTCAATATTCTACCATAAGATACAATTTTGTAAATAGATTATATTTATTAACCTTTAAAATACTATGTAACACCGTCATAAAATTACCCCCCCCCAAAAAAAAATTATTTTTTTTTAAAAAATCATAATAATAATAATCATAATAATAATAATAATTTATATTTAAGTCAAATTTACCCCAAACAAATAATTTAAATTTTAAAAACAAAGAAAAATGAAAGAGAAAGTATCCAATAAATAAAATCCCCTTAAAATATATTGCTGGTTATAACTATTTAGTACACAAGTAGCTTTATTTTTACTATTGAGCCAACAAACAAATGACTTGATATCTAATTATTCCCTTTCAGGATTAAACAGGGCAGCCTCTGATGTGGGTGTAAGTATAAAGATTAATAGTAAAACTGTATCACCATTACCATAGATATACAGTAATCCCTCGCTACTTCGCGGTTCACTTTTCGCGGATTCACTGCTCCGCGTATTTTTAAATATAGTAAAAGTAGTATTAGAAAAGGTGTCCAAGGAAATGGCACCACCGCCTGAAGAGGTGTAAAATACTGTCATCGGCTACGCATTAAAAGTCATAAACACTTCACAGCAACAGAATATTCATCAGCATCATCACGTCATATATAACCAGTGTGTACTTCGCTATACAGTAACTCCCAGCTTATCTACCGATTTCGTAATTCAAACAGTTGGATTTTTACTATCGCGGGGGTCTCCAGTCCCTTTTAACCGCGATAAACAAGGCTTCAATCATCATTCCCTGTATCTTTCTTTACCACCCTCTCTCTCCCACATCTCCCCCCTCTCTCTCTCTCTCTCTCTCTCTCTCTCTCTCTCTCTCTCTCTCTCTCTCTCTCTCTCTCTCTCTCTCTAAATATGTGACATTCTCATTGGAGGGCTGAGTCACTCAGACTCTTATAGCCCGACCTACAATACCAACGGCGAGCCTCAACATGAGGGCATCGCCATGGAGATATTCTTCCATAGTGATAAGATACGACATAAGGTGAGGGGGTGAGGGTTAAGTATGGAATAAGTACATTCGTAGTCCTCTAAAGCCAGTTGGAACATTGGACTAACTGTTGTGAAAGAAAGTATACTAAAGCCAGTTTGTAACGATTACTATATATTTCTCTTTCTATGTAGGCGTTCTCACAATAATTAATCTTGTGCACAATAATTCACTGAAGAATTCGTTTATCCAAAACAACTTTAATATACATATATATTGTACACATAAGAATCATTTGAGGTAATATAACGTGGAAATCTTGAGTTATTCACTATACATCCTTTCCTGTCGGAAGTCTACACACAACTCTTCGCCCAACACTTTCAACCAATAGAAATGCTCCTTTCTTCCCGCGTCTCTTGTACACGTGACCTTACGTCACAAAATTATGTTAATCAGATGTGACATTCACCCCCATCCTTCAAAAAAAATGTTTATGAAATACAACATTTTTGGTCTTCATAAAATCAAATCAATCTATATCTATATTCAAATTTCAAATATTTATCATCAATGAACATTCATTTTCTTACATACAACTTCTGGATATAGAATCAATAAGAAAAAATCTGTAGGACTGCAACAGTCTAAACATAAGAAATAATGAGAAAAAATCTGTAGAACTGCAACAGTCTTAACATAAGAAATAATGAGAAAAAATATGTAGAACTGCAGCCGTCTACCTGTGCTGAAAAAATGAAAATGGACTTTTAAACACATCTGTAATTTTGTGTAATTAAAACATTTAAACACTCAATATTATTAAAATTAACTAATAATCCAATGAAATTCAAACACTGTTCCTTGTCCATTGTTCAACAAATAAAAATATTAATATAATTACAGTCTCTGTTTGTATCCTTTAGGAATTCACAGACTAATGTTAAAACAGTCTCTTATTTTATCATTTAGTAATTCACAGAATGTCTTTTTAATACATTCTCTGGTTTTATCAGTTAGGAGTTCACAGAGTGTCTTTATTTATTTTCATTCTACTTAATATGTCTGCAACCACATTGTCCTTTCCCTTCACAGGTTTAATGTCAAATTTGTAGTCGGCTAATAGCATAGCCCAACGATTCACTTTGGCGTTGCTGATCTTCTTCTTGTTGAATGCCACAAGTGGTTTGTGGTCTGTTAGAAGAGTGAATGTTCTACCTAGAAGGTATTTTTGAAGTTTTTGTAGAGCCCACACTATGGCTAGACATTCTCTCTCTATGGTGCTGTAGTTACACTCTGTTTTGGTCAAGTTTCTGCTAAGATACTGTATAGGATATAGGATACCATCATGTTCTTGCATGAGGCACGCTCCTAATGCAATGGACGATGCATCGGTAGAAACAATGAAAGGTTTGTCCCATTGAGGTGTAACTAAGATGGGTTTCTTCCTGAATGCCTCCTGAATGTTCTCTAATGCGTTGAGGCAATCTCCTGGAAATTGAAATTTTCTAATATCTTTGGTTTTTGTAACTTCTGTTAGTGGATGAACTATTTCTGCATAATTTGCAATAAAAGGTCTGTAAAAGTTACATAGTCCCAGCAGGGCTTGCACTTGTTTTTTAGATTTTGGGACAGACAGATTAAATATCTTGTTTTCATTTTCTGCAGTGGGAGTGACTGCACCGCCTCCTATTCTGTATCCCAAAAAATCTATATACTTCATTCCAATGTTGATCTTTTCTGGTGAGATTGTCACATTATGTTTCTTGAGTCTATCCAGTACAGCTTCAAGTGTATGGATATGTGATTCCCAATCTTTAGTGTGGATGCATATATCGTCGACATAATGTACCACATTTGGAATTCCTTTTAGCATCACTTTCATAAATCTGCTAAAAGTGGCTGTACTGTTGACCAGTCCAAATGGCATTACTAACCATTCATACACCTCATCCATGGCTATGAATGCAGTGTATTTTATAGAATCAGGATCCATGTTAATCTGCCAAAAACCTCTGTTTAAGTCAAATGTAGTGAATATTCTGGAAGTACCAATTATGTCTATAATGTCTCTTGGGTCTCCAATAGGTTCATGGTCCAATTTTGTAATATTATTCAACTGTCTGTAGTCACAGCACAGTCGAATCTTTCCATTCTTCTTTTTTACTATGACAGTTGGTGAGGTATAGTTAGCTTCAACTGCTTTTCTTATTTTGTTTTCTTTAATTAGGTAGTCAATTTCTTGCCTTACTGTGTCTCTATGTGCCATTGGAATAGGGTAGACTTTGGTCTTGAAGGGTTCATGTTCCAATACTTGTATCTTGTGAGTCACAGTTTTTGTGTTTCCTGTTTCTTTTGTTATGACACCTTTGTATTTTTGAAAAATTTTGATCACTCTGTGTTTCATATTATCTGGTATGTCAGATGATATTTTTTCACTGTCAAGACTGTTCATTTTCATTGCATTGTCATTTTCATCATTTACCTTGATGATGACATTAACAGTTTGCTTTCCTTCTTTATTGTCATCATATGTTCTTAGTTAGTCAATATGTAATTTTTTCACATGTCTTTTGATATTGACAATATATGTGACATCACTAAGTTTCTCTTCAATTTTGTATGGACCTTCCCATGTGATTTCATTCTTTGTGTTTGGTAAGCATACTAGGACTTGTTGTTCAGGCTCAAATGTTCTCAAATGTCTGTGTCTATTTTTGATTTCTCTATGTCTTGTACTTTGCTTGATTAGTCTTTGCTTTGCTGCTTCAATACTGTTAAGTATTTTATCTCTAGTGTCTGACATCAGCTGATATCTGTCCTGTATGGCATCTTGTTTACTTATAAGCCTTTCTTTGAAATTCTTTAAGGGACTTGCAGGGTTTTGGCCAAACATTAACTCAAAAGGACTAAAGCCAGTGCTTTCATGCTTGCTGCTGTTGTATGCAAACAGTACTAAGGGTAAATATTCATGCCATCTGTCCTCATGGTCCACTGTCACCTTTAATAGCATATTCTTGATGGTTTTGTTTAGTCTTTCAATCACTCCATTTGACTGTGGATCGTACACTGTGCTGTGTACTTGTGTAATGTTTAACATTTTCATAATGGCTTGTGTCATCTGACCCTTGAATTGGCTGCCATTGTCCGACAGAAGTGTTTGAGGGAAACCATATCTGCTAAAAACATTGAGTAATGCGTTGCATATATTTTCTGCATCTATTCGCTTCAGTGGGATAGCTTCACCCCATCTGGTGGCTATGTCCACTATGGTTAGAGCATACATATGTTTCTTCTTTGACATCTTTTTGAATGGTCCTATCAGGTCTATAGCGATTTTCTCGAATAAAAAGTTTGCCTTGTCAGATGATTGTATGGGTGCTGTGTGCCTCCCATCTTTGGGATTATGTCGTAGACACACTGTACATGCCTTGATGTATTATTTTATCTGCCTTGCCGTTTTAGGCCAGTAAAAGTTTTCTGCTATTGTAGTAATTGTTTTCTTGGCGCCCATATGTCCACCTAAAGGACTGTCATGTGTCATTTTGATAATGGTTTCCTGTAACTTTTTGGGAAGAACCACTCTTTTGCACGTACCTTCCTGTGCAATGTTTATTAATATGCCTTTATCTAGCTTGTAATTTTTGTTGTGGCCTGTTTCATTGTCTTTGATAAGTTTCATTTTTATTTCCATGATTGTGTTATCTTCTTCTTGTAGTTGTTTGAACTCTTGTGTGGACATCAGTTGGCTTCCTATTTCAAGTTTCTCACCAACTTCAATGTCTGTGATCTCTTTTCTTTTTGTGGTGGCTCTTGTTTGTACAGTAGCACATAAGTGATGGTTGTTGTCATGCCAGGCTTTGTATACTTCATCAGTATTGTCCACCACACCTTCAATGTTCCCTATAATAAGATCACAAATGGCGTCTTGTAAGACTCTTGCTCTAACTTTACCATGAAGCCAGGGTGAGTTGATGGTGAAAATTGCAGTTGGACACTCTCTCTTTGTGCCATCAGCCATTATCAGTGTGTCTTTTTTCCCATCATACTCTTCTTCTTTCACCATCTTATCACGGACTACAATTGTTGTGCATCCAGTGTCACGAAGACACATACACTTTCGATCATTGATGTACACTGGGTAACATTTCAGTGTGCCATGATCCTTGATAGTGGCCACAGTACTACTAGATTGTGATTCTTCTTGTTTCATTTTTCCTTTATTATCTCCCTCTTGGTAGTCATTCCTTCTCCAGGACTGATCATGATTTCTGTATCTGGAGTCATGATTGTATCTGCCTCTCCGTGATCTTCTACCTTTGCTTTCAAAATGACCTTGTCTTGACCTTTCTTCTGTTTTCTTTCTTATAGGGCTGACATTAGGTGACACCCTATTTGGTTGTCCTTTATTGTGGTAACACTGCTTAGCCATATGTCCTGGCTTGTTACAGTACCAACAAATAGTTTGTCTGTTGCCTTGGTTTGGCAGACTCTGGTTTCTCATACCTTGCCTTTTTTCTTGACTTTTAATTTGTATTGCTGCAAATATTTCTTGTCTCTTATCCATTTCCACATTCGGATGAGAGTCTTTGAATATTCGTAATGCATTTGTTAGCTCTGCTTGAGTACGAACTTTCTTGTCAGTCAAATATGTGAATAGGGTTGGTGTTGCATTTTCTAAAAACTTGTCAATTAACACCATGTCTATTATGGCCTTTGGATTGCTCGTATCTATTGCTGTCAGTTCCAGCCATTTTGTTAGTTTGACTTGTGCTTCATGTACTATGATCTGTGGATCTTTGTCCATCTTGATTCTCATTTCATGAAATTCTCTTCTATAATCATTTTCTGACTTTCCAAAATGACATAGAAGTGCCTTTTTGACATTCTTATATATGCTTTTGTCTTCTTTGGCTATACTGTTATAAGCTTCAAATGCTTCTCCAGTTAATTGAGTCATCAGTTGTGCTGGCCAATCTTCTTCATTATAGCCTTTCATAGCCATTATGGATTCGAAATAATCCAGATAAACATCCATTTTTTCTTTTTGGCTATCATATTTTCTTACTTTGATAGTATCCCTTGGTGCTGACCTTCTATTTGTTTCATCACCAGGATTGTGGCCTCTACTCTCTAGCTCAATTTGTAATTTTAAGGTGTCTTGTTTCATTTTTTCAAGTTCTCTTTCACTTATGAGTTTTTGCCTCTGTTCTTCATTAGCAATTCTTGCTTTTTCTTCAGCTTCTCTTTGATTTTCTTTTTCTTCAGCTTTTCTTCGCAGTTCTTTTTCTTCAGCAATTCTTTGATTTTCTTTTTCTTCAGCTTTTCTTCGCTGTTCTTTTTCTTCAGCAATTCTTTGATTTTCTTTTTCTTCAGCTTTTCTTCGCTGTTCTTTTTCTTCAGCTATTCTTGCTTTTTCTTCAGCTTCTCTTTGATTTTCTTTTTCTTCAGCTTTTCTTCGATGTTCTTTTTCTTCAGCTTCTCTTACTTTTTCTTCAATGAAATCTCTCATTTCTTTTCCCTTTAATCCCACTTCTGACACCAATGTAACGATTACTATATATTTCTCTTTCTATGTAGGCGTTCTCACAATAATTAATCTTGTGCACAATAATTCACTGAAGAATTCGTTTATCCAAAACAACTTTAATATACATATATATTGTACACATAAGAATCATTTGAGGTAATATAACGTGGAAATCTTGAGTTATTCACTATACATCCTTTCCTGTCGGAAGTCTACACACAACTCTTCGCCCAACACTTTCAACCAATAGAAATGCTCCTTTCTTCCCGCGTCTCTTGTACACGTGACCTTACGTCACAAAATTATGTTAATCAGATGTGACACAGATGGAACTTGGAACATTGACCTAACTGTTGCGAAAGAAAGTATACTATAGCCAGTTGGAAGATTGACCTAACTGTTGTGAAAGAAAGTCTACTAAAGCCAGTTGGAACATTGAACTAACTTTTGTTAAAGCATTGAAAATATATATTCACAAGCCGTCGCCATTGGGTCATTTTCAACCAATCGCAAAGCTGTTAAGAAGATGCTACGTTGTTGAGGCATGATATGTTCATGAAGTGAACAGCGTGGGTCGTCTGCTCTGAATGAACTCAGCCACGCGTGACTATGAATCTGGAACAGACATACATTGACCAAACGAAAGACGTACATTAGTCAAACTTCATACAAGCCGCTATTTGACAAGTGATTTCGTCTATCTGCAAGAGCGTTAATGTTACAGAAGGAATTAAAACCCCAAACAAAACTGTAGGCTTTATAAAAGAGAAACTTTTTAAAATCGAATAATAAGGGGCCGTCCATAAAGTAGGTCATGCTCCAGAGGGGGAGGGGGTTTAAGAAAGTGTGACGGGGCCATGTGTGGCGTCACGGTGTTTTATATTAAATTTTAATTATTTTGTTAATTAAAAAACAACACTTTGTTCGAAAATGTGACGTACTATGGGGAAAAAAGGGGGGGGGGTCCGAGATTTGTGACAGTTTGTGACGGGGGAAAAAAAGGGGGGGGGGTAAAATGGTCAAGAATAGCGTGACGTACTTTATGGACGGCCCCTAATATGTGACATTTGAGATTTGAGACGGCGTCAAAAGGCCCTGAGTCACTAAGAGCCCCTTTTGGAATTCCTCGGCAACTCTCTCCCCTCCACCAAGGAGAGCTAGCTGACTGGGACACCCCCGAGACGACCCCCTAGAAGAGGAAGTCTTCTGGGCAGATGGCAGCCGCACAAGTCAACCTAGTCTGCCTCTCAAGGGTGTTTCCACCTAAAAGGGTGGATGTGGATTTTTGCTTCTTACTTCGACCCGCCTTAGCTGCGGCGCCACCACGGCAAAGAATACGGGTCTATATAACCAAGGACTGTCGCAAGATAGGGGGAAACATCATTGTAGACCGCCCAAGGGGGTACGGGCAACCGCAATAGCCAACCACACAGTGATGGGTAAGGGCATCCCCTCCCCATTGGGTAAGTCTCCTCAGAGCCGACGTCCGACCAAAGTTCTTCACGGCACTTTTTTCTAGAATTGTACTGGGCCACCTGGCCCTAAACAGTGCCGCTCACTGCAATAGCTATAGAAAGGGGGACGACACGGTCACATCGGATGACCCGACCCTCAACGGGTACAATGGTTTGAGTCATCGACAGGGGCACTCTCCACATGGACAGGGCAACTCTCCACACCGACAGGGGCACTCTCCACATTGACAGGGGCACTCTCCACATTGACAGGGGCACTCTCCACATCGACAGGGACACTCTCCACATCGACAGGGGCACTCTCCACATCGACAGGGGCACTCTCCACATCGACAGGGGCACTCTCCACATGGACAGGGCCACTCTCCACACCGACAGGGGCACTCTCCACATTGACAGGGGCACTCTCCACATCGACAGGGGCACTCTCCACATCGACAGGGGCACTCTCCACATCGACAGGGGCACTCTCCACATCGACAGGGGCACTCTCCACATCGACAGGGGCACTCTCCACATCGACAGGGGCACTCTCCACATCGACAGGGGCACTCTCCACATCGACAGGGGCACTCTCCACATCGACAGGGGCACTCTCCACATCGACAGGGGCACTCTCCACATCGACAGGGGCACTCTCCACATCGACAGGGGCACTCTCCACATCGACAGGGGCACTCTCCACATCGACAGGGGCACTCTCCACATCGACAGGGGCACTCTCCACATCGACAGGGGCACTATCCACATCGACAGGGGCACTCTCCACATCGACAGGGGCACTCTCCACATCGACAGGGGCACTCTCCACATCGACAGGGGCACTATCCACATCGACAGGGGCACTCTCCACATCGACAGGGGCACTCTCCACCACGGATGCCCCCGTCTAAGTTCCGCACAGCGACTGTTATCATCTGACTAACTGCCTAGCTAACCCTCGGGACTGTTAGTTTCGGGTATCGCACACCCTACTGATCCAGAAGACCTCGCAAAGGTCAGCCCCTTCCTCCGAGGATGGGCCCTAAAGACCTTGTCGTTTTTTCAATTTGTCATTTTTGTCACCTTGTCGTTTGGCCATTTGTCGTTGTGTCTGGATAACTTATCAAAGTGTTAGTTCGTCTGGATGACAGCTAGAGAATAATTTTCTTTGATATCCTGTAAAAATATAATTGAGGTGCTGCTCATGAATCCACTTTCATGCGTTTTGCTACAACTACAATGCAAACTCGAATTTATTCCGATCTTGGCTGCAGTGGCGTCACTCGTGTTGGTGTCACCCAGTGCGGTTGCTCATGGTGTCACCCTCTCACGACTTACCTCATAGACCTCTTCGGAGTGAGTCTGCCAGTGCCAAATAACGAGAAGATACATAATTTTACATTTTGGTGTCACCCCTTGTAATGGTGTCATCCGGTGCTGCCCGCACCACCCGTTCCCCTTCTCCATTGATGCCTCTGCATGGCTGTGTTGCTAACAGGCTCTGTAAATTCATTAGCCTGCTTTTTAAAAATTATGTGTTAGAAATGATTTCGTAAACTTTATCATATATTCTCTAAACTACAACAGTTTCAACAACACAAACGTCATTGACTAGGGGAGATTTTTCTTTTTAAAAAAACATATTGAAAAAAAAAGATTTCAGAACAAAGATAAAAAAGTCTATATTCACTAGGTCGTGCTGCGGCGCCGTGGCGCCCACTTTTCGTAAGGATGCCCACGGCGCCCAGCTATTTCAAAAGCCCAAATAACTTGTCCTTGTATGATAAATACATAATGTTAAACTTCCTGAAATGTACACAAAGTGTTTTATAATTAACAATCCTCAAATCCTCTTTTTACATCGTTCCCTTTTCCAAAAATTAAAATATGAGCTAAAACAATGACGTCATTGATAATGTTATTCTGGAAACATAAATGACTATGATTTTTAGTCTATATTTTCCATTTTTAAAAAAAGCAAAGTGATGTCCATTAGCGTTAGGCAAGAGTGATTCAGTCATAATTGAGGGTGTTTATATAATATACTAGCTGACCTGCTAATTACCATAATTACCACACTGGACGGGTAAATGAATCAGCAACGCTGGGTTTTAGTTCAAAGTACGTTTAATGACATGAAATCTCCAATCATGTATGGTCAAGTACAATTGGCAATCTTTCTAATGAGTCTTCATGCTCTCCAGAGTCCACACAGCCTTTACCATTCACCTTCAATCGCCCTCGGTCCGGTTTGACTGTATCGGACCCCGTTCAACAAAAAAAAACTCCACACACTCTAGTCCAGTCTGCCGTCGGTCTGTACATCGACAACCCAGCTCTCTCTCTCTCTCTCTCTCTCTCTCGTCACACACAGTGTGTTCTTATTATATAGTCCACGTGTGTACCGCCTCGGTCATCCACCCTGTCTCCACGCTGATTACAGCTCCCACGTACCCTGAGTTCATCCCCCCCCCCGTTCCACGTGAACAAGCGTTCACAGCTCGCTGACCCACGCTCGCCCCATTTATTCTCAGTCATCCCCACACCACAACATCTGACCGTGACAGCCGCTAATGATTTAGTGACGGAAGTTTTCAAAATAAATACACATCAGATTAAAAAATAACGTAGTACAGAACATTCATTTATTTTATTTATTTTCATTTGATTCATTTATTATCATTTTGAACAATTTTATGAGGAACGTTCGAAAAGTGTTATTTTTGGTGCAGTAATTTGGTGCGCACTATTGAACAAATCGATCGCGTTACATCCACACATACATACATACATACATAAATACATAGAGACGACGCGAATTATGTATATTGATATGATGCTTTTTTAAAAATAACTAACCCCTTTACACTGACATGCGAATACTGAGTTATCATTTTTTTTTAAATTTCATTTACATGAAGTATCGTAAAGCTATACGATCCACCCCCCCCCTTTTTCCAAAAAAAATAAATAAAAATAAATAAATAAATTTTAAAAACTTTAAAAATCACCAGTACTTTAATAATCATTGAAGTATCTCAATATCTATCAGACTAACACGGCCGAGGAAATGCCAGCCGGGAACTTCAGAAGATGCTCTGTAAGCGATGACACTGAGGCTGCGGCAAACGTGCAATGTGAGGCGCAGACAAGCCTCAAGATCTTATATCACATATTAAATGAGGACAACGACGAGACTTCGAGTGACAGTTCATCTAACGGTTCTACTTGTGAATACACGCTCCTGGACACGTCACAGGTACAGTGACGGAAAGCATTTACCTTGGGGTTAAATCAAACGCCAGATGTGCCCTATAAACGCAACTGGAATATAACATCAATTACAATGCTCTATTTTAAAATTTTAAGAAATCAAATGATTATCATGATTTTTTATAATTTATTATTTTTTGATATTTTTATTTTTTAATAAATAAAAATAAACGCAGGGCACACACACACACACAAAAGATTAAATCATTAAACAACAAGTTCATATATATATATTTTTTAATTACGCATGCCTGAAGAGTTGGTTTATTAAACATAACATTTTAAACGTTAAGTAACTATAGACTATGCATAAGTCTACCAAATTGTTGAAAGTTTTAAATTTGCATGTTTCTTTTATTTGAAAATCTTTACCAGCAAGCCGCAGACGTTCCCAACCAGGACCTGGAGGATCTCAGTGCGGATTCGGAACCATATGAAACTTCCGTTCGACTCTAGCAACAACAGTCCATGTTTACCTAATGATAATATATGTCAAGGAATCGATTTCAACAAGGTAGAAACCAGTATTAAAATAATTTTTCATGAAAGAAGGAAGAGACAAGTCTTCGAGTGGAGCTTACTGCTGTAATGAAAGATGAATGCCCCTACCTTTGAACTACAATCAATTCCTTATCACCTGTTTACATTTTGATCAAACTGCACAAAGATTCTTACGATAAAATACAATCTCAAGTGCCTTGGCTTAACTTATTCACTTCGATTTCAATTCAAATCGTGGAAGGCGACGGGCGTGAAATTATTGTTTTAAGCTTGTATATGCCTCTATGATTTTATCTACAGTTATGACATTACTTGTTATACTGTAAATACTCGAGAGAATCGTGCCATTATAAATTATTTAATGTTGGGTTTGTTTTAAAATAACGTTGTACAACGACCAGGATTGGAAACAGTGCTTCTTGTTTACATGGCTTATTACATTAATTTTTTTAAAAACAAACTTGATTGGTTGCCTTGATGACAGCGCGTGGTCTTGACGCCTGGTGACGTCTGATCTCCCTCAAAATCCCAAATTTGTCTGTCGAACTCTTGCATTGATATTTTGACAAATGAAATATGTATGCCGTATGCCAATGTTCGTAAAACAAAAATAGTGGATGTGTGTGTTTGAATTCATTTGGTGCAGAATTGACCAAACTTTAAATTTTGCGGACCATTAGGTAATCTCAGTCTTGTACCACAGCCATGTGCCGTATTATTCAAACTTTTATGTGTATAATATAATTAATTTTTTAAAGACAGAAATAGAGAAAGAGAGAGGAATATATATATATATATATATATATATATATATATATATATATATATATATATATATATATATATATATATATATAATATATATATATATATATATTATATATATATATATATATATATATATATATATATATACATATATATATATATATATATATATAGAGAGAGAGAGAGAGAGAGAGAGGAAGAGAGGGAGGGAGGGAGGGAGAGAGAGAAAGAGAGAGAGAGAATCGTGAGACTTAATTAAATACTTATAATAAAACGTATCAACAAACTGTATTAAATTTGACGGGACATATTGTAACAAATATTTATTTTTATACTTTGTTTATGCTTAGAATTATATTCATGTTATAGTTTTGACATTTTTAATGAAATTTCTTTCTGTTGAAAAAATATTTATTTTATTTGATGACAGTGTGTTCAAATTTTCACCGTTGTATTTGATCATGGAATATCATTTTCCACATTTTATTTTTGTCGCTAAAATAAGGAAATGTGATTTAGCGGTTCCCAGAATTCTTTGGCCATAGAGGCCAATAAAATTCGGAAGAAGATTTGGGAGCTTGTAATGCAGAGAAGGATACATCTTTGTATTCAAATACAAAAACCCACTTTAATTGATCCAAATGCCGTAAATCAGTGCTTCTCAAAATTCTTTAGTATGGCTGACCGGCAGGAATTTTTCCATTGCACTAGGGACCGGTGAACTATTTTCCCTGTACTGAAGTGGTAGTGAAATGTTATTTATTTTATTTGTTTCATTTTATGTGCTTATTGCCGAAAAATTAACAAATTCTTATCCTAAGTGATTGCCAATGGAGGATATAATTATATTTTTCTGTTCTTTCTTGATAACTTCCGCGGACCGGCAGCGGATAGTCCACGGAGCGGCACCTGTACGCGAACCACCACTTTGAGAAGCACTGCCGTATATTATAGTGTTTAGATACTTAAACACAATATTAATCTTACATTAACAGTCATTCCATTGTTTTTAAAAAAATCAAACTGAGGTTTCAACAAAACATTACTTTTCATCAACTCAAAACTCAGCTCAAATGAGGTTCTGTAGATTGTCATAATTCTGCCGAAGACTTTTTCTTCCTTCATTGATCGTGGCAGTGCTGTCAACCAGACCTCATGGTCAAGGTAATCCCTGGCTCTTGACAAAATGGCACTTTTTTGTAAAACTTCTCCATATTTGTAGGAGTGTCCCAGAAAGGTACATCCGGGCAACGTGTAGGAAAGTGTTTGAGTGGGCATGGGGCTACAAAAGTGAACTCGCTACGCCAATAGCTTCTGTGGGTTCAAACTCAACTCGGTCGATGTAATTTATTATTAAATTTGTAGGAAAATAATGTAGGTCTGTTCATTAACTTTGTGGGTAAAAAATCCTTATGTAAGCATTTTTGTAAATAAAAATATTAATTGAATGACCGTCCTGTGTTGTTGTTGTTGTTGTTTTTTTTTGTTTGTTTGTTTGTTTGTTTGTTTTGTTTGTGTCTTTTCTTTTTTGACACCCGGAATACGTTAAACATTCTGAATGGATGAACAATCGTTTACACCCGTAACACGTTATACTTTCTTACAGGGAAGAAAATTAATTTAAACGCTTGCATCGGTCCTTTGATAGTCTTGGTGTTAATTCCAATCACGGATAAAACATCGATGTAATTTTGAACATCTCAAGAATAGAACTTAAAATTGGATTGATCAACTTCGTCCCTCACGCTGTGCCAGGCTGCATTTACCAGATGAAGTATCCACACAAATTGCCGGAGACGTAAAACAAGACAAGATGTAATGTAACGAAAACTGAAGTATATTCCGATGTGAAAGCTTCAATTTAAAAGGTTCGTCACTGGATAGAGCTCATAAGGAAGTATGGTTGTTGTTTTTTTCATTTCAATATGAAACAAGGTCATCAAAAACAACGACGGCCTATTTGTGGCACATCCAGTTTGAAGATTCGATCTGACCTCAATAACTCAAAATCAGGTAGAGATATAGTTTATAACCAGAAGCGTAACTTGGTTTTCCGCGCTCTTGGCTAATTCATTTTGGCGCCCTTGAGAAATAGTGAAAATACTAAATTTTATAGAATAAATGATTGATTATTGAAGGATTAGCCCTCGGCAACTGCCCCGATGCCAAGGCGTTGTTACGTCTCTGTTTATAACGTTAGTTGATATCACATAATTAGTGTCAAAAATTTCTTGAGGAATTCGCTATTAAAATTAATATTCAATGTAAATAAGCTTACTTTTTTGTATACAAAAAAGGTTCCCCCCCCCCAATACAGAGAGGAATGCGAGGTTCCACTTTTCACAAATCTTTTGAGGAGATAAAACAACATATTTAAAAGATGAAGCGCAATTCACAGCAACGGAAACAAATTATGTGTAGTGGTAATTACGAATCTGGGTTTGGTTGACGAGCTGGCAAAAGTCTGGTGTCCGATTGGTTATAGCTACTTGTGTACCCATATGGTGGCCCCTTGAGCTAAGTTATGGATTCCTACGATGGGCTGGGGGCTGTGGTTAGAGGCCACAGTTTGTAAAGGACTTTCAAGTCTCTGCGCTTGTTACGCGCCAAAGTATTTTTTATTTTATTTATTGGGAGTAAATTTAAAAGGGGGACGAATAAACAGCTCACGATTACCACTCTTTCCTTAACACGAGAAAAAGGCAATGAATACACAATTACACAACTCTAATTATATTTCTGATGAGTCTGTAAGCAGTGGCGTAGCTAGGGTCATCTGCGCCCGGGGACATGGCACAAATTCTGCAGAAAAATTCTAGGGGCGTTGAGCCCCCAAGAAAATTTTGAAAATTTATGGTTTATATGGTTCATTTCGAAGCATCTGGTATTTTAATGAACTAGAATACAGACTAATAATCCTCTATAAGATTATAAACAATTTATTTGACAAAATATATATTCTCTACTAATTATACATGACTGTAATAGATATAGCCTACAACAAGTTGACCCTCCTTGATTGGACTGTCGCAAACTCGTCAATCACGTTGTCAAAATTAATACTCTCAAGTGTTTCTCTTTCGATGCTAAGGAGTGCAAGATCACTCAGACGATCTTGTCCCATCGAAACAAGTAAATAAAATAAAATAAGCTTCAGTTTGCTAAAGGACCGCTCACAGCTTGCAATTGAAACAGTAATAGTTACAAGTATTTGCTGTGAAATGCGCAGATCTGGGAATACATCATCTCTATACGAAACAATCAAACCAAGAAGATCAAAAGGACTTTCCGATAGAACTTCAGTCCGGGTACTGAGCAGCATTTTGCAGTCTCCGATGTCTGTGCACAATTCGTGACCATTGACGTCAGTGTCGTAGAAATTTCCAAAATGTAAGCAATTTTGACGAAGTGTATCGACATTTGTCTCAGCGAGAAGAGTTTTGACGTCTATTAAAAATTCAATTTGGTTTTTAGGTTCTTTAGACGTAAAAACCGTATTGATATCTCCTGTTGGAATACGTGCAATTTATTCTTCTGCAGAAAGTCCTGCATCTCTTGCTAATTCTCCAGGCATCCTCCAATGTCGTCTAATCCTTCTGTCGACCTCGATTCCAAAAGTTGTGCATCTTGTTTTTCCATCGTCTACCGCACTCTTGCTCAAATTATCACGAAAGTTGACACGTTCTTGCTCCAGCGTTTCAAGAGCAGATGCTGCTTTCTTGAAATTCATAGTAAGATACTGCAACCGTTTCTGGAAACGATCAATTTGCCAAGTATGATGTTCCAGAAATGTAACAAAACTAGGAAGTTAAAGTTTAATATACCTGCCAATAAAGTTTCTGGATCACTTCTGGTACAAGACGTCATAGTTGAATCTTCTGATTATTTTTCCAACAGCCCTACTTGTTCATCTAGTCCTTCATAAAAAGCTTTAACAGCTTATGATCGTGCAATCCAGCGTATTTCAGGTTCCCTCTTCACTATGATTGGTACAACTCTTTTTAATTCTTCACGAGTTGTTGAACAAGAGAAAAACAAATATATACTTTCAACTGTTCCAAAAAAAAACTTAATAACAAATCAGTGGCGTCACTAGGCGGGGGCGAGGGGGGCGGGCCGCCCCGGGTGACACCCATCAGGGGGGTGACACCCGAGCCTAAAATGTCACTGCGTACGATTTTATGTCAGAAAAAAAATGTAGACACATTTTTTCATCTAGAAAGAAATTAAGAAATACAAATACGTTAAACGCGAAAACTTTTTATTAAAAAATATCAGTTAACTTGCAATAATAAAACAGTCCCAACACACAAACAACATTATAACAAATTAGGGAAAAAAAGAAAAGAAACGTCGCAGCTGAGAGATCTTTAAAAAAGGCGGGACATGAAAGAGGGAGTGTCTTATGTTTTAAAAGATATAAAGCTATTTGGGCTTTGACACACGGACACCATGGACGAATCCCACCTCATGACTCCCCCACCACAGTGGGGTGTGGGGGAATAAGATTTTTACCCCCCCCCCAAAAAAAAATAAATCAAAAGATGGGTTTTCTTTATGGTGTTTTGACGAAAATTATGAATTCAATATCTTTGAGTTAATATTTTGTTTTATATATATTTATATAAGGCATGATATGCATGTTTATTTACAGGTAGTCCTCCGGTTACGACGGTCCCATCGTGGTTACGAACACTCCCCCATAAAGAATAATAGTACGCGTTATTCCGTATTTTTTATTTATTTTTTTTAAAACTTTTTTTTTCATTGGGTAACGAACTGTTGTCTCTAGTTGAAATAAAAAAAAATTATTTAAAAATATGTATTATTATTATTTGAACCTACAACTTTCGTTTGCGAATTTTTCTCATGGTGAAGTTATCAATCATGTCAGTAAAGCTAAGAAAGCTTACAAGTAAGTTCCTTTTCAATGCTCATTAGAGAGAGCATATTCAGTCTTTGTTGTCCCATGCAAATTCTAACTCATTTTATATTATTTTCAACTTTGAAAATGATTGCTCTCAGTTGCAGTTTGATGTCATCATTGAGAGATAGATGAGAAGTGCGATGTGTACATTTGTAAAGAGCTGTGTGAAATTTAGCTCATTCAAAAGCAGCAAAATGTTTAGCTCTGTGCACGTGTTTTGAGTTTGGCATTGGGGTACTTTCTTTTCCTTACCCTGAGCCTGGACAATAACTTTTTTAAAGAGCTTTAAAAATTGGACTAATTCTGAAGGTAAGCAGTCTTCGACATCACTTGAATATTCTTCCATTATCTTGGCTGCTGCCCATCGGATGGCGAAATTGCTGAGCTCAGAAAGGTTTGTAAGAAAGCCAAATTTCTCATGGATGTCTTTATATGGGCCTAACCGATGTTGTAGGGATCAAGAAAGTTTGTCAATGATTACCAGAAATACCTCAACCTTGAAACTTTTGTCTCGTGGAGAATACGGTTTTGGTGATGTCCCTTTATCAAACTGACGCCCATTTTCTATCTCTTTCTTTTTTTTGTTGATAGCATTCAAGATTGTTCATACTCTTTTTAAATCCCTTATATTAACTTCACCGCCGTCTCTCTCTGTATTGGGCACCGCGGAAAATTAGAAGTCAAAATTGACCCACTTCCCGTCATGCCATCGAGCTGAAATTTGGCACACGGACCTGTGTCACCTAACAATGCATCGTTTCAAAAATTCAGATCGATCGAACGTACAGTTATTAAATTAATGCATTTTTAGTTTATCTATATAAACTATATGTAGAGGTCGCTATCGTTTACATTTTACGGTTTCCTTGACTTCACCCCAGCCATAGGTGAACACATCTCGTGTTTTAACCAGGTGTACCGGCGTGCTTTTGTTTACATTTTGCGTGTCACGCTGAGCTCGGTCCATCGATGGGTGACCAGCCATTCCCCTCTCCCACCCCCACCCCAGGGTTATAAATCAAAAGGCCGTTAAGACAGATTCAGTCTGTAAATGTTTGTCGCGTTTGAATATAATCAATACTTTTAGTTATGTCTCATATATAAGGGATTTATAGTCAAAAACTTTGTTTTTACGGGGTTGTTTTTATTTACCATGGACTTGTCCTTTCCTTTGTCTTCATAGGAATCAAATTAAGAATGCTGTCTTTTAACAAACTCAATTAGAGACTTCCTTTCTAAAATTGTTTCCCTAATTTTAAGTAAAATAGCGACTTCCAGTTGTTCAAGTTCCTTTAGAAATCCTTCTGCTTCAAGTAGACAGTCACGTGGCTGATTTTCGTTTGTTGCTAATTCTTCCAGTACTGCGATATTCGCATGGTATAAGTTATTAACAGACCTTACTGCATCATGGCAGGCTAACCATCTTGTGCCAGACAAGAGTTTGTTAACATGTATCAATTTCATGTGTTTTAAAGTACCTGTCAACGATGAGTAGATGCAACAAGCCAAGTATAAAGATTTTGCATAAGAAAAAAATCTTGACTGCATCAGGACAACCTGATGCACTTTTCCCAACCAAATTAAGGGAATGAGCTGTGCACGGCACATAATGAGCTACACTGCACTTCTCTCGAAGAATAGCCTAGTTTCCGTTATACTTCCTACTCATATTTGCAGCATTATCGTAATAATGCCCAAGGCATTTTCAGGGATTCATACAAACATTTGCCTGCATCTTTACTATACACTATAATAAGTTTGGAGTGCCTTAATTTATTGGTGGCCGCTGGCTTTAGCCAGTTCAGCACCCCCCTTTTAATCCGTAATAGGGTGTGGGGGTCACGCATCGGTGACGATTTGTGACGAGGGGGTGGGGTTAAAAATGTGACGTCACATAAAAAACGCGCAACTTTAAATAAAAGTTTTACTTAAATATTTGATTGTTTACCGTTTATTTAATGAGGTTTTGATGACTTCACGCGTGTTACGACATCAGAGCACAGACTTACCCTAAATACATATTTAAATGAAAAAACATAATTTGCAACATGCTAATTTTTATTTAGAAAATACGGCTTGGGGGGGGGGTGTAAAAGCTTTGTGACGTCAAAGGGGTGGGGTATAAGTATGAAGCTGGGGGAAGGTTGGGTAAAAATCGGCATCCTCGCGTGACGTCATTTATGGACGGCCCCTTCAGTCGTGAAGGGGTGACACCATGAGCTACCCCCCCGGGTGACACCAACCCTAGTGACGCCTCTGTAACAAATTAATAAGTTATGTAAAAGCCAGTGATTGAATTTTAATGGCTCGAAACGACAGTTATCCTAATACAGTATGAGGTTTCTTTTAGTGTCGTCTCTATCTGTTCTATTAATAGAATCGCCCTCAGGGCCGGATTAAGCCGTCTTGGTGCCCTAGGCACAAAACCTCACGGGTGCCCCTTTCTGCCACAGGCCCCCAATCCTCCACTGACTGCTGGTAGGTTCAATATTATGCCCCAAAAAAAAACTAACAAAGAAAAACAGTTTTTAACACATATGTTTATACTTCTACTACTGCATATAACACCCATAATAATGTATTTCTGAATTTACATTAATAGTTAATTAATTTTGTAATAATAATAATAGACAAAGATACTGTAACTTTTTTAATAGATGAGAAAGTCAAAGAGAGAACGCAATGACGTTTTAAAGTGTTTCCTTCTACGTTTACATCTGACTAACTAAGTTTTTGAGTACATCACCAAAGTTAATTTTGCGCAATAAGTCTGCCTCACTCATCAGCAGAGATAAGAAATCAGCCTTCCTTGTTACATTGTTGATCTAATTGGATTTTTTTTGGTACATTTGAATAAGAACAAGAGCGTTCAGTTGAAAAGTTTGTAACCATTACTGTTTAAAATATACGCAAGACGATTTCTACATTTTGAAAAGCACACTCTATGTTGTCTCTATTACATCGTATGATTTTCCGTGACTGAACATGTTGTTTTCAGATTTTGATGAACGAAATTTGTGGCGAATATAAAAGTGGAACTGTTGTAGTTCAGTATATACATTATTGTTCAGATGTTCAGGATAAGCATTTATTAGTTCTTCACAACATTGAGATGTTTGTGGTACATCGTCCAAACAAGAAAATCTAACTGCTAAATTATTATATATCTGTCCTCGTCTACTCATCTCAGTCTCACGTTTGTCAACAATGGCATACAAATCAGATCTACACGAATGTGTCTCTGGTCATTCAGAGATACCTCAAGGGTATCACCATCAATGACCACTGTCTTTGGTTTACAATTACGGTCCAAAGTTGACTTATAATCCACACATCTTTTGCAGCTTCTTCAAATCTTTAAAATTCATTCCTAGATTCATGTACGCGATCTGCTAGTGAAGAATACAAAGCAGCACATGTTTTCAAGCTCACTTGCTCATCTTGTAGCGCTTCACAGACCCTGTGAAAATGAAAATAAACTCTTCTTCCCAAGAGACAAGCATGAGGGCAAATTCTAATTTGTGCATCTCCTTTGCAATGCTTTCTGCTTCTCTTCTGGTGTCTCCTCATGTGACTGGTCTTCTTGTAAACATTCTAACGCTTCTATAAGCTAAGGATGAGACTTAAGAATGGCTTCAGATGCAACAGCATCAGCTTCCCATCAGGTATCAAAAAGCATCCTTTCAGAATCTTTCATCTGTTAGTTTAACCTGAGAAAAAGTTGCACTGTATGCAAGAAGTTTACTGCCTGTAAACAAGCGCCAATGGGACCATATTGATGCTGACAGTGGGCCCACAGTCAACCCAGTAAGCCACATCATCAGTGGATACGTCAATCCATGGTCCTGGATCTACTACTTGATTTATTTTATAATTATTTTCATCTTTATCATTATCTTCAGCGCAATGAAGTGGGTCACAACAAATTTCATTCTCATGCAGTAATGCAGTGTCTGATTTGCAGAGCAGCCTATAGTAGACTTATCAAGAGGGTTGATGGTGTCCATAAAATCCTGTTCCACCTGCTGCTTAACTGAAATTAAACAATTCGTTAATTTTCTGCTCTTAGCTTTTACAACAGAAACGGTATGATCTTTTTGTTTAGCTAGTTTTCTCTTTTGTGGAACACTTAACTAAACACGTTTCATCCTGAGTCTGAAACCAGAAAATAATTCTGGGTGGAATGAAACTTCAGGACTTGTGGTGCCCCCAAACGTGTGGTGCTCTAGGCACGTACCTTGTTTGCCTAATGGTTAATCCAGGCCTGATTGCTCTTGTCTCCTACTGCTCCCCTAGTCTCACTCCCAGTTGTTTTTTTTTAAATGCCATCAGCAATCCTACATTGTGGATGTGTTTTTTTTAGTAGAATGGCGCCCCTTAATGCTCAGTGGGGGCGCCAAAATCATGTTTGCCCAAACGTGTGGTGCCCTAGGCACGTGCCTTGTTTGCCTAATTGTTAATCCAGGCCTGATCACCCTTGTCTCATACTTCTCGTCTAGTCTCACTCCTAGCATCTCAGTTTTTTTTTAAAATGCCATCAGAAATCCTACATTTTGGATGTGTCATTTGTTTATAAGTAGAATGGCGCCCCTTAATGCTCAGTGGGGGCGCCAAAATCATGCTTACCAACTGGTTTGTAATGAAGATATTAGTAGAGCTCCAAAATTCAATATTCCAAACGTATTTGGGATACATTAATTTACATCACAATAAAATTAAAGAATTAGTTTTAATATTCATTTTGGCGCCCCCTAATGTGGCGCCCGGGGACATATGTCCCCCTTGCCCCCCCCCTCGCTACGCAACTGTCTGTAAGACTCGATGGTGTAAGCTGTTCATATATTTTGGGGAAAACCTAGAAAGTGAACAAACGGAATCCGGTTTTCGTAATCTTGTGAAATAGTTCAGTTCCCTGAATTTGTTATAAAAATTAGAGAATGGAGCCGGTTTAAGTAGATTATACAATGACAGAGATTAGCGTCTATGTCGAATGAACCGTCCAAATTGATATGTTGTTATTTGCTCATGGCAGACCTCCTCACTTATTCAAGGTACATTCACCGCTATGGCTGACTGAGTTAGGTACGTTAGAAGGAAGTATATTTCCAATAGGTAGCTAGTTGACCATAACATGGTATACCCGTTTTATATGGCCCGGACTCCCGAAAAGACGCTGTAACTGTGAGAATTTCCACTAGACGCAAGACGGAGAAAAACCACCTTCAGAAACCTGGCCAAAACGAGACAACTTGGCTGCAGATGTATGACACAGAAATTATGAGTGGGTGTTTGTGTGCTTTATGTCAAGCTGACGTGATAGCTCTCGTTGGTGACCATGTAGGCCTTTTACGTGAATTAAGAAAATCCCCTCCTAAAAAATATTATGTAATATTGAACAGGATATTGAGCCACAGTCAAAATAACATTAACACGAAAAACTCAATGCCAGACACATTTTTCATAGGTATTATTATGAAGGTATATTAATTTCAAACTAGGTAAACAATTACCTAAAAGAAAAGGGAAAAAAAAACTATTTGCTTTTCATTCTCAATCTCTTGTGTTATATCAATTCTCAAAGAAACATTTATATATGCACCCAGTTAAAATGTTATAATGCTGCTGCTGCTGTCTTTTTCCAGTTAGGACTTAAAATACTATTTTCGTCGTCAGTACTTTGATTTTCTATTACAAATAGTCAGTGTAGGTAAAGTAAACAAGTATGATATACTGTAATTTTTCATAACACATTTTACTCTACACTGATGCCCATGTAAAAACATTTGTATTTCCTCTTATAACTAATGAAAGCTGAGCGCAATGTTTTATTGACAAAATTGTCTCTTTGAATCTGCTGGAACTTAATGGCTTTATCTCAGTGTAACCTTGGTATAATTGATCAGGTCAGATACAACAACCTCAGACACCCAAGATGTATAACATGTCCCATGGTATCTCCCACCTGATGTTTCAGGCACAGATTATGGCGGATTAAGCGGGGGGGGGGCCTGAAAGCCAGGGGCCCCCGACGATTTAGGGACCCCCAAATTTAGTATATTTTATAAGAAAGATGGACAAATTCATAAATTAAATCAATTAATTAAAAAAACTGATTTTATAATTAATAGGCTCACTAAGAGAAAATATCAAAGATTATTGTTTATATTTTAAAAATTTATATCATTCATCAGGCTCGTGTGGTCTTGAGGTAGAAAGTCGGCCTGCTGTGCAAGCGATCGATTCCCGCGTGGGAACAAATATTATTTTTAAATTGTATTTCTACTTCTACACTCAATATTAGGATACCGGCAAACAGTTATTTCTTCATATTCCATTTTTTCATGAATAATCTTTTTGGCGGGAAGGTCGATCCCGTAGTACAGACAAAGTATGTTAAAGGAACCGATGAACTATTTATTTACAAGTTACAGTCTTATATTAGCTGCTAGCAATCATTTTATTTAAAGGGGCGCTGGCTAGATAGGGCCCCAGTTTGAATTGCAGCCAGGGGCCCCGTGCAGTCTTAATCCGCCCCTGGGCACAGATCCATACAGCTGTCAAAAGGCAATAAAAGTTTGAATATTTTTATGCATGTTTTTGAAGCTCCTTTGGCTGCAGATCAAAGTAATAGTACTTCATCTATTACTCTAATTGGACAATTTGAAAGAGGCTCACATGTGTACGATCGTTCTTACAGGGAACAACAATAAGATTTACAGAACATTAACAAATTCAAAACCAAGACATAGTTATATATTTATTAACTTCAATTATCACCCACAAAGGGTATTAATAGTGGGTCTATGCAACACAAGGACATGAAATGGCTCCCCAGCCCCCCTCCCCCCAACTCAAGCTTTTCAACTTTTAAAACATGTTCATATCTTTTAAAGAAAATTTTATTTAAGTCTTACAAGTGCTTGTTTAACTAGAACATTCTAAGTATGAGACACTTCTTTCTTACTGTTAAAAACATTTAAACATTTCAAACTGATTGGAAACAGAATAAATCAAATGTCAACAGTCCGTCCAGAAAATTAAAACATGTGCCCTTCTACCAGGGCAACAATGTCAAAAATATAATTCCTGAAGTCATTTGTCACAAACTGCTTGCATCATCTGCCAGGAAACTCTGGCACAAAACACATCAATCGATCAAGTTCAATAATTTACTAATCAATGTTTCTCCTTAAAATTAACAATTCTACTATATTATAACTGTCAGTATCTAAGAGAAAATACTGTCTAGATAAGGGACGTTGCTTGTGTTGCCTGCTGCCCCTAGAGATGGCTTGGAGTTAGAAATCTTCTTGGCAACCTGAGGAAGAAATCAATTCTAGTCCTTAACTGCACACAATTAGATAAAGTTATCAGTAATAAGTAGGGGTCTACCGATATTTTTTTTGCAGTTATGAGTATTTGTTAGGATAAAACCAGTGGTCATATTTGATGACGTCTTTATTAAATGTATGACTCGTAATTATTTATATTTTATATGTTACGCTACTGGTTTAATTAAGACAAACGTAAATTAAGAAAATTGTACAACTTGATTTGAATTATAAGTGTGTGTTGATTTTGGTCTTCCATATTTCGTGTTCATTCTTCTACGTCACTTCGCTTCCCGTTTCTTTCTTTTCCTCATAAACAATGCAGGAATATGGATCGGAGATTTTTTTTATACATAAAATAAGTTAATACCGTAATAATAGGGATAAAATAACAGATCAAAACATTTTTTTTATTAATAATAACAAAAAATCTTGCATATAGATTTAGATTAAATTATTATTTTTACAAACTACTTTAATTCAAACAATATCATATCATAGCACATGGCACGCTGAATTGTGGCTGTACATATTAATACTAGGACTCTTTTGGTTCCTTCAATACTGATATCGAGATTGATAGTTTAATTTGTTGAGATATTTATAAATCTAAATGATATTTTTTTTCCCCTCAATTTGTTTTGTCAAAATGTCCCTTATGAAATATCGGCGACGTCAATATCAGGACCTATACATGCTACCGATATCCTGATATCAGTGCCGATAAATCGGCTGGCCGATATATAGGTAGACCCCTAGTAATAAGTTAACACTGCATGTATGGCACACTAATCTATAAAGTTTAATGTTTATAACTTGACAGCTCTAACTGTTCACTTTCCCATAAAGGTTACTTTGAGGGTATCATGATAAAATCTCGTGAGCCTAAGACACAGAATTAGAGGCAAAGACACACAAAAATAATAATGCAAATTGTTAGGCCGTTTTCTAATATTGATGATTCAGATGACAAATATAAAGGGATAAAGAAAATATGAAATCTTCTGTGATTATGAATTTAGGGCACAATGTTCATAGACCCTGGCATAATCATTCTCAAAACAAGATTATTTATGAAGAAATTTTAGGTTAATCAATACATTTATTGTGGACTCTAAAAATAGAAAAAATAAGCAATTAAAAAATAAATGACTTACATTGTTGACATCGGCAGTTGTGATGTCATCCACCATTCCGTAGATCTCATGGGGGGTAAGGATGTGGTCAGCATTCAGAGACTGTTCGCCCAACCAGTTCAAAAGGTTGTCAGGGTTTTCAAAGTTCATGCAGATCTCAGCTTTCAACTGGTTCCTAAGTTAACACAAAATAATACTTATATGTAACAAGTGAAATAATTGCAATAAATATTTTCTACGGAACTTTGAAATACCTCAATAGTTCATGAATAGCTTTTAATTCGTTTTCTTAAACAATTTGTGCAAAAAAAACAAATTTTTTATTTTGTATAAAGCTTGTGGCTTTCTCTTGAAATTAATGCTATAGCATGCACAGTAAACCTAACAATCTTGATACTTTAAAAACAACTCATACTTTGCCTTTGCCACATCAGCCTCAGAAACTCCAGAAGAAAGTGTAGCTCTCATCTGGCTGGCGGCAGCTCTAACAACCTTGAACATAAAGTGCCAAAACAAAACATAAAAGGAGTTGATTAACATGTAACAAGATAAATATTATACCCACTAAACATTAGAAGCCAATTTATTTCTCAGCAGCATCTTTTCAAATGAATATGAACAATTAAAATAAAAAAAATTATCTAAGTTTTCAGAATTAAAAAAATATATTTAACATACAGTTTTAAAAAAAAACTTCTGTGTATCTTTTGATCAAATACTAACACTATTACTTGTACAGTCCTTTTCTCACCTTATTAATTTCTGATTTGGGAGCAACCGCTGTGAAGCCAAAAAGTCCAGCATCTGAATAATTGGCAGAGAAGCTGGAAACCTACAATAAATAGAATGTCTAAAGATAGCATCAGATATAAAATTTCAATAGTATTGGATCAAAATAAGCAAATAAACTTTATATTATTATTTATTTATGTGACTGAAGACTTGGGCCGTTATATCAATAGATTTGTTAATTATTAAACAGATAAAATTGTAGATTCCCAGCAATATAGAAACTGTAACTTCTTACAGCAAAGGGGTTGGTCGTTGCCTGGAGCACAGCTTTTCCAAGTGCAGATGTAGCTGTTCCAGAGCTGTACTTGATGTGAGGTCCAGTACCCAATATGTGCTTCAACACCTCTGAAGGCAGCAAATCCTTGCTAGTTTGACTTTTAAAAAAAAATAGTACATGTCTAAGTATGAATTAAAGACTCAGGAAAAAGAATATAAACCTAATACTAATATTAATGGTGGGGAAACTTTTTACATAATGCTAAAAATTCATTTTACTATACAAGCTGTCGGTAGTTATCTTCTGCAACTAATATTTAAACTGTTAAGGAAATCCCTAAAAGAGGGGTATTTCAATAGAATTTTAAAGAAGCAAATAAGACTAAATTATTTTACAATATAACAAATGCAATATGTTTTATTTTTTAAATAGTTTTGTTTGTACTTAATAGCAGTAATTAATTAGATGGGGGAGTAAGATGTCCATTAATTTGCTTATATAAAAAAAATTAATTTTCTAATCCCTCCTATCAACTTCTGTTGATCTTTTTAATCTTATGTCAACAATTATTTACTACGCCCCACCCCATAAAAAAGATTCAATTTACATTACAAAATTAAATGAAGGCTTGATTATGTTTTTAACCTTATTGCTAGCATTTTTTCCCCTTTCAAGCTGTTACCTCGACTATTACTCTCTGCAATATTGTTTTTCGATTTATTCTATTAATTTCATATAAGATATGTTACAAGTCATCTATTAAAATATCTGCATAACTAACAATAATATAAATAAAAGTTAAAAATATTTTTTTTTAATCTAAATTTTCCAGGGGAAAAAATTACACTTGAACTTGAAGGGAGGTAGGCTATTTGATTCTTCTTAAATCCCTTATATTAAGTTCACCACAGTCTCTGTCTCTCTCTCTTGGGCGGGCGGAAAAACAAAAGTAAAAAATGACCCTCTTCCTGTGAAGCCATCGAGTTTAAATTTGGCACATGGACCAGTGTCACCTAACAATGCATCGTATCAAAATTTCAGATCGATCGAACGTACCATAATTAAATTAATGCATTTTTAGTTTATCTATATACGACGTATGTAATTCAATTTCACGGTTTGTTATTGTTTTTTCACTTGACAGCTCAGTTCGCGTGTTGACGCCACATGGTCGATGTACAGGCGTGCTTTTGTTTACATTTTACGTGTCACGCTGAGCTCGGTCCATCGATCGGTGACCAGACCTTTCCCCTCTCCCACCCCCACCCTGGGTTATAAACCAAATGGGAGTTAAGACTGATTCAGTCTGTAAATGTTTGTCGCGTTTGAACATAATCAATACTGTTAGTTATGTCTCATATAAGGGATTTATAGTCATAAACTTTGTTTTTACGGGTTTGTTTTATTAATACCTAAATTACTAGAACTTCAATTTTTAGTTATCTGTAATAGTTAGTAATTAATTTTAACCATGACTTTTTATAGCAAAGCTTATATATTTAATTGAGATATAATACTGTTTATAATAGTATTAATTAGACCCTTCAAAAATTACTTTTATCTTTACTGCACAATAAACACAACTTTTTAAACTTTTATTTCTAAATAAAACAATAAAACATTTCTCTAACAGATAAACATAGCTTATGTGCACTATCATGCCTTATGTTTTTTTTTGTAACTAGGATATGAATGTTTAAAATTGAATGCATTAAAAAATATGCTACTATTTTTATGTGAAGCGCTGTGTGCCCATCTGCTTGCTGGGATACTGCGCTATATATGTTCTCAAATTATTTTTATTATTATTATAAATCTTTAACAAAGACTGATGTTTTCTTGGATAACACATCAAATAAATATTTATTTATATAAATAGATATAGCTTAGGGTTACTGAACATAACCTGATCTATAAAAGCTCTGAACAAAACAATGGTGTTTAAGATTGCAACTATAACACAGAAAGTTAAATAAAGGGCCATAGGCCAATAAATTTCAAACGATTACATTTTTTAAAAAAAGTTCTACAAAACAATTTTTACATATACCCTAAGCTTGGGTCAGGTTGTTTATCTTTTTTAGCCTTGTTGCTTTTATGAAGCTGTCTGGATAGCAAGTGGCAAAGATTCCATTTAAGAAAAGTCAAATGCAAGAAACAAATACAAGTGACATGCTATTTTATTACTACCTTTTTGAAACGATAAATAACCAAGCCAACTAAGTATAAAATGCATTTGTTTCTATCTGGATTAGGGATTCAAACCTGACCACATGGGACTGTGGGTTTAAGATAGATTAAGTATTTTCAAAAGATATGAAAATTTCATCTGTAAAATAACGTACCTTGCAGACACACAGAATGGTTTCAAATGAACAATGCTGTTACACATATGCTGGGGTTACAACTTTCAATAATGAAATTAAAATTTACCTGGTTAATCTAAAAAAATGACACTTAACATACCTTGGCCCTCCTAAAGCTAACGCCACATATGACAGCTCTCCACCAGAGTTCTGCCGAATCTCACCTAAAAAAATACATCTCTTTTTAAGTTTTTTTGTTTTCTTTCTCTTTTGGCATAAAGAGTAGTAGCTAAATATAAAGTGATAAATATTTTATTTAGGGCTTCGGAAATTAACTATTAATTTCTCGATTAATCGTTAAAAATTCGATTAAAATTAAAGAAAATATAGAAAATATTTATAATATTTTTTTAAAATTTTATTAATAAATAATTCATTATTTATTAATAATAAATAATAATTTATGTCCTTTTTTACGTACAAACTTCTACAGCGTAATATTATAATTTATTTTATTAATTTATGTGGACTGGCAGACGTCAACTAAAAAATGGCTGACAGCATCAGCGCAGTTAAATTTAAACATATAACTAGAAAGTTGAGCAAAAATTTTGTTTTTAAGCTAACTGCTGATGGCAAAGTCGAAGATGGTGAAAAAGTTTACTGTGTTCACTGCCATAAACAATTCTCTTTTAAAGGATCAAATACATCGCTGACGTACCACCTTCAGCACAAACATCCGAACAAGTATCAACACATTGTCATAAAATTTAGTTTAAAATATTCTTTATTTTCAATGTCCGTGAGAAATGATCAGTTTAATGACGTCATAAATTTCTATTTTTGGCTTTAATCGCAATTATCGATTAATTAATAGATAATTTTCAAAAGTTTACGATTAAATTTAAATTAATTGATAACAGCCCTAATTTTATTACATGCAACAAACTGGTAAGACCATAATATGAATAGTAGGCACACACAAAAATGACACAAAGCTAGTAATCATGTCACTCACCTCCATAGTACACTGCCTGCTGTTGTGGCTCATTGATAGCTTGATATGGCTCAAAAGTCTGACCTAATGCTTCAAGTTCTTCTTGGTCAATACCAACACCAACCAATGCAAGACGACCATCACTGAAGTTCTTATTAATGTATCGAGACACCTAGAGAAAATTGAATTTGTAGAGTACCATGAAGTATCAACATGAAATGATCATCAATTCCTTTAATACATGTCCATTATCAACTATTAAGGTTTTTGCTATTCACTCTAGGTAATTAAACTGAAGCACTTCCACACTGACACAGAGTTGTGTTGCAAGTCACAAGAATACAGATTTATCTGTAGTACTATAACACTTCATTAATCACTAGTGTTAAGGCAATGAAATTTATCCTAACTGAAAGCTCAACCCTTAAATACTGCAAAAACTGAAATTCAGGAATGTGAATGACCATTCAAAGTAATGGAGTGAACCACTTATGTAATTATAAAAGCACTTACATCCTAGAAATATTTATGGTTATCAGCTCTACGAGGGGTTAACAATAGAGTTTCAATGTTACATTTTTTTTTATTCTTTAAAAATTATTTTAGGTAACATAAAACAGAATTATGCTTTCATTGTCATTTTTGCTGCTTGTATCTTATGCATAAAACAATGTGTTGATTGTAGATTACTTAATTTGAATATTTTTGGAAACAAACATAATTTTTTAAGTTATTAAATATTACTGATAATGTATACATTAATTTTCTTACAGAAAGTGTTGCCTTGTCTTACATGATGAAAGATTCAATAATAGATATAAATATTGTTTGTTAAGAAGCAGTTATTGTGTTAAATAAAATAATATTAATTTAATACTTAGAATTTGTTTTGTTTTTTCGTATTTTTCTCAATATCATAATTGTTTATAGGTTAAACTAGTCTTGAGTAGGCCTGTCAACGGGTAGTAAAATTGCGCCCGGGTACCAGTGAAAAGGTGACTGCAAGGTCTATACCAACGGTGGCCAAACCGCAGCTCGCGAGCCGCATGCGGCTCTTCTGTGTTTACAATGCGGCTCACGTACAATTTATGAAAGATGTGTTACATGCATTACTGGAAGATTTCAAAGCCAGGTTTAATGGCCCATAGCGCTTAAAAATGCGGCTCTAAAATAAATATTAATGTTCTGAAATGGCTCTCAGGTACTACAGGTCTGGCCACCCCTGGTCTATACAAACGGTGGCCAAACTGTGGCTGTTCTGTGTTCACATTGCAACTAGTGAACAATTTCAGGGCCTGCTATAGGCATAGGCAAACTAGGCAGGCGCCTAGGGCCTCCCATGACTCTCATCATTAGTGGGGGCCTCGCACAAAAATCTCTCCATATTTATTTTCTATTATATTAAGGGCCACCAAATTCACTTCGCCTAGGGCCTCCAATTCCCTTAGGCAGTACCTGACAATTTATCAAATTTTTACTTTTTGTTTGGAATATATGCTGTGAAATATTTTTAACACGAAAACCCTCAAGAATAAATATCTATCTAAGGGAAATAAAATAATATCTAAGGGAAATAAAATAAGGTCCTGACAAACTACCATGTATTTTGATGCACCTTTTTTCTCTGAACATGAAAAAAAAGTCTCGTAGGGCTAAAGATTTTGACTCTTTGAATGAATCAAGGAAAACACGACCGCACCGCCAAATGGGCTGGAAATGAATGAAAGGCGGTGTTTGTGTTATTAGCAATAACACCCCTGCTTTTATTATATGACAAGACGCGAACTTTGCTTTGAAATACACCGAAAACATTAGTTACCGACGAGACAATGTTGTTTATCTACCCCCTTCACTCCTCAGTCTAATCCTTTCTCCACAATGCTTTAAAAAAACAACACATGATCTGTTATTGGATTTTTAAAAAATGTTTCAGTCATTCACTTTCATTGTAGTAACAAAAATAAAGGAATTTTTTTTTCAAAACAGAAGGTTGAAAATAATTTGAGTTTGATGTAAATTTTAAAAGTTGCAGGGAGAGATTGGTTTGTATATGGTTGGTGATGTTATCTGTCACCCCCCGCCTACACGTGTCGGAATGCTGAATGACCCACCTCGCAGCCGCGCCCTTTCCATTTGCATGTGTTTCTTGTGATCGTTAACACAGGAAAAAATTATTTCTATAAGACGTACAAAATTTTCAGTATTTAAAGTTAATAAATTAAATAGTTACTACCGCTGCCTAGTGGAAATTAACATTCAAGCTGCTGGGCCTGTATCACCTGACTGAACGTTGCGTCATTGTTGAAATTTTGTTTGAATGTTCGGTTTACTGTAGTTTTTGTTTATGAGTATGACATATGCATTTAGATTAAATTTTACAATAGTGTGTTGCTGGAAGCATGTCGTTGGCTATTGTGTGAAATGAAGTGCATTAATGGTGGCTAGGTTGCATTGCTTTGTATGGTGGTCATGGCGGCGAATACTTAAGTCGCGTTTTGAACGGGTATCCGGGTACCTGTTCGGAAACTTGGACGGGTACCCGGGCAGGTTTTTTCAAAAATATTGACAGTCCTAGTCTTGAGAAGAAATCTACACTATTACAATTTCTAGAGGTTAGTGGACTCAAACTTGATGTAATTATTTTTAATATATATCTATCTAAATTTTGACAGTAGCATTTATTGAAACAATTAATCTTTGAAAATTTGGTGTCATTATTTAATTTTTATCAGCACTAAATTGAAATTTATGGGGAAAAAATCATATTAAAATTAACTCCAAAAAAAGTTTCATAATGCAATATAACGGGCATGTTAATGATATATGCAAAAATTAATAATTTGGAAATTGTCACAAGAGTCCCCCTTAAACTCTGATTTGTTTTTACCTGCTCTGGTGTGTATTTTCCAACCATGAACTCTGGAGCATATAGAGACCGACCAAGAGTGTTTCTGAAGGCAGCCGCATGCAGAGCTTCAACAGCAACTAAAAATCACAAGTGAGTCAAAATAATGTTTGTTTTTTTATACGAGCCAGGAATAACCAACAGTAACCCCTAGATTCTTTTTTTTTATATTTTAATGACCTACAATCAATGCTATTATCAGTATGGCTCCAATGAATGTGTAGGGTTTGCCAATGCATCTTTGAAGATAATACTTTGCAAGGCTCTCATATATATTACCACACAAAAAAGTGTACAGTAACTAATTGGATCATATTTTTTTAAAGGCATATTACTTCATTTAGATTGTCATTAATTAATTTTCCATAAATTATATTTATACAAAAAAAATAATTCTGTGACAGATTTAATTATATATATTTACTTACTAATTTGAGGCTGAGTCTTCAATACAGCCAGGTCCAGTTTTAAACCATTGGGATCACTCTGAAGATCATCAAATTCCCAATCAACAATCTTGCTTTTAGTGGTCAACTCTTTTAGAATCTCAACTATTTTTCCTCTGTTAGTGATAAATTTAGAATAACCAAATTCCTTAGTTATTAATAATTTAAAATACTACCTTTTAATATTTTTGTAATGCTTGCCTTTTGTGTAAGATAAATTTGTTAGCATTTTAAATTTACTTTTATAAATAATCTCTCATTAATTATTAACCCTGACTCTAGGAACTTTTTCAATAGCTCAAACAAGCCAATGATGATTTTATATCAAGATTTTTAAAAAAATTCAGAAAATTTAATTTACTTTCAAACTGTACTTACGCACAGTTTCTTGTTACACTACTTTTGAAGTATAAGTACTCTCTGCCACTTAAAACACTGAAAAATAGAGAAAAGATGTCTTTCATTTTTTAAAATGTTAATACATTTTTTTTAAAAAACTTATTGTAGCCTAAAGAAAATATTGAATTACTTAAGTACTTACGTTACGTCACTCCCAAGCTGTAAAGAACTCCTTATGATTCCCAAACTAGACAAGTTTGTTGTTCTCTATTTGAAAAAAAAATGATATAGTCACAGAACTTTTGGGGTCAACTTTTTAAAGATTAATTTGTCTTACACTCATCAAAGAAGACAACCATTTCCACTTAAAAATTGTAAATAGTTTACTTGGTTCAAATATCTGTTACAAATTATTTTTAAAATAATTTCATCAAGCATAAATAAAAACTTATGCAACAACTAACCAGTTTTGTAAGATACCGCAAAACATGCGAAACTCCCAAATTTTCTTCCGATTCATTTCTTGAACCAGCAGAGACCACAACAGCCAACCTTGAAACTGGAGATTTGGACTCTATGCTTCCAACAGATATGCCGTTCTTTAGCTTCTTTACAAAGCACTATTATTTCAAATTGAGAAACAGAATATGGAACACATTTTTTTAAATTATAATTTTTAGATTTTTATTAAAATTTATGCAAATAATTTAAAAAATAAAACACATAACTTAAACCCCACTCAGCCTAAAAAAATGTGGGTTTCAATTATAACTCAGTGACATATACTCCATAAAATTTAAGGAATATAATGATTGGGAGTACTTTTACTTAACAAGTGGTAAATAAACACCTTTAAATGTAGCCTTGCGTTTTCAAACTTTTATTTATTTATTGGATTTTTCTATTTTACATTGAAGACACATTTTGAAATTTCACTTCTTTTCTTGTAGGATCCTGATTTCGATGTTTAAAATATATAAAAACTACAAATATACGCTTTGAGTGACATTGTGTTGTCCTTTCCATCAAAGGATAACATAATATTTTGATATACCCTAAGTTGGAGATAAAGCAATTTTAATTTGATGAAAAATGTGGTGATTAACGTTTAAATTGACTAAGTACTATAATGTGCGCCTAGCCTCTATTACCAAAGCGCGGCTCGATAGCACTCCCTTTAGAAACGAAATCACAGAAAGTAAAAACTCTTCAGTGTGAGAAAGAAGATGTATTCGACTTCCGGAAATGGTGGCCATTGCCTTCGTTCGTGTTTTCGCTCGGTTTGCAAAAGTTTCGTGGTAGTTTTTAATGTTGGTTTTTTTTGAAGATGTGATTTTGCTTTACTTTTTTGTAAAAATAATAGTACTAAACTACAGGTAAAAATAGTATTAAACTCAAGGCGGTCTTTTGAATACGTAAAATAACCATTCTTATCCTAAAAGATGAAGTCATCATCATTTGTCCTTTGAGTTCCTTGTGGAACATAGGGCCTCTTGTCAAAGCTCGCCACTCTACACGGTCCCTTGCCAGTCGCTTCAATTCTTCCCAGCTCTTCCCAGTCCTTCCAGCCTCATCCAACATGCTCCGTCTCCATGTACGCTTGGGTCTTCCTCGTTGTCGTTTGCCCTGGGGGTTCCAATCTAAGGCCTGCCTAGCCCTGCTGTTATCTTTCCTGGGGGTGTGTCCAATCCATCTCCACTTTCTTTCCATGATTTGTTGTTCTACTGTTCTTTGTCCACACCTCTCCCACAGCTTGGAGTTTTTGACTTTATCGAACCATTTTATTTTCAGAATATTTCTGAGGCATCTGTTAACAAAGGTCTGAAGTCTATTTTTTGTTGTCTCTGTTGTCCGCCATGTTTCGGATCCATAAAGTAGGACCGTTTTAACATTGGTGTTAAAGATCCTTACTTTTGTTTTGACAGAGATGTGTGTAGATCTCCAGACCTGTTTCAGATTGGCAAAAGCCTGTCGCGCCAAATTTATTCTTCGTTCGATGTCCTCATATGTTCCCACTGACCACACTCCTAAAGATGAAGTCAGTATGACAATAATAATATAAATACATTTTCAGCAATTTTTAAAATTTCATAACCAGTTGATCGCAATACCGGAAATCCTTACGGGACTGAGGCGGAAGTTTACCGAAAACATTATGGGGCTCTAAACGTTAAACTTACCAAAGGCTCCTTTTCATCTACACCTGCATGAAGCTTTGTTGCTGCTGATGTGGCATAAAGGCGACCCTGTTAAAAAAAAATAATATTGTTTTGAAAAGCAATGATATATGTATGAATTTTATATTTTAAAAAATATTTCATTTAGCTCAGTCTGTCTTTCAATGTCAAAGATTCATACAAATCAACTCAACTCAGGCAAGATTGGACGAGAGAAGAGCTCATTTTGACATTTTATTTCCCTTTGGTATTCCTCTGATTTCATATTTATGGTCCTATGCTTATCCATGGTTTATGTCTAGTTTTGCAGTTTTATTAACGTTTTAAATGTTGATAAAGTGATGATTTTCCTGGTTTCCTCAGGCAACCATTCCACGTCCAAATTCCGGGAAGAACAATAAATTTTATGAGTCTGTTATTGCATACGGAATAAGAACAGTGTTTTATCTATATGTCTATCTGAGGGTTGTATTAGGTTATATTTGTGTTGTATTTCCAAGTTAGATTTAATTTCCTTCTCAAAATAATGTACTATTACTACTTTGCTCTTTGTGCTCAATGAGTAAGGAAGTGTGTATTGGTAGTCGAGGACCAATAGCAATTACTACGGCAGAGAGCTATTGGTTGTCAACCAATCAAATGAAACCAACACTTAATAGCTTCTGATATAAGGTTTTTAAAAATTTTGTTTTATCATCAAGTTTCTTTGATCTTGTTGTAGTGTGTAGGCTTGTTGTACTGTAGGTTATCAGATATGGGGTTCAAGCTTCAGTTGGGCATCTTTTTTTTCTTTCTTACTTTTGCATTTGTCTTTTCAATTACTTTCAATGATCTACAACTTTTAATTAGAGTTTAGAGGTTAGGGTTAGTGATTAGGAGTATGCTAAAATAGAAAATTATTGTCAGCCCGCCAAAAATACTCAGACTCTTTGTCTTAGCATTTTTTCATCGGCTAATTCGATTTTTCTAAGTCGCCGAAACCTAATACCTCGAGCACAAAAGAGGGCCAAATTTGCAACTTTAGGTTGGTTAGCTCGATCCTCGTCGGTTCGCCTAGCAATGCATTTTTAGTTCAACACAGTGTTGACATCTCGCTTTCTTCGAGACTTCCGGCTATTGTGTGATTCTACGAGATTTCAATAAAAATTACCGGATGTTATTATCTTCTTTCACGTTCTATCCATATGTGAATTAGATGTATTCACCCGAGGTGCCCGTAAATCGGCGTTAGCGATCTTTAATCCGTCATTATTTCGCAGTGCATGTTATATTATGATTAAACTTAATTCATTTTCTGATGCATTGATCATTTTATTTTTTAAGATAAACGAATATCTTTAGAAATGAAAATAAAGGTTTATATCGAGAATCGACGGTGGTTTGTATATAATTAAATAAAAAATTATTATTCTTTTAAAAGTTTGTTGTTGCTTTGTTACCAGTAAGATACGTGACTGTGACACTAACACGCGCGTGACGATGAAATCAAATCATTTTCTTAATATTCCAGTACATGTATATAATATTATTAATATACACGTCATCACTTTCGTAGGTCGAATTCTGATAAGGAATGATTTTTTTAAAAATTCGCTTAGACTTATTTGCCGGCCGAGGTCTAACACACAGCCCAAAGCGTGCTGTGATCAACGGTCAAGGCCGCAATAGTTTTATTTATATTATTACAAGACTGAGGAAATTCGAGAGCGTTCTAATAGTAACAGATATCCTGCACGTCAAAAGCATTAACTTAAAATTACCATATTGATATGTTTATTTTTATTTCGGAATTGCAAACGCTAGTAGCTGTGACATGCGACTAGGCGAGGCGTAAACTTTGACCTTTTAGCGCATGCGCAGACAATTATAAACTGGTAACTTATTTTTAATTAAATGGAATCGAAACATGACAGAGACGTAATCAAAGTCCTTTACTTCAGCACATACATACATATATATATATATATATATATATATATATATATATATATATATATATAAAAATTCCCGATTAGTCATAACTTTTCCCGACTTTCAATGCCGTGAAATTTTCTTTTATAATTCCCGACTTTTTCCCCGAGTAGGAACCATGGTTACATTTAAAATTTAAACGGTCCTTAAAAACGAACGGTCATTACAACCTTAGGAAAGAGTGAGGAAATATTAGGGTCCCGATACGATTCCGATTAATCGTCCCATCACTAATTAACGCTAACTAATTAATCATGTACATAAAGAAATTTCAAGCACATGTTAATATTTTGCCGCCATATTGGTTTTCGTTTTAACTCGATCATCGGTTATCTCGACGCCATTTTTCATACCCCAACGCCGTCGACTTAACCGGTTTCGACTGTATTTATTTATTTTTAAAAAAATAAGATATGATTCTATGATAACTAGGACGTGTACTAAATTAGTACGTGGTAAAAAATTTTAAAAATCCCGACCAATGACCAACGCCAATAGTTACCAATACTAATACGAGGTTTCAGTCAATAATTTTCTACATCAAACTCAAAATATACCCTAGTAGTAGTTTTATTAAGAGTTGAGTACCAATAGCAGATAGCTCAGGCTATTGGTACTCAACTACCATTAGCTCTCTACAAGCTATTGGTAGCCGACGACCAATAGGCTTAGCTTATTAAAACTTGAATTTTAAGTATTTTACTCATGGCCACTGATACTGCAGTGGGGCACGGTGGTAGAGAGGCATGCGCGCTCAGCTGGCGTACTGATGGTCACGGGTTCGAATCCATATGAAGGCAAGGATTTTTTCCCGGGCCTAGGGTGTACCTGAGTCCACCCAGCTTCGAATGGGTACCTAACACTTGTTAGGGAAATAAAGGCGGCTGGGTAATACATGGAACCCTCATAGCCGTGGCCTGTGAACATTGCATCATTTGCCAACAGACCGGCATGGTCTGTGGACGCAATAATCTTCTGTATAGATAAGACAAAAGCAGTACTCAGTACTGCTATTCAATAGCAGTATCAGTAGCCATGAGTCATGAGTAAAATACTGTGGAGGACCTGGGTTGAAATAATTGAGAACCTTGGTTGAAATATTTGAGAGGGGAGCTGACGGTAGGTAGGCGACGGGGTCATACCTGGAATGCAATCATGCTCTCAGTACAATGACCGGAAACGAAAAGATTCCGGCCTCCCCCCACCCCCCCAGCTACGGAACGTTGGGTGGTAAGAAGGTAGGGGTAGAAGGTGGTGTAGAACAATGTCAGCATTGTTAAGACAGGAAACGAAATTTTTAGTGCCTGTGGACGAGACTATAGGATCGAAGATCATTAGGTACGACCAGGGTAACCTAAGTTGCTAATCATTGGACATGGGTGAGGGAATAAGAGACTGATAATTTTATTTCTCACACTAGGGGGGGGGGCGCTTCTCGGGTGTCGGCCGCATGCCTGTGGCCGGTAATATAAGGAGAGGACGGTAGGAGACATGGACAGACCAGGACACAGAATAACCCACCCCAGGGCCAGGGTAAGAGGACAGACCTAGAGAGAGAGACTTACCCCACCACAGGGAAACGACAGGCAGTGAGAGAGAGTCGTAGTCGTAGAGAGAGCAAATGTAGTAACCAGAACTTATGCCTAATAAAGAGAAGAACTGTTAGCATTAAAGCTGCCTTTGTTTTAAGTATGCGAGGTAAAGAGTCAAGCAGTACAAAGGAGTTTTACAATACAATTCAATACCTAAAATTCAAGCTTTAATAATAAACTCCTACTCCTACTAGTACTAGACTATAAAATTTAGACTTTTTTAAACCATTCATTAACATTTCCATTAACCAACTTATTATTATTTGGCCGGCACTACGTACACCGCGGCGGTGGACCTAGCTATAGGCCTGCGTACACCGCGGCGGTGGACCTAGCCAAAGCATTGTGTCAGGGCTAGGTACACCGCGGTTAAAAATAGATATATAAAAGTTAATAGAAAATGATACCTTACCCATAATTAAGCATAGATGTGAATAAATTACGCATTAGCTAAAAGTTGTAAACTAGTCTTATGTAAAATATCTATCTATATATATTGTTACATTTTAATTTTATATATTTTATTATAGTTTTGGTGGTGGGTGTGGGGGGGGTAATCAAATGTTGACGTAATTTTTTTAGGGGTGTCTTATGACTATGGAAGTTTGACAAGTTGTTGACAAGGGGGAGGGGGGGGGGTAAAAATCGACAATAATTTGTTGACATAATTAATGGACAGCCTCTTAGCGCTTTCACCACTGCCACCACTCTGACATTGCTTGCCAATACTCAAATTTCAAAACTATTGAGATTTAAAAGGGGATTATAAAATTTCCATTCAACGCAAAATTTATTTTTCTACAAAATGATACTCTACTATCTTCGACTCTTCATTACCCCCCCTCCCACTATCTTCGTTCCTTCAACGGCAACGAGGAACTTCACTATTTCTCTTTCAGGCTGTGGAAACTGACATAATTATCAACAAGTTTAATTTTAACAAATACATTTTAAAGTTAAAAATTAAATACTAGTCTACCTGTACAAATTATAACCTGTGCGTGTAGGCTATCTTATTTGTCAGTCCAGTGAAAAAATGTCTTAAAATAACGTCACACGATTTTTGACGATTTTTCAACCCCTAGTCACACGTCGTCATACAAACTTTGCCCCCCCCCCATTTTTTTTCAATATGACGTCACAGAGCTGTTACCCCCCCCCCAAAAAAAAACAACAACAAACAAAAAAAAGTATTTTCTATTTGTAAATGGAACAAATTAAAATCACTTTTTTTCGCCCCTTACGTATAACATTTGAATATTATGTAATTATTAATATCTTTGAATGAATGCACATTTTAAAAATAAAATTTGAAATTAATTTGTCTTTTCTTTTGGTGTGTGTGTGGAGGGGGGGGGGTATTTACCTATACTGTATTATTATAATGGGGGAGTGGTCGGGTGGAAAACAACGTGTTCTCTACTCTTTTTTTTTAAAGTTAGATAGTCAATGAGACAAACAGACTCAAACAGATACTCTAATACTAATACAATCCTTTTGTTAAACATAGGGGTCCTACTCATACTCATAGCGATGGTGATAGAAACACCTTTCCGTAGCAGTATGCAAGAACAAACTCAAAACTATTTTCGTTCCCGTCTCGAATTTGGGTATGGTTCGCATAAACTATCTACGAAATCCAACATACAATCAATTTTTTAAATTTAAAACTCTAACAAAATTGAAATACTTAACATAAATCCATTAAATATTAAAGCATGCATAGGCGTAAGACTGTGTAGAAATAGAAGGAGAATCTGTAACACAAAAGATAAGACGGGCCTTTTTTTTGGGGGGGGGAGGGTGAATGTTTCATTGATACTTGGAATTGCACATAGTATAAAACAATTATTGTGAGCACCCTCATTGTGGTTTAAAAATAAAAATAATAATTTAAAAAAAAATTCCATCACCGAGATTCGAACCCGAGACCACCAACGTAACTACTACTTCACTGCGCTTTACCATTTGTCTGGAACTGCTCATGTAATATGTTGGTTTTTAAAACTTATAACTAATTATCCTGGAATGGTGACCAAAATAGTTTTTAAACATTCAGTAATCATTAAAAATTGCATAAATACATTGATTATTTAAGTTCTACTGTTTATAAGCATAGGGATTACACACTTTTAGCCTAAATATAGTGAAATCGTCTCAATTTTTAGCCGCGGTGTACCTAGGCCAAAGCCAATGGTTTAGCTAGGTACACCGCGGCGGTGTAAGCAGGCCAAGGACGATGGTTTAGCTGGGTGCACCGCCGCGGTGTCCGTAGACACTTCGTTATTATTTAGTCTTACTTTAATTTTAAGTCAAAAGTGAGAGTCTTGAGATCGAGTCTTGTCACTTGTCTTAGTCTAACTGAAACTGTAAGTCGACTAAGTCAAGGACTACTAAGACTAAGTTAAGTTACGTTAAGTCTTACCGTTAAGTCTAAGTCTTAGTTCAAATGGCCAATTGTTTCTAATCATGAAAAATTGTAGTATTATCATTAATAAAATATATGGCTGAGCAGAATAACACGTTCTAGTCACTACTTGTACAATATACCTTTAAAGACCTGGTTAGAGGCCTAGCTAACCCCGTTGCCATCGTTTTAATTTTCAGGTAAGGTCCGCTACAGCGGCTAGGTCAAAACAAAAGTCAGTATTGAAATGGACGACGGAAGTATCTTAGTCACGTGACTTTAAGCAAAAACTTTCCTATATCATCTATACTTTATAATTATTTCTCAATATAAAATGAAATTTCATTATTTTAAGTCATGGTAAGAAGCCTAATCTTGAACATATATTAGATAAAACTAATGTTGAGCACAAAAATAATTATTCTTAAAATATCCCGGCTCCATAATTTTCCGTCCCTCCCTTTTTCATTGTGTCTTATAAAATCATTTGTAAGACTGTAATGAATGCAAGATGAAGATGGCATCTATTATAATCATTTATTCATTTTAATTTACTAAGTAAAAATTATGTGTGGTCAGGGGAGGGGAAGTAAGAGAAGACACCTTCGTTTACTCTTTGATTTTTTAAAAAATATTTTTTTTAATGAAATGTCTCTTATTTTAATTTACAAACGAATGTATTTGAGCAGATCTACTTAGTTTTATTTTTTAATTATAAAATTTAAGTATATTTTCTCACACTTCTAAATCTGAATTAGCACAGATAAATCAGATAAAGAATTTAGAAAAGGTTTGGAAATCAAAATGTTCAGTATCAAATTGATTCAAAATAAAAACTATTTAGAACCACGTTTTATAAAAATAAAAAGCCAAATCACCCACCGACTGTGATATATTACATACAAGAAAAAAACGGTTTTAGGCCCCCGGCCACCCATGAGTCAAATTTTTAAAATTATTTTCGCCAATTATCGTCATAAGAGTGTATTCAGCAAGTTCCCAAAGTTTCATGCTTCTACCTTTACGGGAAATATGATAATTTTTATTTTTTATTTTTTATTGAGCTCATATAAGGAAAAACTACATTTTAGGCCCCCGGCCCCCAGTATCTTATATATATGGAACGAAACCTGTTTAATAACATTTCCACTATAATTTTGTGTACGTGTACCAAATTTCACGTTATTTGGTTGTCTGGATCTTGAGTTAATAGGGAACATCCAGACAGACGACAGACAACAAATGCGTCTTATATGTATAGAGATAAAGGTGCTTTTATAATAGATTAAAAATTAATTATCGGAATTTGACAAGTAATTAAAAATTTTAAAGAAAAAACCTTAGAGTAGCTCGTTAGCTAGTTATTTTATAGCCCTTTGCAAAGTAGTTATAATTAGTTATTCAATTATTTTTTTTAAAAATGTAATACTTTTTATGTTTAAAAAAAAATTAATGACAATTCTAAATTACTCCTGTTGTAATACCAAATTAACCCCCCCCCTATCCATACATAAAAATAGTACGTGGAAACTTTCTCGTTTACGTTTAACCTTCGTATGAGGTAAAATCTGCAAACTAAATGCAATCACAATGATCAAATTTTATTCAAATTTATAGAGATGCCCAGTTTGTTGTTTTATTCATGGCTTTATTTTTTAGTTGTTTGGTTAAAGCCTTAAAATTAACCATAGAAATTGAAGAAAGCTAATGATTTTCCCATTTAAATTGTTTGGTAAATTCCCACAAAATACTAAACGTTAAAATTTTAGACCTGCCCTAAAAGGGAGTGCATATTTTAAGTTCAAATAGTCTACAGATATATTTTAAAATGGCTTATAAAGAGATAAGAAGCTACTCACCTAGCTTGACCTATGTCAGGGCTCGGGAAACTCTTTGTCTTATCGAGCCATAAACACCACATATTTTGAAAAGTAATTTTGTGAGAGCCATACATTATGCATGCATGTTTAAATCTAAAAATTCAAGTAAATGTGTGCATTTTGTGTAATTTCAACACTAAAAGTACAATAATTATGTCTCGGAATTCTTTTTATAAGATTTATTATGCTGTTTTTTATATGCAATTAATATGTAGATCAAATGAGTCTGTCTGAATAAACTTTTTTTTTCGAACATTTTTCTGAGAGCCAGAAGCTGCCATCAATAGAGTCACATCTGGCTCGCGAGCCATGGTTTCCCGACCCTTATCTATGTTTACTTAAAGTTGAACGATTTTTTTTAATTTACAAAATATGTTTGCACTTTTATGGAAAATAATATACATGTATCTGACATGATGAGATGATATAGAAATGGATACATGTTCAATGGATAAATGTGCAATGGATAAATGTTTTTCTTTCCAAGATCTTTTTGTGTATAGGCTCACTGAGCTTTGTTATATTAGTCTTACAAAATGACCTCTATCATATCTTATCAATAACAGAGGCTCCTTCTGTACGGAAGATCATGGGTCCTACGCTTACATATGATTTTAGTATAAGTCTTGCATTTTTATTAGAGTTTTAAATGCATGATGCATGCATGGTGTGTTGGTTCTTCTGGTTTGATAGGGCAACCCATTCCACACCCGAATTCCAGAAGGAAAGAACGAGAATTTGTACGTGTTTGTTCTTCCATAGGGAATCAGAAAAGTGTTTTATTCCTCTGTTTATTTGAGGGTTGTATTAGATGAATAGTAAGTCGTATTTTAAAGTAAGAATTAATTGCATCATAAATTTTTAATACATTACACTTTGTTCTTCTATCCTCTAGTGTTTCTAAGTTAAATGATTTAATTAATGGTGTTACTCTAATCATTTTTTGAATATTCTCCTGTAATGTATCTGAAAGCTCTTTCTTGAACTTGTTTTAGTTTATTTATGTTTTCTTTGGTGGATGAATAGACGCAATAGACTCATATTTTATCTAGTACAGGTCTCACCAAAGTATAATAGCGTTTTAGTTATATATTTTTTTATTACATTTGTAAAATTTTAACCTGATAAAACCTAAGGTCTTGTTGGATTTTTAAAAATTACTACATTAGCATAGATATTCCATGATAATTTTTCATTTATTATTATTTTACTCATAAGTATTTTGCATATAAGTGTATTTTGTTTTCCATGAATGAAATATTTTGATTTATTTGTTTCTTTTTCATTAATTAATTCTGATTTCATGAATTGAGTATTTTAAAAACATATTTTTTATATTTACTTGTTGATTTTATTTTCTTCTTTTGGCTGATAAAAAAGTGCAATTTACTAATAAGAGATACAGATTTCACTGAATTTTTACTCCGACATGAGAAAACATTAAATTTCTAGTGAAATGTTTAAAGGGAAGAAACTGCGTTTACTGAAAATATTTTTTTTCCATGGGTTGTCGACTCTTCTGAACCAACAATTGATAGAAAAATTAAATATCAACTGTAAAGCCGATTCAAGAGATCATTTTTGACAAAGTGGTTGTCGCTTATGAAACAGACTAATGTAATCCATGTTATATGTCAGCTACTGTGTGGTCCTATCTGAACGAATTGTCAAGCATATTAAAGGGAATACTCATAGATTGACACATTACAATATGTGAATTTTTCAATTGCACATTTCTTAGAAAAGTGAATCTTAAAAATCTGTATATATAATTCACTTAAACCTACATGTGCAAATGAGCATGACGAATGACCCCCGCTGGGGTCAAAAGATCACAGTGGGCAAGCGTAGTAGGATGGGGAATAAGTAAAATGTAAAAAAATCTTTTTTTTAAAAAGGACACGCTTTTATTTACAACCATTTACAGACTGAAACGCGCTGATTTCCCCTGTCCTTCATGTAAACACGGGAATTTGGTAAACGATGGCTGGAGTGAAACCAGTGAGCGTGGAGATCAACTCTAGCAGACGACTATACATTCTAAATAGTGATAAATAGAGATAAACTAAAAATTGATTAATTTAATTACGGTACATTCGATCGATCTGAAATTTTGATACAATGCATTGTCATCCACGATCTATATGTGGTAAAATTTTGAGATCTCTAGGACCATCAGAAGTTGTTTAATTTTACGTTACAAGATTTGAAGGAAGGATGGATGGTTACAACATACAAACAGTGTGACTTAAATAAAAGCGTGTAATTTAATTACGGTACATTCGATCGATCTGAAATTTTTGATACAATGCATTGTCATCCACGATCTATATGTGGTAAAATTTTGAGATCTCTAGGAACATCAGAAGTGGTTTAATTTTACGTTACAAGATTTGAAGGAAGGATTAATGGATACAACATACAAACAGTGTTACTTAAATAAAAGCGTGTAAAAAAAATAGGGTGGGAAGGGGGGGGGTGGAGGCAACAATGCTTCTTGCGTTCACTTGCATTGTACCTTCACAGATTATCACATGATTCGTAGTGTAGTTGTTATCACGTCCAGCTTACACGCGGAAAGTCCTGGGTTCAAGCCCAATTTTTTTTTAAAATGTTTTATTCTGTCCATTCTTTTCCCCATTTTTTGCGAACATGACTAACCCTAGGGTCGGAAAATCACAGTTTATGGTTGGCAAGAGATAGTAGTAAAGGGTGGGGGGGCAGGTAAAAAACAACCGCTGTGCACATGTCTCCACGTTTACTCGTTTTTTTCCCCCATTATTTCGTGCTGCTGTTTGTGTCTCTCACCCCCCCCTTTTTTTTTGCACTGTCTATGACGAGCAAGTCTGCGGCGTATGCTACGCCGCGGGTCGTATCTTGTTTACATAAATTTTGTTTTAACCATACACACATTTATTCCATTCACCAACTTTCCTTCAATTTTATTTGATTTTGAAAAACATTTTATACGGTTGCAGTTATTTAAAAAAACAAAAACAACCCTTTTAGTGATTTAAGAGCTCCAAAAATAATCAACTTTTTTCTTAAACCAAAATGTTTTGTTGCATAATGTGATTTTTTCTTCATCTTCTTATTCAAATTGTTTGGTGCCTTTAAATGTTATTTTGTGAATTTGTTGTTTTAAAAATAATCTTTTAAAATTTTATAGATATTCCTAATTTGATTATTACAATATGTTTTCGATAACACAAATAAATTAAAGTGACTTAATAATTTCCTCTTCTAATTTTAAGTAAATCAATAATGACATCAGCAAACTGCCCTTTTTAGATTTATTTTGATAAAATAAAATAAAATTAAATCTTACTGATTGTAAATATAAAAAAAAATTATAATAATTTTTTTAAAGTTAGTAACTAAGTATCCACATATTAATTTTCTTCGTAATCACAACAAGAATCCGAATTAACTATTTGTGCGCCTGCCATTGATCATTGATCGATCGATATGCCAAAATGTAATGGTTTGTTTTTTACCGTGACTTTCATGTGATTGTGATTTGGTTTACTTCTCTTTGACGGCATGCAAGATATTTTTATATTTTATTTATTTAGCGGCGATATATTTTTTTAAAATATAATAATAAGTTATTAATTTTAACTCGTTCCTCTTTACATTATTTTGAGAGAATGTTTACTTTGTTACACCAATGCATAGGCTATACATTTAAATATGCTATTATACTATTAATAATAATTAGTATTAAGTATTATTTAAAACTTTCGACATTTACTTTAGTTTTATCTTATCTTCTTATCTATACAGACGCTCCTTCTATGCAGAAGATAATTGCTTCCACAGACCATGACAGATGATCTGTTGGCAAGTGATGCAGCGTTCACAGCCACCTAACTAGTGTTAGATACCCATTCGGAGCTGGGTGACTCAGGGACGCCCTATGCCCCGGGAACAAATCCTTGCCTTCACATGGATTCGAACCCGTGACCATCGGTACGCCAGTAGAACGCGCTGCCACTCGACCACCGCGTCACCGCGTTTTAAACTAGAATTGATGTTTGCTGGGATCGCACGTCGAATAATAAATACACGTATAATTAACTGAAAATTGAAAGATATTAAATAATTATAACCATACCCATATATATTTTATTTAAACATTAATATTATTTTAAAATTGAAAATTAAAAAAAAACAGGGGAGTTAAAAAAAAATTATTATTGAAAACCGTTTAGACTTGCCAAATAAAGAATCAAATAACTTGAATGAAAGGAAAACAATGAAGCAATCCTTGCTTTGTTATCATTATTGTAAAAACAAAACAAACAAAAAATTTAATTAATCGTCTGCAGGGAATCGAATCCCCCCGCCGTTTACTTCTTACCACGATACCACAGCATCATACAATTTAATAACACTAAGTAACGCTCTTCCAAAACATATGCAGCGTTCTTCTTTCAGAGCAAAAAACAGTAAATTGATTTTTATATGCCAGATATATTTAATTATTTTTTTGTTTTATCGATTTAAAAAAAACGTATTTCCCCCGGGCTTGATTGCATTCGCACCCCTTTATCACCATCTTCTTCTATAACGTAACCAGTAAATAGCATTGACAAATATCGGTGTTAAACAATACCGATTACTCACACAAAAGACTATGACTTTAAAATTTTGTAATATCAAATATATTGTGTGGCTAGCACAATGCCCAGTAGTCTGTACTTTACCCCCAACTAATGTCAGCGGGTACTGGGTGGGCCCAGGGCAGTGGCGTCACTAGGGGGGGGCGGGCCGCCCCGGGTGACACCCATCAGGGGGGTGACACCCGAGCCTAAAAATTTACTGTGTACGATTTTTATGTCAGAAAACAAAAGATGACAATTTTTTTTTAATCTAGAAAGAAATTAAGAAATACAATGAAATACGTTAAACGCGAAAATTCTTACTAAAAAAAATATCAGTTAACTTGCAATAATAAAACAGTCCCAACACACGAACAACATTAAAACAAATTAGGAAAAAGAGAAAAGAAATAGTCGCAGCAGAGAGATCTTTAAAAAGGCTGGAATGAAAGAGGCAGTGTCTTCTGTTTTAAAAGATACTAAGCCATTTGGGCTTGGACACCGACAGCATGAAAGAATCCCACCTCACGACTCCCTCCACCACTATAAATCCCTTATTTATGAGACATAACTCTAAGTAGTGATTATGTTAAAAGCGTGTCCTTTTTAAAAAAAAAGATTTTTTTAAATATTACTTATTATTTATTTAAAGGTGATATATTTTTTTTTAAAACACACACAGTATTGTTTTTACACGCTTTTATTTAAGTCACAATGTTTGTATGTTGTATCCATCCATCCTTCCATCCATCCATCCTTCCTTCAAAACTTGAAACGTAAAACTATACCACTTCTGATGGTCCTTGAGATCTAAATTTTTTTTACCACAGATAGATCTTGGATGACAATGCATTGTATCAAAATTTCAGATCGATCGAATGTACCGTATTGAAATTATTGCATTTTTTAGTTTATCTATAGTCTATATATAAGCATCGGTACCCGTCTGCTTTGTTGACATCAATGAGTTCACCACATGAACACAACACCGTGGTATAAAAACGTTGGGCGGGCGCTTATGAGGTGTTTGGTGTAAACAAAAATAGTGGTAAATAAAACAAACCCGTAAAAACAAAGTTTTTGACTATAAATCCCTTATATATGAGACATAACTAACAGTATTGATTATTTTCAAACGCTACAAACATTTACAGACTGAATCTGTCTTAACTCAACATTGGTTTATAACCCTGGGTGGGGGGGGGGCGGGGCGGGGGTGGGTGGGGGGGAGAGGGGAAAAAGTCTGGTCTTCGATCGCTTGACCGAGCTCAGCGTGACACGTAAAATGTAAACAAATGCACGCCGATGCTTCGATGGGTCGCCTCAACGCGTCAAGTCAAACTTTCACGTGGACAAAAAAACAAACAAAAAAAAACCAGTGAGTTTGAATTACATACGTTATATAAGGATAAACTAAAAATGCATTAATTTAATTACGGTACGATCGATCGATCTGAAATTTTGACACGATGCATTGTTAGGTGAGTCGGGTCCGTGTGACAAATTTCAGCTAGATCGGATCCCTGGAAGTGGGTCATTTTCGACATTTCTTTTTCCGCCTGCCCAGCCCATGAGATGATGAGATGATGAGACGGCTGCGAAGTTAATATAAGGGATTTAAAAAACAAACCCGTAAAAACAAAGTTTTGACTATAAATCCCTTATATATGAGACATAACTAACAGTATTGATTATTTTCAAACGCTACAAACATTGACAGACTGACACCGAGTGATGTCCCTTGTCTTTAATAAATGGGGGTGGGACGTGAGGGGGTGTCGGCACGACGGTCGGCGTCAACTCAAACTCACGTGGAAGTGGAAGAAAAAAAACAATAACAAACCGTGAATTTGAATTACATACCTCATATAAGGATAAACTAAAAATGCATTAATTTAATTACGGTACGTTCGATCGATCTGAAATTTTGATACAATGCATTGTTAGGTTAGACGGGTCCGTGTGCCAAATGTCAGCTCGATCCGATCACGGGAAGTGGGTCATTTTCGACTTTTGTTTTTTTCCCGCCCGCCCGCCCAGCCCATGAGATGACGACAGAGACGGCCGCGAAGTTAATATAAGGATTTTAATAAAAAATGCATTAATTTAATTACGGTACGTTCGATCGATCTGAAATTTTGATACGATGCATTGTTAGGTCAGACGGGTCAGTGTGCCAAATTTCAGCTCGATCGCAACACGGGAAGTGGGTCATTTTCGACTTTTGTTTTTCCGCCCGCCCATGAGATGATGAGATGATGAGACGGCCGCGAAGTTAATATAAGGGATTTAAAAAAGATGTTTGGGCTTCAGACGAGAATTTTAAAGAGTTTTTTATTATAAGTTTTAAAAAATAGCTGTAAAAAACAAAGTTTTTGACTATAAATCCCTTATATATGAGACATAACTAAAAGCAGTGATTATATTAAAAGCTTGTCCTTTAAAAAAAAAGATTTTTTAAATATTTAATTAGAATGTATAGTCGTATGCTAGAGTTGACCTCCAAGGCTCACTAGTTTCACTCCAGCCCAAATTCCCGTGTTTACATCAAGGTCAGGGGAGATCAGCGCGTTTCAGTCTGTAAATGTTTGTAAATAAAAGCGTGTCCTTTTTAAAAAAAAGATTTTTTTTACATTTTTACTTATTAAATATTACTATTGCCACACAACGCGTTGTTATAATTGTATGCCAATATGATTATGATGATTGAAACGATCATTACAATATCCTATCATCAATTTGTGTAGCTTAATTTTTTTTTCGAATGTGTCAAACATCTATTTTAATGTGTCCTAACATTATTCATTTTAAGATTGGTAACCCCGAGGTAAGAGTACCATAGTGCCATGAGAATGTTGCACCAGGTGTGAAGTTTTCCATAAAACGAATTTTTAAAAATGAGAAAAATAATCAAAGTTAGATTCATTTCGTCGTTTTAGAGTTCAGAAGATCATAATTAAGCCGTTTATTTCATTTACATTAATTTTTTTAAATGAAGTTTCTTTTTTTCATTAAAGATAATCTAAAATTTCTCAATATTTTTTGGTTAAATCCCTGGAAGTAAGCCATCAGGGTCGTTGTCACGGTCCACTCTCCGTAAATAACTTAGACATTTTTAAAAAAAATGTTAGCCCACCACTCCAACCCCCCACCACACTCACACGCACACACTCCATATTTTCCACTTCTGCAACAGATCAAATTGTTTATCGCCCCAACGGTACTATGTCTATAACTACTTTTAAATAGTTTACTGGCAAGTCAAATAACTCGCTGCTAAATGATAAACACTTCTTTTTTTTCAGCGTCTGCCCTATTATGTCAGGGTTCAAAATATTGACATTTTCTCTCCAGCTGTTCGGCTCAGAAACGCACCCAGCTATGCCGTTGAGGCTATTATTATGTGTTCCACCGTTTGGTGACTACTCACCTCTACGTCACAGCACGCGCGATCTTTTTTTTATTGACCTGTTGTTACGAGGCGTGCAGTTCGGCAGCTCTTAAAATAGGCGTCTGCTCCAGGTATCTGCCGAACTCGTGGCACCGTTCAAGGGGGTGGGGGGGGGCTATCTCTCCGGCAGGATGAGTACTGCGACAAATCGTGCTGACTTCTGCTGGCGAGACTTGTGGCGAGTACAAATATTAGTGGGGGCTGGCGTGGGCAGGCGCGTTGGGGTACTCTCTAAACTAGGCCTAAGTTATCAGTTGGGCTGGTACGATAGAGTCACCTTGGAAAATTGCGAAGGTTTTGTCTTGATATGGGGGGAAATTGTTGATGTGATTATGAAGACTTTAAAAAATACCCCCAACCCCCCCCCCAATATATATATATATATAATTAATAAATATAAAATAAAATATAGGTTTTATTCGAAGAGTTCTTTTTTTTTAGACAGGCGGCTGATGTATCGAATTTATCTTTGATGCAAAGATATCTTTTATATCCACAGCGTGATCACTGATGTAAATATTATTTGTATACTCTAAAACTTCAACATTCGAATTTTAAGAAACAGCTAAGTACCATAGGGTTTAAGATAAACAAGCAACTATCATGGGAATTAAAAATAATGTAGAGCAAAGACACATTTAGCAAACATGGAAGACCCATAGTTCACACTTGTTATGCATGGTGACAGTGTAATTACAAACTACTTATGTTAAACAACAAAGTTGTTAGATTTCTCACCACAATCCCACGTCTCACTCACCACTCCCCCCCCTCACCATTCTGATTCATAGCTTAAAACCAATACAATCCCACCTCCCGACAACCCTACCTACCTCCCACACACTCACACACACATTTCAGAGCCCACCCACACGCACGCGCGCACACACATGCACACAAAATACGTGAGTCCTTGATTTGGTACTTATACCTTTAAGAATTTGCTGAACAAAGGTGAGATAGGTGTGTCAGTTTGGTGTTTGCTCCATTGACACTATTGCCGTTATGGAGCCGGTACAATCGTTTCGGTGTAGAGCTGAAATTCTTTTCATGGTTTAAAAGGGGGGGGGGAATGTGGGTGTGAACATAAACACATCACAGCAGACGTGGCCAGGATATTTTGTGCCCGGGGACAAACTATAAAATTGACCCCCCCCCCACAACACCCGTTCAATTTATAGCTAACTCTTGTTTACTCATTACAATGAGACGCTGTAGGTCACCTTCTTGCGCCCCTGAAACTTGGCGCCAGGAGACCCTTGACCCCCTCTGAACATGTTCAAAAAAGCATGCAGTTCAAGATTACTGCACATTGTTTACTTCTACTATCAATTAGTACATTTCTTCATATCATGTTTGAAGCATTTCAACCTGTTAGGACAATTAATCAAATTTAATTGTTTATATATATATATATATATATATATATATATATATAATATATATATATATATATATATATATATATATATATATATATATATATATATATATATATATATATATATATATATATATATATATATATATATTGGTTTTGAGCGTGTTCTGCACTTCACCAATGATGATATTTTAAAGTAAATTCTGCAACTTTCATATATTAAATTTTTTTAAAAATATAAATATTATTTATATTATATAGCCTAAGTTAATAAATATTAAAACATAAAATATTAACATTTGTTTTATCGACACACCACTTGCCCTGCTTTTGTAGTTTTCGTTTGCAGGAATCTTTTTTTTTCTTCATTTTTTAAATACGAGATTTACCGGTAAGTGAAATGAAAATTTAAACAAATAAATGAGGAGGTTAAGATTCTTTCAAATAACTCTTAAAAAGTGTCTTTTCGTAAAATCGCATTCAACAGCAGAACACGTTTCTTATTAATTCGCTAACGTCAATTGCTAAAGAGAGAAATGTAAACGTTAAATTAAAATAGAGTATAAAGAAATATTTTATATGGCTTTTAAAGACTCCACCAAAAGGGCAATAAAATTTGTGTTTTTTAATAATGATAATAATTTCAAATCAAATGTATTGAAATTTATTTCGCAAAGTAAAACCATAAAAAAGCCGAGATGTACATTTTATGTAGCAAACGCTTTGGTGTATACGTGGAAGAGAACTAAATCTATTTTAAGACTATATTTTTAAAACATTAAGGGCATACTTTTCTAATGTATTTGTAATTCATTAAGAAGATTTATTTTTTAATAAAAATACATAAAGTGCAACCTTAATGGAATACTTTTTGTTCCCTATTTTTAGAAAATGTTTTATTAAATTATTTTTAAAAAATTACTTTTAATATTGTAATCAAGAGATAAATTTCAAACTATGTTGTTTTCATATAAAAAAAAACAGCCAGAGGCGTAACAACGACTTGACATCGGGGCAGTTGCCAAGGGTGCCGAGGGCTAATCCTTCAATAATCGATCTATTCTGTATAATTTAGTATTTTCCCTATCTCTCAAGGGCGCCAAAAATAAATTAGCCAAGGGCGCGGAAAACCCAGTTATACTTCTGAAAACATATTTTAATGATTTAATTAAATTGCGCAAACAACATTGCATTGACATGAGTTAAAGCTTTTCATAGAGATTATGTAATCATATTTAATTTCCTAGTCAGTCGCTATTTATATGTTTGTTATACTATTGTCAGTATGTGTCCACATTATGTATTAAAGACGTTAGGTTAACAAGATGCCACATTTTATTTAACATTCGACTAAATAACCCTACACTTGTAGGTGACGACAAGGTACCAACGCCCTCCCTCTTTCAAAAAAAAATGTTAGAAAAAATAACCCTTTAAACAAACAACAACAACAAAAGGAAAGAAAATAAGCAGGGATAAAAAGAACAATTGTGGCTGCCAATGGAGAACGCTAAACAGTTTGTTGCGCCCTCTACCTGGATTTGTGTTTAAAAAAAGACAACCCCATTCCTACCAGAAAGCTGATGAATTTGTTAGCCATAAACAAATCAGACAATTTGATGAACACGTCTGCTCGCCAGGTGACAAGGCTGGTAATGAGATATCTCTGGAAGCCTCTGCTTGCAACTTAAATTGGGTTTACAAGGGCAAATGCATATTCTCAGAATTGTTATCCCACAACTATAACTCACCAGCCACGTTTCGAAGGGGAATGGAGGGTGGATTTTTAGGCTGCCGTCAGTGCTTTTGATGCCAGTGGAGTTGTGAGCCATGCCTGTTAAGCCATAAGAGTGTTATTATGTCGAGTTTATGCGATGGCTATTTTAAATGTTTTTTTAAAACACGTGTTCTTGTGTCGTGAATGTCAACCTTGTAAAGTATAGAAGGAAACTGATTATTGTCTTCAATTATGTCTGTTATAAATAAAACCAAAAAAACAACAACACAAAGACAGTTTGTGGGGCGTGGGGGGGGGGCTAAAATAATGTGTTTTTTTGTAATTATAAGATCCCTGAAAGAATCCGATATCAATAACAACAGCACGTACGGGACTTTGAGACCCTCGTGAGGATAAGTGTGTACCATCTAAACACACCAGCATGCTCTCTCTGAGACACGGCTGTGTGAGTTGAACACGTCTGGTCATGGACTACGACCAATTATTATATCTGACATTTATAATGATAAACTTATTCATTATAGTTTGAGAAAGTTGTGTTGCTGTTGTTGTTTGTTTTCTTCAATAAACTGATTTTTTTTCTTTGGTTTTATTAAAACACATTCATCAAAATAAAAGTAGGAATAATTTTAAAAGTAATGAACTGTTATGAAGGAAAAAACGATTTTTTTTTATTGTGAGAAACGAGAAGGAAAGAAGGAGTCCATTCACACATTCCTTGATACAACTCGGTGGAAAAGTTCAATTGTGTCACTTGTGTGTCGTACACCAGCGACCAATAAATAATGTCAGTGTTGTCCGCGGATATCTTATATTTGGGTATAGTTGCTATCGCTTCGTGGTTTGCTTGATTCCCGATAAACATACGGATACGGCCAGCTGGTTGTTGAGAGATGTCTCGTAGTGTGTCTTGAGATGCCCGGATGAAGATGTGTCCAGATGACGTAAAGGAAAACCAACATGGAAGCGCGGAGACTCCTTTTCTTTGAAATCAATTTTAAACTTCAACATTTCCCCGAAAAGTTGGGTTCCTGGTATTTAAAAAAAATGACTGAAAAATCGTAGTTTTTCTCGAGTGCCCACCAGCCACAAAGTATTCAGTTGTTGTTCTGTAGTCAAAAAGCCAACCTCAGACACGTAGGTCCACATAACACCAAGTAAGAAAATAGCAACATGTAGTGAGTCGCTCGTGCATGACGTTTCCATTTCCAATCTTCTGCTGTTCAACAGTATAGACACAACGTGACAGTTGCAGCAGTCTGAAAAGCTGGTTAATTCTTGTGGCCAGGTGATATTAAATCATTGAACTTCCAGCGAGTATATCAAGGCCTTTCCAGTATAACGTGTCATCGAACTGTTCAAGTGTCTACACGTTGCTGACCTTGAACCACAAGACTTACGAAAGGTTCTCACGACGTAGGCAGGTAATCCGTTATTTGTTCTTCTTTTTCCAACCTTTATTATTATTTTTTTTCCATTAGCATAATCAAAACTGAAATGAATTAAAACTCCAACGGTTCTCAATTCTTCTTTAAAAAAGACACAGCTTCCACCATCTCGTTGAAATACACACAATGCCGCAAAAACCCCGTTGAAAAAAAACAAAACTCACACTAACAGGTCCATTATAACTCGGAAAGTCTTTCACAGCCATGAGATAATATAGATGTACAAAATAGAACAACAGATTTTTTAAAATTTTTCTTATTCTAAGAGAGTCATTCCGCATACACTGATGGCGCCCCGCGAAGCTTGAACCGTTCTTGGGCGAGCACCCGATTGAGTCACTTGGCTACAGTTTTGAAGTTTTCTAAGATAACACATACAATGAAAAATAATGTTAAAAAATACAAACTACGCCACTCTGGACTCGGGATCCGAGTGCTACGTTGATGACGTGACGATGTGATGACGATGACGTGGTGACGCGGATGGAAGGTGAAGGGGAGAGAAGCCTTGTATATAAATCGAGCTTTCCTGTGGATTGTTGTATCATTCCTTCAACATGAACTTGTAAAATTCTGGAAAATAAAAGAGAAAATTTTATGAATGACATTTCTATTTTCAAGGGACTAATTAGCATGGCAAATATAAATGAAAAGGTGTACTTTCTATCTAGGTATTAAATTGACTTAAGAGTTTTGGCCTTGAATATAATTTTTTTTAACCATAAAGCTTATGAAAACATCCGAATAGTTAAAATGAAAATCTTTTATATCACCAACATTCTTCATATTTTTTAAGTTACATATAATAATAATAGTAATAATAATAATAATAATAACAATAATAATAATAATAATAATAATGACAACTCCCTTTTCAAACCATGATGGCCTATGGGGCAAGTGAAGTAGCGTTCAAAAGTTTCATTGAGCCACCACTAACTAGCAATGGATTGTGTGGCCAGCACAATGCCTCGAGACCTACCCTGTACCGAGGCTCGAACCCGTGACTCGAGTTTTTTCCTCGGGTCAGCAGTCCAGTGCGCTACCACTTAGACCACCACGCCCTAAGTTATATATAACTGCACATATTTCTATGTATAGCATTATAATTTAAAATCATGTAATTCAGTTATCCCCAACATTTTTATCGCCGCGACCGGTCAAAGTTTGATAATTTTACCGTGGCCCGGTGACTGGGGGGGGGGATCCTGGGGGTTGGAGACGGCTTTGATTTTTTCAGATGTGTTTTAGATTGTTTTGATTTTACAGTTTCAATTTAATTGTATTTAAACATGTTTTCAAAGTTAAACCAAAACATGAATTAAAAAACGATTTAATATTAGATTACTAGAATGTTAAATCAATGAGAACCCTGAGCTTGTTTCTCTGCAAAGAGTCTATAGAAGGACGCACAAACTCAAGAGAAATACACCGCTATAAATAAATATTTAATTATTTAATGGTCCTTTGGTGGCCCGGTACCATTTGATACACGGTCCGGTACCAGTCCGCGGCCCAGGCTTGGGACCACTCATGTAATTCATGCCTTGCTTTTATGATGGAGGAAACAGCAAAAAAACTGTATTATAAACAATGAAAAGTATTTCAGAAGCTATACAATTATACTTTTAAAGTCGGTCAAAAAACTTGATGTGATGTCTTAGAGCTCAAGCAAAGACAGAGTATTTCAAGCTCCATACCCAATATTTTCTTTTATTTATCCCGTTACAGGAAACAATTTTCCCGATGAAAAGCTGCGCTCTTTTCAAGTACCCGGATCTCCGCCCCTGACAAGATGTGCGTAATGGGAAAACGGAGGAGATGCAAGGGAACAAAGGTGTGAAATATTCATAGAAACCATCTGTCATGGGAAAAGGTAAAACCTTAACCCTCATCTAAAGAATCGCCTTTACCCTTGTTTAAAAAATAATGTTTCTCAAAAACAAATCATCTAAAGAATAACATTCTATTCACCTAAAAAATAAATTTGCTCTACACCTAAGGAATCATCTTTCTGAATCATCTTTCTCCAAACCTAAAGAATCATATTCCTCCACACCTAAGTAATCATTTTTCTACACACCTAAAGAATAACCTTTCTCTACACCTGAAGAATCATCTTTCTCCACATCTAAGGAATCATCTTTATGAATCATCTTTCTCCACACCTAAAGAATCATCTTTCTCCACACCTAAATAATCATTTTTCTCCACACCTAAAGAATGACCTTTCTCTACACCTAAAGAATCATCTTTCTCCATACCTAAAGAATTATCTTACTCCACACCTAAAGAATTATCTTTCTCCACACCTAAAGAATTATCTTTCTACCACACCTAAAGAATCATCCCTCTATACACCTAAAGAATAACATTTCCCCACACCTAAAGATTCATCTTTCTCTACACCTAAAGAATCATCTTTCCCCACACCTAAAGAATCATATTTCTCCACACCTAAAGAATCATATTTCTCCACCCCTAAAAAATCATCTTTCTCCACACCTAAAAAATATTTTTTTCTCCACATCTAAAGACCCACCCTTTCATCACCCCACCCCCGTTCATACATACTTCCTCTGCATATTTTCTTTACACCTGCACACTCAGTCGTGTCTCCACAATTCGCCATTAAAATGCTAAAAAAGTTCAAACCGCCCATTGCCAACTAGTCCCCATCGCGTGCTTGAGGAAAATTCAGGTGGAATCCTCACCAATAATCTCAGCGACTTTATCTCGGTATTAGAAGGCTGAGTTGAGCCAACCTTTGATTCCGTACATCGCGAGACAGGGGCAGGGGGGACATAATAGGACTGCAAGACATGTTCACTTTCATTCATCAGTTTCACATTAAACCATTCAAGGATACGATTCTCTGGTGAGATCTGGCGTGGGGTGAGTCTCCGGGGGATTGGTCATTAATACACATGCACATTGAGATCCATATAAAAGTGTATGTAGTAATGTTGGAAATGCAATATATAAAATACATATATTTCAGCTGTTAAAATTATTGTCGATTGCTATATCGCTATTATATCAAACACTAAAACTAAAAGGCATTAGTCTCAGTCCAAAGTCTTGGTATTTTTAATAGGCGTACACAGATTTACCGTTGGTAAAATCACCTGAAATTTTTACATATGATGGATTTTGTTCTAAGGACTCCTTTAAATCAAAAATTATTATCACGAAAAACCGCTTCATATAACGAAGGTCCTGTTGTTATTGTTTTTCGTGAAATAAAGTTTAATGCAATAATGCCCAAGTTGGTGTAAGTCGGGGGTCTCCAAACTTTTCAGCCGGAGGGCCGCATTAACTGTCAAACAGCAGTTTGGGGGCCGACTACTAACCCACAACTACTAAGTTTTTTTGGTAAACTACAGGTAAAAAAATAGTATCTTTTTTGGAGATTAAAAGGTCTCCAGGGGCCGGATCTCGCGGGCCGCATCTGGCCCGCGGGCGTAGTTTGGAGACCCCTGGTGTAAGTGAAACGTTCGTACACATTTAGTTGAAATTTATCATTCACACGAACTCTTAACTACGTATTTCAATGAAAGGCCTTAGTCGCCTTGAATATCAGATACAGCGGTATAGACAGACCATGCAGATTGACAAAGGGCAGGTGAATTTGGACATTGACATTTGAATCTGTATACAAGTACTATCAAACTTTCGATGATGAATCTTTTAGGGAATTCTTTTACATGCAAAAATTACGTCAAGCATGCGCTTACAAAAAACACAGATACCATTTTGTTTTGACTCATCCTTTGTGCTAGAGATTCACTGAGAGTGTATATTAACACCAACAGTTAACTGATTGTCTTAAACACACGAACCGCTACTTCATTGTCTTAAACACACGCACCGCCACTTCATTGTCTGAAGCAATCAGCAAATTTGTGGGCGAATCAACGAAATTCTCAACTCCTGGTTATTTTCATAAACTCCGCCGTCCTATTGGTCATGTCAAGCCCGTGACGTTGTGCAGACGTGAATTTCAACAGCTAACATTTCTAACGTGTCTCTCGTTGGGTGTCTTGCCTGTCATCCTTCAGGTCTAATTTGTAAGGTGTAATTATTATTTTGGGGGAATTTATGTTTTAAATCTTAATTTCTCTTCGAGTCCATTTTTCTGTTCATTCACGGGAGACCAACGCGATTTGAGTATCTACATGACATATAAAAGGAATGTGCGCGACATATACGAGGCATGAGGCCGACATATACCAGGTATGAGTCCGCACACGAGAGGTGGGCTTCAGAGGTATCTTGGAATGTGTGAGCACTTCATCTTGGTTGTGTACTTATAGATCACTTCATCCTGGTTGTGTACTTATAGATCTACAATAGCCAACCTTTCCTCCAAATCAGGACACATGGGTTCGAGTGAACCCCTCTGACCTCTGTTAGGGATGGAGTCTTTGGAGATGCTCTTGCTAGCATTTCGACTTTGTATTTAACATCAGACGTTAATAATTGTTGAGCGTTGTTCCAACTTTTTTCTTAACTTAGACATAGCAAATAGATTAGCCTAAAGATCGTGAGAATAAAGGTACAATTTGTTGTTGAAGAAAATAAAGGTTCTCTATTATACAGAATAAATAGTTAATTATTTGACGTGACATAGTTAACAGGTGTAGAAGAGGAAAATTAGTACTGGCGGAGTGAATAACACTGACTTGTGATGTTTCGTCTAACTTTTCAGCATTTAATATTTTACATTAATAAACCAAGAATTACGAGATGGACTCAAATAATAAATCATTTTATACAACGGCGGGAACATACCCATATGACGAGGAAAGATAAGTCGAAAAATGCCTACATGAGCATTGAAAACATTCAAAAAATAAAATAATAATAATAATACATTGAATATTTATATAGTGCTGTACCCCAGAAAGGAACTGGGCTCACAGCGCTTCACATAAAAATAATAACATACATATAAGTATTAAATAAAAATTCATATCCTAACAAACACATAAATGACAGTACGGTACACAAAAGTTACGTTTATCCTTAGAAGAAGTGTTGATTAAATAAATTCTGCAAATAAACGCCAAAACGTCACTTTTTTTTAAAAAATAGTTTTTTTTAAAAAAAATTTTAGAAAAAAAATATTTCGACGTCAATATATATAAGGATTTCAGAGCAGGTGAAAAACAAGCCAAAATATTACGGTGCAATTTTTGCAGCTGCAGGTAATCGAGTATTTACCTTAAGGAGCTCAGGTTTCAAAAACACAAAGCATTTACTCCCGAGAGGAATTTTGTGGCGATTTCAAATCATAATAAAGCGAGTAACCATATAGCTATCTATGAGAATCTCCAACAAATCTAAGTTTCCTGTATAAAACATATCCAGTAATTCGTGTATCGGGTTGCGCACGAAGCTTCGTAAACGTGTTTTTATCTGGCAATGAATGCCGCTGCCCGCTGTGTAATTGGCAAGGTCTTTGCATAATACCTTGTTATCTCCCTTTAGAGGCGAAACAATAAAGAAATGTGTCGCTATGATTTTCGTGCTCAGTGAGTGCAAGGTAGTAATGGCCAGTATAGGGAGTTCCTTCTGGTGAATGCAAGGTAGTAATGGCCAGTATAGGGAGTTCCTTCTGGTGAGTGCAAGGTAGTAATGGCCAGTATAGGGAATTCCTTCTGGTGAATGCAAGGTAGTAATGGCCAGTATAGGGAATTCCTTCTGGTGAATGCAAGGTAGTAATGGCCAGTATAGGGAATTCCTTCTGGTGAATGCAAGGTAGTAATGGCCAGTATAGGGAGTTCCTTCTGGTGAATGCAAGGTAGTAATGGCCAGTATAGGGAATTCCTTCTGGTGAATGCAAGGTAGTAATGGCCAGTATAGGGAATTCCTTCTGGTGAATGCAAGGTAGTAATGGCCAGTATAGGGAGTTCCTTCTGGTGAATGCAAGGTAGTAATGGCCAGTATAGGGAATTCCTTCTGGTGAATGCAAGGTAGTAATGGCCAGTATAGGGAATTCCTTCTGGTGAATGCAAGGTAGTAATGGCCAGTATAGGGAGTTCCTTCTGGTGAATGCAAGGTAGTAATGGCCAGTATAGGGAGTTCCTTCTGGTGAATGCAAGGTAGTAATGGCCAGTATAGGGAATTCCTTCTGGTGAATGCAAGGTAGTAATGGCCAGTATAGGGAATTCCTTCTGGTGAATGCAAGGTAGTAATGGCCAGTATAGGGAGTTCCTTCTGGTGAATGCAAGGTAGTAATGGCCAGTATAGGGAGTTCCTTCTGGTGAATGCAAGGTAGTAATGGCCAGTATAGGGAGTTCCTTCTGGTGAATGCAAGGTAGTAATGGCCAGTATAGGGAGTTCCTTCTGGTGAATGCAAGGTAGTAATGGCCAGTATAGGGAGTTCCTTCTGGTGAATGCAAGGTAGTAATGGCCAGTATAGGGAGTTCCTTCTGGTGAATGCAAGGTAGTAATGGCCAGTATAGGGAGTTCCTTCTGGTGAATGCAAGGTAGTAATGGCCAGTATAGGGAGTTCCTTCTGGTGAATGCAAGGTAGTAATGGCCAGTATAGGGAGTTCCTTCTGGTGAATGCAAGGTAGTAATGGCCAGTATAGGGAGTTCCTTCTGGTGAATGCAAGGTAGTAATGGCCAGTATAGGGAGTTCCTTCTGGTGAATGCAAGGTAGTAATGGCCAGTATAGGGAGTTCCTTCTGGTGAATGCAAGGTAGTAATGGCCAGTATAGGGAGTTCCTTCTGGTGAATGCAAGGTAGTAATGGCCAGTATAGGGAGTTCCTTCTGGTGAATGCAAGGTAGTAATGGCCAGTATAGGGAGTTCCTTCTGGTGAATGCAAGGTAGTAATGGCCAGTATAGGGAGTTCCTTCTGGTGAATGCAAGGTAGTAATGGCCAGTATAGGGAGTTCCTTCTGGTGAATGCAAGGTAGTAATGGCCAGTATAGGGAGTTCCTTCTGGTGAATGCAAGGTAGTAATGGCCAGTATAGGGAGTTCCTTCTGGTGAATGCAAGGTAGTAATGGCCAGTATAGGGAATTCCTTCTGGTGAATGCAAGGTAGTAATGGCCAGTATAGGGAGTTCCTTCTGGTGAATGCAAGGTAGTAATGGCCAGTATAGGGAGTTCCTTCTGGTGAATGCAAGGTAGTAATGGCCAGTATAGGGAGTTCCTTCTGGTGAATGCAAGGTAGTAATGGCCAGTATAGGGAGTTCCTTCTGGTGAATGCAAGGTAGTAATGGCCAGTATAGGGAGTTCCTTCTGGTGAATGCAAGGTAGTAATGGCCAGTATAGGGAGTTCCTTCTGGTGAATGCAAGGTAGTAATGGCCAGTATAGGGAGTTCCTTCTGGTGAATGCAAGGTAGTAATGGCCAGTATAGGGAGTTCCTTCTGGTGAATGCAAGGTAGTAATGGCCAGTATAGGGAGTTCCTTCTGGTGAATGCAAGGTAGTAATGGCCAGTATAGGGAGTTCCTTCTGGTGAATGCAAGGTAGTAATGGCCAGTATAGGGAGTTCCTTCTGGTGAATGCAAGGTAGTAATGGCCAGTATAGGGAGTTCCTTCTGGTGAATGCAAGGTAGTAATGGCCAGTATAGGGAATTCCTTCTGGTGAATGCAAGGTAGTAATGGCCAGTATAGGGAGTTCCTTCTGGTGAATGCAAGGTAGTAATGGCCAGTATAGGGAGTTCCTTCTGGTGAATGCAAGGTAGTAATGGCCAGTATAGGGAGTTCCTTCTGGTGAATGCAAGGTAGTAATGGCCAGTATAGGGAGTTCCTTCTGGTGAATGCAAGGTAGTAATGGCCAGTATAGGGAGTTCCTTCTGGTGAATGCAAGGTAGTAATGGCCAGTATAGGGAATTCCTTCTGGTGAATGCAAGGTAGTAATGGCCAGTATAGGGAGTTCCTTCTGGTGAATGCAAGGTAGTAATGGCCAGTATAGGGAATTCCTTCTGGTGAATGCAAGGTAGTAATGGCCAGTATAGGGAATTCCTTCTGGTGAGTGCAAGGTAGTAATGGCCAGTATAGGGAGTTCCTTCTGGTGAATGCAAGGTAGTAATGGCCAGTATAGGGAATTCCTTCTGGTGAATGCAAGGTAGTAATGGCCAGTATAGGGAATTCCTTCTGGTGAGTGCAAGGTAGTAATGGCCAGTATAGGGAATTCCTTCTGGTGAATGCAAGGTAGTAATGGCCAGTATAGGGAATTCCTTCTGGTGAGTGCAAGGTAGTACTGGCCAGTATGGGGAGTTCCTTCTGGTGAGTGCAAGGTAGTACTGGCCAGTATGGGGAGTTCCTTCTGGTGAGTGCAAGGTAGTACTGGCCAGTATTGGGAGTTCCTTCTGGTGAGTGCAAGGTAGTACTGGCCAGTATGGGGAGTTCCTTCTGGTACCCAATGTTTTTGTGGATACGTGGAAGTTGTGATGCGCAAATCTTGTATCAATACAGAGTATCTCTCGGCGTTGGTTATTGGAAGAGTGGAAATTTGGGGTAGTGGTTTTATAATAATTACGTCAAAATACGTAGATAAAGTACAATGAAAATGTATATTAAAGTAAAGAGGGAAAAAAGTTTAGACGAAACATATTACTATTCAAGATATTTGTTTAGTGAATAGGATAAAATGTCTGATCTTTTCAGTCATACAATTTTGTTTTGTTTAATGCCAGTCTTTAGGGAAATAATACAAAATAATACAATTTTCTATATTTCTGGTGTAGAGTGGAGGTGTAGAGTTGAGGTGTAGAGTTGAGGTGTAGAGTGGAAGTGTAGAGTGGAGGTGTAGAGTTGAGGTGTAGAGTGGAGGTGTAGAGATGAGGTGTAGAGTGGAGGTGTAGAGTGGAGGTGTAGAGTGGAGGTGTAGAGTGGAGGTGTAGAGTGGAGGTGTAGAGTGGAGGTGTAGAGTGGAGGTGTAGAGTGGAGGTTTAGAGTAGAGGTTAGAGTGGAGGTGTAGAGTGGAGGTGTAGAGTTGAGGTGTAGAGTGGAGGTATAGAGTTGAGGTGTAGAGTGGAGGTGTAGAGTGGAGGTGTAGAGCGGAAGTGTAGAGTGGAGGTGTAGAGTGGAGGTGTAGAGTGGAGGTGTAGAGTGGAGGTGTAGAGTGGAGGAGTAGAGTAGAGGTTAGAGTGGAGGTGTAGAGTGGAGGTGTAGAGTGGAGGTTAGAGTGTAGGTGTAGAGTGGAGGTGTAGAGTGGAGGTGTAGAGTGGAGGTGTAGAGTGGAGGTGTTGAGTGGAAGTGTATAGTGGAGGTGTAGAGTGGAGGTGTAGAGTGGAGGTGTAGAGTGGACGTGTAGGGTGGAGGTGTAGAGTGGAGGTGTAGAGTGGAGGTGTAGAGTGGAAGTGTAGAGTGGAGGTGTAGAGTGGAGGTGTAGAGTGGAAGTGTAGAGTGGAGGTGTAGAGTGGAGGTGTAGAGTGGAGGTGTAGAGCGGAGGTGTAAAGCGGAAGTGTAGAGTGGAGGTGTAGAGTGGAGGTGTAGAGTGGAGGTGTAGAGTGGAGGTGTAGAGTGGAGGTATAGAGTGGAGGTGTATAGTGGAGGTGTAGAGTGGAAGTGTAGAGTGGAGGTGTAGAGTGGAGGTGTAGAGTGGAGGTGTAGAGTGGATGTGTAGAGTGGAGGTGTAGAGTGGAGGTGTAGAGTGGACGTGTAGAGTGGAGGTGTAGAGTGGAGGTTAGAGTGGAGGTGTAGAGTGGAAGTGTAGAGTGGAGGTGTAGAGTTGAGGTGTAGAGTGGAGGTGTAGAGTGGAGGTGTAGAGTGGAGGTGTAGAGTGGAGGTGTATAGTGGAGATGTAGAGTGGAGGTGTAGAGTGGAGGTGTAGAGTGGAGGTGTAGAGTGGAGGTGTAGAGTGGAGGTGTAGAGTGGAGGTGTAGAGTGGAGGTGTAGAGTAGAGGTTAGAGTGGAGGTGTAGAGTGGAGTTGTAGAGTGGAAGTGTAGAGTGGAGGTGTAGAGTGGAGGTGTAGAGTGGAGGTGTAGAGTGGAGGTGTAGAGTGGAGGTGTAGAGTGGAGGTGTAGAGTGGAGGTGTAGAGTGGAAGTCTAGAGTGGAGGTGTAGAGTGGAGGTGTAGAGTGGAAGTGTAGAGTGGACGTGTAGAGTGGAGGTGTAGAGTGGAAGTGTAGAGTGGAAGTGTAGAGTGGAAGTGTAGAGTGGAAGTGTAGAGTGTGTTTATTTTTCAAGTTAGTTAACACTCATATTTGTTGATTGATACATTATTGACTACAGAGAAGCCATCGTGGGAACTAATGCGCGTATTTTGTTTGATCGAAGACACGCATTGCATCAACATTAATTTGGTTTTGGAAAAAAAGGAAGTCAGTGTAGATATCCGATAAAAAGCGTTTCAAATATTTAGATGCAGTTGGCTGAATTCACTTTCTTATTTAAACCACGGATTTTACTTTCCGAATTGGTCTAACGCTAAATAAATCATATTCATGGCCATGGAAACTTTGAGATCCATCCCCGACCGTATCAAATAATCAGATATCGTTATTAATCACCAAAATTGGGTAGAAAGGGGGAACTAGGTTCACTAATTAGGTTTTTCCTGCTCAGCCTCCCAGCAGAGTTGTTGCCCATAAATCAAGATTTCCCACCTTAAAGGTTATCGAGTTCCGTTTAATCATACTCAATCTAATACAGGTGTATCGTACAGCATTTGGGGGGTGGGGGGACGGACCTCACCTTCTATACCACGTCCTAATTCTGTCTGCTAGAGTTATGGGTCTTGGTAACTGAGGATTTATCTCTCTTCCTTATGGAGTATCAGTTAAAAACTGCAGATTCTAGTTCATTGCACTAGGTAATATTTCCACTGATGAAAAACAAGACATGTTAAGTAATCCATATTTTATCTTATATATTCACAAATTGATGTAATCATAACGATGCATTTCTTTAAAGTGATTTTTTAAGACCATTTCCATCTCCTTAACACAGAGGCGTCACAAGGGGGGTGCGGGTGGTGCGCACCGGGTGACACCATCATAAGGAGTGACACCAAAGTGTAAAATTCTGTATGTTCCAGTTATTTGGCACTGGCAGACTCGGAGGAGGTCCATAGGGTAAGTCATGAGAGGGTGACACCAAGAGGTACCGCACTGGGTGACACCAACCCTATAGTGACGCCTCTGCCTTAACAACATATTTGATACAGTCGAATGTATTTAAAAAGTAAATAATTCTATTCAATACTAGTGTATCACCAGTCAAAAATGACGGAAGTTTTCAAAATAAATACACATCAGAATAAAAATAATGTAATACAGAACTTTCATTTCTTTTATTTCTTTTTATTTTATTAATTTATTTTCATATTGAACAATTTAATGCGGAACGTTCGAAAAGAGTTATTTTTGCTGCAGTAATTTGGTGCGCTGCTTTTTAAAATTAGTAGCGTCACCGACGGGACAGACGGGATGGGACATACATTGCAAATTATGTATATTGATGATATGCATGCTATATCATTTTAACGAAATTTTCAGCCAAAACAGAAAGCGAGTGTTTAAACTGGGAATGATGACAGTGCTCTCGATTTATTAATGAAGAAATCTGTGAATGGTTCTAACTGTCTCTGCTTTGGTAAATATTCCAAAGTAAACCTGATAACAAAAATATCAATAACAAAAAAGGTATACAATAAATGTGGGAGGGAACAGAGTTATTATTTATCCATGATTATCAGCGATAGATCAATGAATGTCCCAATACTATGTTACTATTGGGAGTATTTCTAATCTCACTGTTTTGTACGAAACCTGAAACGATTGATAGCTGACAATCGTAATCTCGCTACACGCAATGGATTGTGTTAAATACATGTGCTGTAAAAATGTGTCGCAATTGAAGTGGGGTTCTGTTCCTATGTTATTGTCATTAATTAAACAATATAATTTGCAATGTCACGTCTGTAGTGTCTGTCCGTGCCGCTATAATTTTAGAAAGCAGCGCACCAAATCACTGCACCAATGCATTAAAAAGGTGTGCAAATTAAAGATACGCTATAAAAAATATTATGTGACGTCACTGTTTTAGCTCATATTTTAATTTTGGAAAAGGGAACAATGTAAAAGAGGATTTGATGATGGTTAATTATAAAATAAAAAACAAAGTGGGCGCCGTAGGCGCCCTACAACTCATATTATAAAATACTTTGTGTGCATTTCAGAAAGTTTAATATTTCGTATTTATTAAACAAGGACAAGTTAGTTGGGTTTTTGAAAAAGGTGGGTGCCGTAGACGCCATAAAAAATGCATTTTTTCAAAATAAATAGATTTCAGCTGAAAACTTCCGTCATTTTTGACGGGTGACACGCTAGTGTATGTATAAAACTTTAAAATATTTCTTTAGAAGGGAGTTGACTTCACTCATGCGCATATGTGGACCAAACACGCTGCTTGAGACCGAGAGCAGGGGTCTTTGCATATTTAAATGGGCTTAATTTGAGGTGATATTAAAATGTATTATGTTGGAAGTAGGTCCAATAAATTAAAAATAAAAATAATAATTTTAAAAAATGGAGTTGATGGAGGTAAACATTTATGTGAGGACTCCGGCGTAGGTCTACTGAATGTCCACGTTTACAACTCCATGGAGAAGATATCTATGGCACTAAAGCCACCCCTGTCTTATTAGATTTGCTCTACTGACGTCATTCTTCTCTCAGATGCTGGTAGCTAATTAGAAGTTAAGCAACACTTAAGCTTTTGGCATTTGACAAGGCTCCGGGTAATTAGATAGAAAAAAATAAACAGTTTTACCCAGAGCCGTCTTTGCACCACTTTGGGCCCCCGGGCAAAGAAATAGTGTTGCCCCCCCCCCACAGTAATATAAAATAAATATACATATATATAAATAAACATATTTCCATGGGGCCCCTATGCTCGTGGGCCCCTGGGCAAATGCCCAACGGGCCTATGCGTTAAGACGGCCCTGGTTTTACCTTCAAACGTCTCAAGGAAAGCACAACAAGCGCCTAGAGACAAATATCTCTAGAAATTCCCAAATTAACCGAGACAAATAACTTGACCAATGCATCTTTATGTGTGAACGCTTCCAATAATAAATATAATACATTTATGAACAAGTGTTACAAAGAACAGGCCGATTACACGATTGCCAGAAATTTTCTACACGCCAGGGGCACAGACCAATAATGGACACAAAAAACAACAACAACAAACAACTAAGCATCATACACTATACGGAACTTGGGATCAGCCCAGACAACTGTAACTGTCCAACCAGCTCTTACAAGCTAGTCCACAACAGGGATCCGAACTGCCGGCAATGTAGCCTAGTCCTTGAAACAGTAGCGGTATCTTTTTAGTTCGTGCGGGGCAGTGTCGGGGAAGGCAAGTGCAATGAAAGAGTCCTAAGTTTTTAAAATGTTTTATTGCACTATTTGACATAAAGAGCCGGGGCATGAACCCAAAGCCTAAAATTATGTTTAAATAAGTAGCCAGGCGGATTGTTATATGATAATGCAGCATGTGTTAATACAACGGATACTCAAGGTCTTGTAGTTTAGCTGAGGCCCTCAAGAACTTGTAGGTTATTTACTTTCTTTTTGGTAAATGCTATAGATGTCATGTTGGTAAATACGATGTGCGTATTGTTGGTAAATGCTAAAGGCGTTGTCATTAGAAATGTATGGTTAAGCGGAAAATTAGTATTATTTTTATTTTATTTTAAAGTCCACCATTTGAATTGAGAGCAACAGATATGGACAATGTGTTTAATTATATTAACTAGTAATAGTTCACAACAAAATCAGATTATTTTGTAGCATTAAAATTACAAGCTAAGTTTTAAAATATTTTTTTCCTTCTTTTTTTTTCTTCAAAGCATTTTATTTGAACACTGGCCAATTTTCCGGACTTCGCATTGATCTATAATCAACAAAATCCTTTAGTCAACACATCCGGGGAGCGTTTAGGTCATCTTAGACATGTTTTAGAGTAGCGTCCAAAATCCATACCAATAATTGAAAGATTTATACGAGTGAGGGATGAGGCGCTGAAAGCTGGATTGCCCAGCTTCAATGTTGATGCCTTTTACATTTTCGCCCGCTGCCCAATGGGAAATTGTCATCTCTAGGCTTGACAAGTGTATGTTAACCGCACAGACCACCTGACAAGTGTATGTTAACCGCACAGACCACCTGACAAATGTCCGTTAACCACACGGACCGCCTGACAAGTGTCCGTTAACCGCACAGACCACCTGACAAGTGTCCGTTAACCGCACAGACCACCTGACAAGTGTCCGTTAACCGCACAGTCCACCTGACAAGTGTCTGTTAACCGCACAGATCACCTGACAAGCAATGTTCCCTTTAAGCTGCGCGGCTGCGCGGATATCTGACAGAAGCCGCGCAGCAGTTTATAATTACCGCCTAGCAAATTTGGTAAAATATAGCTTAAAATGGATGCTGTGCAACTTTGCACACGCGTTTTTGTGCTTTGCACACGGACCAACAAACCTTAGAGGGAACATTGCTGACAAGTTTTCGTTAACCGCACATACCACCTGACAAGTGTCCGGTAACCGCACAGACCCCAATGCACGACAAGCCCCTAATTGGGCGTCGCTAGCGTTACAAGCTAAAAGTTTGCAGATTACTTACAATCTAGTTGATATTGACATCAGGTTTTGGTTGGTAACATTGTATTTTAGTATGATTCAGAAGAAGACGATGACACACACAGAGGTTTATCATATCTGATCATTCACTCCGTAAAACAAGATTTCTTTTAATTTCCGCGTATGCTACAAGTCAAATCACGATCTACAACTTTGCAACTCAATGTAACAATTCCTTTGTCCAGCCCTTGAATTCTATTTTTCTTCAAATATGATTTACTAGATCCGACCCGCGGCGTAGCATACGCCGTAGAATTGCTCATAGATAGTTAGATAGTGCAAATAAAAGGGAGAACCGAAACCCTCGTGCACTAGCCTCGCTTGCCAACAATAAACTGTGATTGCTAGACCCTTCTTTCGTCACTTCCTTTCCTTCCATTCAGTGCGTGTCAGTGCGGTGCGCATAGTGCGGCGCAGTGTAGGTGTGCACACTACTACATATAAATAGACTGCATCTTGCTTTCTCTAGTTTCTGTCGAATTATATATATATAGAATATATAGCTAGATAGATTATGGTTATAATGTACGAATGTCAGTTCAAAGTTGATCCTGTAAGATCAATTAATTATCATGATTGGATGTTTGCTATTTATATGATATCGGTATCTCGTGAGCTCTGCCCGAGAACAGGTAAACAAATACATACCACGCAGGAGCAAGAATTAATGAAAAAAGTTGACTTTACACGCATTGAGTCGTTGTTATGAAATGGTTCCGTCATCAGGTAATGTTAAAAATGTTCTCTTTAAGGAGTTTTTTTTTAAGAAACAAAACAAAACACATGAATGGGTGATTAGCTCTTGAGAAAGTGCAGGTAAAGGTACACGTGAGGCTATGTTAGAGTTATTCCCACTTTAACTTTAAAAAGTTTAAACAAATATGGAACCTACCTTTATAGTTACTGTCCTTGGTTTAAAGACGCAGGCGAGAATGCACGCTCCCTACAGAGTTGGTTTGTGTTTGAAATTATGCCTGGGATTTGTTCAACTAAGTTTTTAACGGCAGGAGATCGAATAAACTAAAAATTTGATGAATTTTTTTAAAGCATAGTTTTAAAAATTTATGGTTTATTTTGGGGAATAAAGAATGGAAATGTTGAACACAATAATCGATACTTTGTCCGCATTCGTATCGGTCTTTTCAAATAATGACTTTCAAAAGAACATTCCTTACAAGCCGACCGATTACTTTATCCTTATATCTAGTATACAAATGTTGTTAACGATATGGGTTGTTAAGAGATCAGGTTTACTTGTAGTTTGTAGGGAGGGAATAGCGTGGAACGTGTACAAGATACTTGAAGAACGGCAGAAACCCAAAAGTGGGCGGTGTCTTGTTTGATGTTGATGGTGGATTTTGTGGATAAAAGGATGATTTGGTAGTCAGGTTTAGATGATAATTTGTGGATTTTTTTTGTATGTAAGGATGACTTGGAAGTCAGGTTTAGAGGTCAGGTTGTGGATTTTGTGGATGGAAGGATGATTTAGTAGTCAGGCTTTAGAGTCAGGGTGAGTGAGCACAAGTTAAAGAATTTTTGTCTGGATGAAAACTAAAAGAAGGCTGAATATTTTTGCTCCTTGTTTATATAAAAGACCTGCTTAAAAAGCCAATAACCATAAAGCATACGGTGTTGAAAACGTGAAAATGTTTAATGAAAACTTAACTTTTCTATTTAAAAAAAATTGTTACAATATGTTATTATGGTATCGTTCCTGTGTGAGGGATGTTTATAAACTAAATCATGCTGCTCCGCGGACTCGGAAGATGTTCTTCGGTAACATGTTTGGAAACGCTTTCAAAAAATTTAATAAACAACAGAGATTTGAGGATCCTAGCTACGAGCTTTTCCCTTCGAATTCATCAAACATCAACGAGGGTTAAAAACATGGATCGCATTTCCAGACAGGGCGAAGTTTTCAACACAAGGGGCAGGAAACTCTCGCTAGAAATTTCACACTTTCTCGTTGTTTTTTTTTCTTCTTGTGGATTACGACGACATACGGTATTTAACTACTTCTTCACCTATACTGATGTATGTTGTTACTGATTACATCATGAAAGGCGGGAAACAATACATTGCTTTCTTTTTTTTACTTTATGTGGAAACTTTCAATTGATTTATTGCATCAAAATTCTTTAAATAAAAATGTCATCCAAAAATTTCCCGGACCTTTTGCTTTTGTTTATGATTCTTAGAAATAGTATTTTGTTTCTATAGGTGATAAGTAAAATACAGAGAGTTTAAGGGCACGGGTTCGTTAAATAAGGTATTCTCAGCATTCTGTCCCTGTTTGCTGGAATTGATCTCCTTTTAAAATAATGGAAACTCTTCTGAGTTACTGAGCTGGAATATGTGCCCAAGTTTCTTGGCGCATTGCCCCTTGCAATGTTAGCAATAATATCCAAGCATTCAATGATTCGTAATGATTTGTTGACTCTAAACTAAAAAATAATTTTTAAAAATATAAATATTTATTCTTAACATTTCAGATAGCGATCACTAGCTATTTGCTGCTTCAAACACACATGTCAGTAACTATGCTTGAATTTTGACATGTATTTTTAAACCACTCACTTATGTATTTTACTTCAACACCGAAAAAATAATATTTCAAATAGCCATGATGATGAATTGATGTCTTAGAAATTAGATATTATTCTTATTCAAAATTTAAATTATCTTTTGTCCTTAATAAATAGTTAGTTGGGTTCTTCTAAACAATTGTTGCTGAATATCTTTAAAAAATGACTTCTCAAACAACAGGAGTAAAACGGAGGCTCATGTTTATGACTACGACTCAGCTTTAAGACTAAGTTTCGGGGGAAAGATTAAGTGTCATGCATTCCAATAGGATTAGAGTATAGGACTACGACGCCGGTGTAAGACAGCGACTGGTGTACAGGATGACGACTGGTGTACAGGATTACGACTGGTGTACAGGATTACGACTGGCGTACAGGATTACGACTGGCGTACAGGATTACGACTGGTGTACAGGATTACGACTGGTGTACAGGATTACGACTGGTGTACGGGATTACAATCTAAGTTATCATGAATAAAACTTCGACTTGAGTGTTTGTCTGCAACTGAGGAATGGCAGGTGCCAGGTAAAGGCAGCACTAAATTGTGTTTGTACGTTACAATTTTGGCATAAATTTCTATTTTCTTGAATATTTTCTGGAATCGTCCTTGGCGGCTGAATACTATGACATCTTCTCCGTGCCGAGAAACCCTAGCTCAACACTGATTTTGGGTGTATTATCAATTTACACATACAAACCTGTGGGCGTGTATTGTATATTACTAATGTACGTAGTACGTACACACTGCGGGCGTGTAGTATAATTTTCTTATGTACACACATACATACAGAGTAGTGTAGCGTGTATTACTAATGTCCCAACAACTAACTACTGCAGTGTAGAGTATTTTGCAAACATGCACATTTATTTACCTACATCAGTGTAATGCATATTACTAACAGGCACATACTTTTTCTGCCCTCTCTGATGAGTTGGGGAGTGGAAGTGCTAGAGACGATATCTTGGTAGTACATCACGGCAGACCGAGTTGCTTTGAGTTTGGTAATCTCGTGCAGTGACGTGTGTTGGAAATGCCGACTGTAAAGGTCGTGGCAATAAACCATCGCCCCCGACAAGCTGTTTTACCAGTGATGGGCCCCGTGCACGGGGCGGGGGGGGGGTGATCAATGAGCCACGGGAAAGAGAGTTTGATGGGCAACAGGCTTGGGAGATTTCATAGGCCGCAGAGAGTACTGTGAAGGGCCGCAGAGAGTGATGTGAAGGGCCACAGAGAGTGATGTGAATGGCCGTAGAGAGTGACGTGAAGGGCCGCAGAGAGTGATGTGAAGGGCCGCAGAGAGTGATGTGAAGGGCCGCAGAGAGTGATGTGAAGGGCCACAGAGAGTGATGTGAATGGCCGTAGAGAGTGACGTGAAGGGCCGCAGAGAGTGATGTGAAGGGCCGCAGAGAGTGATGTGAAGGGCCGCAGAGAGTGACGTGAAGGGCCACAGAGAGTGACGTGAAGGGCAGCAGAGAGTGATGTGAAGGGCCGCACTGAGTGATGTGAAGGGCCGCAGGGAGTGATTGTGAAGGGCCGCAAAGAGGGGTGTGAAGTGCCAAAGGCAACGAATACATCCCATTAGGCCACAGGCTATAGAGATGTGTTGGGCCATTTTAGAGGGAGATTTGATAAGCCAAAGACAGAGCTATTTATGATGGGTTACAGGCATGTGAGTGAGACGGGGCTGTCGGAATGAATATCACTGAGGTGAGAGTACAATAGAATTTAAGAAATGAGGATTTTGGTAAGGTAGAGATATTGCGTTGCAAGTTTTATTTCCAATTAATATATAAGGAGATTGTGGAACCATTGATTTATGAGTTTCAAAACTAAAAAAGAATTTTGAATCGTTATTGTAGTCAAGTAAAAATGTATAAATCTATCATAGTTAAATGTTTAAGATTGCTTTATTTCTATGCCCATATCTCACTTCCTTTCTAGATCTCCTGTTTCTAAAAGCATCTACACTTTTATTGAAGAGTTCATGTTGTCTCTAAGGACTACGAAGCTCACAAAGAACAATTTGCCTGTCTTCCATGAATGGAACGTTATACTGAAAACCAGGTAAAACAATGCAGCAGTACCTAGGAAATGACAAGTCCATAACTTATCCTAAGTAGAGAACGCATTTCAAAAGTTTGTGAATCTCAAAGTCTAAGCCAAAATTCACTGGTAAACTTAATGTAACTTATATATTATAAACATAAGTAAGAAGAATATAAGGGGCCGTCCATAAAGTGCGTCACGCTATTTTTAACAATTTTTAACTCCCCCCTCCCCCTGTCACAAACTGTCACAAATCTCGGACCCCCCCGAGTCAAACAAGTTTATGAACTGACTTCGTTACGTCACTATCTTAACTTGGCAACACATTTGTGAGCCGTTGCCCAGCGACGTGGTAAATACAAACGAGACTGATCCCATGTTACGGTCTCTAAACTAGAGAATTAAACTGTAGTAAGAAAAACTAGCGGCTGGATAGCGAAGTCTTACAAAGCTGAGGGGCGTGGGATCGAGCCCACGCAAAGCCACAATATAAATGATTCGCTAAGAAAGTCCTCCGCTGACCCCTGGAAGGGAATTGGGGCACCCACCAGGTGTAAACAAGCCCCGAGTAAGCTCTAATGGAAACATTATGGATCCCCTATGACCTTTGTGTTATGGGACTTACTTTTTTTACTTAAGAAAAACTAGTATCTATAATGACAGAAACGTTAACTTATAATCCTGCGAGAAATGCGCATCTCCTGTGCATTCATTCCGAGACATTGAAAGAATTGGGTAAAGGTGAGACGCAAATCTGCGCTTGCCAAAAGGAAGCTTTGACCTAAGTGCTCTGGCAGCGAGCATGTCAGGGGCAGATGGCACGCCTACACACATCCTCATACAGTTTAGCGTTGTCTGTCGCAGGAGGAATGCTCTTTATCAAAGACCACGTCCTGATCTGGGTCAATGGGCCTGGGTGTCTCGCACGGACGTAATCTTGGATTCAGTGATCCTCAAACTTGCATTTGTTGTACTTTCGTTGTATGAGCAAGACATTATCATTAACTTCTAAATGTATTTTTTCAAGATGGATTATAATCAAACACTTAATTATTTTAACCAGTTGCAAGTCCACATGAAGATATAAAATTTACTCCAGGAAGAAAAAAAATGAGCAGCACACGTAGAAATTAGGATTACTTCATTATTGAGGTCTCCAGTTAATCGAAGTTTTGAGTTTTTAATGAAGTCAACAATGACCAAATTTTGTGACCATTTAATTCTGTCTTTGCCACGGCTAACTACCTTGAGCGGCTTATAACTTGAGAACCACCCATAAACGTGGATGTAAGGAGAAAAGCTTTCGGTGATATCCAGAAAAAAGAAAGTGCACAAAGGTTTGAGTGTAAACAGTATATCAACCACTACAGAAAGGTGTGCAGGGGTGTGTGGTGGTGTGCAGGGGTGTGTGGTGGCGGACGACTACGTGGTGAGATAAGAATTTGTTCCACTAAGCTCTTAATGCCAAGGTCAACGAACTTGCATCGTCTGATAGAGGGGGCAAATTAGATGGGCACACAGGGTCAAGGACGTGAATTTTAGTCCGAGAAGCTTTTTTTTTCACGCCTGACATCCATTAGTCTTTCGACACTCTGCCTCCGTCCTCAAAACTCTTCATTGGTGAAGTTTGGGGGGGGGGTGCTGCTTTGTTTGCTGAAACTCAATCGGCGGTCTATGAAAAGAGGCACGAGTTGATGCCCAAAACTGAACAAAGACTTAATTCATCGTGAGAGACAGTAGGGGTTAGGCAATGCGTATTCAGGTAACGGATTTAGACTTGAAACATGGGACACTTTAAAACTCCAGATATTCTGTGTCATTGTCAAATATAACGATTGCTCACTCGGACAATTTTATGGGAGCCCCAAGAACGCTGTAGCTTGGTGTATAATAGCTTATGCGTAGATCCGGCACTGTGCGTAATTGGTACCGATCGGAAAGGTGTGGCTTGGATTCTAGGGCTAAGGATAGCAGCTAACCCAATTACAGATATCCTACAATATTCTGATTAAAACATGTTTTACTTTTTTTTTCTTGCTCGTCTCTCAATATACAGGACCATTACATACAACTGTATCTGTTTACCTGGAAATTCAGTCAGAAAGATTCACAAGTGACATGCTTTAAGATGAAACAGTAGATCAACACTTATCTTTTAGCATCGCGGAGTCGTGAAACAAATTATCTGTTCGCGTTTCATTAAAATGCTGAATAGTGATCCTTTTTAAGATGCTTGAGTGGATGCATGAGTTGTCAAGTATCTTTAGCAGATGGAAATAACACGCATCGACGCAGTCATTCTACCCACCCCGTCACCAAAGAGCAGGACGCTGACTACCACCACATTCATTTGAGCTGCGCGAACACACCGCCAGGGCATCCCAGTATGCCGAAGGAGAATTTGAGACGTATAGTTTAAGCATCAGCCTTACAACACGGAAAAAGCAAGTAGAAGGAATGCCTTGAAAATAATTTGTGTGTGCACAAACCGGAAATCTTGAAAAATAATTAGGCCATCAAGATGGATAGACGCAACCGTGTTGATTTTTTTTTAAAATGCATATTGAATGCGCATCTCCCTTCATGTACGAATCATAAAGATGAGTCAATTCTGATGCACACCCTCTGACAATCACCAATTTGATTCCTACACTCTCTGACACCCTCTAACCATTACCAACTAGCACGCCCTTGCTACCAGTGCTACCCCCATATCAGTGGTTCTCAACCTGTGGTCCGCGGACCACAGGTTGAGAACCACTGCCCTATTTGCAATCATTGACCATCTTGAGTTCAGAATGCGAATCCTCTCCAACACCTATTAAGCATCCTGCTATCACTGTCACCTTCTGTTACATTTAACATGATGGGAGATTTTCAACAAGGGGATTATGCTATACCCCGTTACTCCATCCTAGATCCAATTAATCATCCCATGTCTATCTGTACTATCCCATGTCTATCTGTACTATCCCATATCTGTCTGTACTATCCCATGTCTATCTGTACTATCCCATGTCTATCTGTACTATCCCATATCTGTCTGTACTATCCCATGTCTATCTGTACTATCCCATGTCTATCTGTACTATCCCATGTCTATCTGTACTATCCCATGTCTATCTGTACTATCCCATGTCTATCTGTACTATCCCATGTCTATCTGTACTATCCCATGTCTATCTGTACTATCCCATGTCTATCTGTACTATCCCATATCTGTCTGCATCACTCTGGATAACATCGCGCTAAATTTAGCCCAATATTAGATACTAGATGGTATAACGTGTTTTTTTGTTGTTGTTTTTTTTAAAATAAGCTGTAACTGATTTTTTTATTATTATTTCCGGCTAAACGTAGTCTCTCGTATAAAATTGAATTTTATTCAAGTCGTTGCCTATCATGCCTCTGACGTGTCAGTATGTATGTTGACGTCAGCTCTGCCTGTCAAGTTTAACCTATACCCAAGATATCTGGTGTGATGAAAACAGCAGATGGACTGACTAGTTATTTACCCGTCAGGTCCCAGGCAGTAGTGCAGCAAATTGTTTACATGGGGGCTCATTTGGTTTCTTTTCAAGAAGAAATTTTCTCTTTAATTATATGTTGTTCTTGTTTTTTTATAATTAAAAGTCGAATGTTTTCGCTAACGTCTTAGCCTATGTTTAATTAGGAAGGTCGTGTGTTCATTTGGGCTTAATGGGGAAAACCACCACATACCACATGTTTTCGGTTATCCCATCACGTGATTTCTATTTTTATACAATTTTATGTATACTTTCGCAAATGCCCTCCCCGCGAATCTTACCGAATATTTCCGCAATTAAAAAAATTCTATATTTATTTGAACGTGAATCCTTTCAATGCCATATACACATTTCAAATTTGGTTTTATTTTCATGCGTCTTTTGAATTATTATTTTGTACAAGTTGATTACAATCTGAATAAGTAAATGAATTTTGTAATTCATTTTGTGTGTCTTGTTCTCTTTCCTTTTAAAATGGCACATTTTAATCGATTAAAAAACAACTTAAGATAAATTAATTGAAATCTGTTAATTTTACGGACTCTCAACCACCTCGAGAAGCAGACAACAGGCTTTGGTGCCACGTCCCCAAATAAGTGGCGAGGAATGGTGAAACCAAGACCAAACTTTGATGTCTGGCCAGACTCCAAGCCGGAGCGCACCCCCTCGGCCTCACTTCTTCTTGTCTTCGGGTTTGTTCATCGCTTATCTCCCCTGCACCACAGGTAGTCCTGAGTTGGGATCCCCATAAAACATACCGAGACATCAGTACCTACTGGTCCTCAAAAGGAGATTTGATACCCTCATATAGCATGCAAAGAAAGCCGTAATTAACAGTTCTCTAACTGACATCGAAAGGGGCTTTTCTCTAATTCAATAACATGTAAGACTTTTCAACACTCAGAAAAAATATTGTACCTCATAATAATTTTGTGCTATAAGAAAAGTTTTTTTAAAAATTAAGCGAAAAAAAAATAATGGTTGCCTAACGTCGGGGAATCGGTAGTCCCTGAATACAAAAATAATATTTTCGATAGATCAATCCTATGATTTATGATACAGTTCTGAATCAGGAGTTAAGCGATGAAAATAATCATAAAAAGTTGTACACTGTCATTTGATGCTCAGGACTAGTAACACGATGATGTCAATGCCTTAGTTCCAATTACTACTCTCAAATTCATGAAATAAACGATGTCTGCTGGTTATGGTTTGCCAATACAAGAATTTATAGAAATAAAGTAACGATGTAAGGCCTAAGGAGTTTGCTGGTAATACGGTCACACTTCCAAACAAACAAACAAACAAACAAAAAACAAACAAAAAAACTGGGCTCTGGGAATAACATTCTAATCAAAGTACGTATAATTAAATAACATTCTCACCAAATGTTTTCGAGACATTAATGTCAACAAATATTTTCTTGGTTGAAAATGACTTTCAAATTAGAAATCAAAGGATGTGCACTGACGATGATATCCACCAAATATGTGCTGTGACTTTGATATCTACCTGAGATATGCTCTAACTATAACATTTACAAAGATGTTCTAGGACTTTGACATCAAATGACAAAAAAAGTTATGCCGGTTCCGACTTACAAGCCATCGAGTCAGCTTTGGATTCCAAGCAAAAAAAACGTAAAATTTCTAAGTTTCTTAATTTCCGTGGTCTTCGTATTTCTGACTCTGTCGAGTGGGGAGGGGGACACATGTTCACCTCAGACTTTTTTACGCCCACATGTTCACCAAGTCTCAAGCTTATAATTGACCTTATTTCCACATTTAAAAATCTAGGAGTAAACATCGCGTATAAAAGAGCGTTGCCATGACTACAGTAGAAATGAATGAGAATCTCTGTTGTACAGAGTTACCGATTTCTCGCCCTTGTCATTTGAGCTGCTATCATTCAATAAAAATCTCGGCATTCCAGGGATTTTCACTTCTATAACTTTACTTTGGAAGATTTCAAATCTAAATAAAAGGGAGATACGTGTAGTGCTATCAAAGCTGGTGTATGGGATTTGAAGAAAAAAAATGCCGGTTGTTGTATAAGGCATGGCATTCGCAGAGGAGCAGCGCCGAGACATAGAAAAACAAAATTGTTTTTTATCAAATATCTTCACTCAAAAGGGCAAAAGTTACAGGATCTTTGATTTTGTGTTGTTGTTTTTTTTTGGTACTTCGTGTGGTTCAACAATCGAAAAATAACTAGAGATAAAAATATATTTAATCGGGGTAACTTGGATATCGAAGTGGTTAAATCGACCTGTCCAAATATTGTTATAGGTCATTGTAAGAAAATTTCAAGATTATATGGACCCTCTCTTTGCAATCAACTGAATAATCAGAATTTGGATGTTGAAAAGGACGATTCACTTTAGGTGATAAAATATCCGCCGAGACAATAAAGTGGCCATTTAGCCAATAAATGAGCCAAATTGGCAATAAACGATGCACCATTTGTATAATTGAACTGGCATTATTTATTTTAAACATAGAAATATATATAAAAGATATAAGTAAATATGACCTTTTTTAAAAAGAAATTAGTATTTTTTTTTCTACAACATAGTCAGGAACGAAAGAAAGCACTGGATTGGGAGTCGGATTATGAGTTTATATAAAGACTTCTTTAAAGAAAAAATTGAACAGTGTCATCAACTACCCGACATGCCATACTCCCTAGCATCAATGCATACTCTCCCATTTTCCAAGTCTCACCTCCTAATTGCCATCAAGCACGCTCATTTTCTCTGTTGATCGTTTCTTCTGATATCCTGATAGAAAACACAGCTTGCACTTTGTGGATTTCGTGTTGACTAACGTAGCAGGTAGATGAGACCTCATCTAACCGGGAGCACACTCCTAGACACGCGATGGAAATAACTTTCATCCAGCAGACATGTGATGCGCGTGTGTCCAGTCTGGTGACCTTACCCCCCACAAGTCAAGCAGGTCACCTTGGATTCGGCTGGAGGTCAAAGATAAGCAACTGACCATCGTGTCATTTCTAACCACGCCTGGGGCATGAACGGCCTGCCAATAAACCACACGAGTTAACTCGACAAAAATAAATAGATGTAAAAACAAAGTTTTTGACTATAAATCCCTTATATATGAGACATAGCTAAAAGTAGTGATTATGTTTAAACGCGACATTTACAGACTGAACCAGAATTATCTCCTCTGGTTTTAAAACCGGGCGCAGGGACGGTAGGGGTGTGAAAATCGACGGTCGGCGTCAACGCGTGAACTGAACTGGCACGCGAAAGAATTATGAACAAATAGTCGGTTCGGGTGTCCCATTAAACTTACAAAGCAAGTTAATATAAGGGATTTAATAAAAAAAAATAACAGTTCAAAGTAGAGTTTTCATCTGGATGTGGTCCAGATTTTTCAACGTGTGCTGTTTCACAGCGTGATAGTTTTAACAACATCAAATAACATTGTTTTCAAATTTAATTGACAATTTAACAAAATTATGTGTGATAAAATTTATTTTCGAACAGATCGAGGATAATTAATATGTAAACCTGTGGTCCATGGGATTTAAGATGCACGTACAAGGGATAGGCGTAGCGGTTTCGTGTGGCAAATGACTTCTGTGTTACCAGGACTTTGGAAACCTAAATATGTAAGACTTAGATCATGCTCCAGTACACCGCTTCCAATGAACGAGCATTCAAACAAGTTAGATCAGCAGACATTGCTGTGTTTAAGAAAAGCGACAAAAAATATGAATGAGAAAATACGCAGGGAAATTGTTTCAAAAACATGTCCCCTTTATGAATTCAGATTTACCTCTGAAACAGAGGCTTCGTGGAGAAAGCAAGAAAAATATTCTTATAACTCTTTACATCTAAAGCGAACGGATTTTAATAGAGTATTTCGACACACCCAGTGTGTTAGATCTCAACATTATTAATTCAAAAATTTTCCCCCATACACGATAAGAATATCAATACATTAAAGTACAATGACACGGGACACAAGGCGGATAACTCTAACGACGAGGTCATGACCCGAACATCAGACGACCACACGCACATGAAAGGCGACACTGACCTGAGAAATCGACCTTGCCGTCTTTGTTCTTGTCAATGTCATCGATAAGCTCGTCCAGTTCCTGGTCGGACATCTGCACCTGTGCTTGGATCTTTTTCAGAATGCCTCGGAGGTCCTCGTTGGGGATGGCACCTTTCTTGTTGTCGTCGAGAATCCTAAACATTTCCTTGTAGCACGTCTCCTCGTCTTTATCCTTCAGGATATGCGACAGCTGGGAGAAAAACTCGTCGAAAAAGTCAACATTGGCATTTGGACTTTCATCTAAAAATAGATAATGGTTTAAAGTTAAACATTTTTTTAAAAAAATCATTGATCTATTTGGAAATAAATTTACATCTATATGGAAATATTGCAATTGCTAACAGATATCTGTGTTAAAAGCAAATATGAATTTATTTATTTTTTAAAGAAAATTTAGCGATTTCATCAATCAAGTCAACAATACTTCATGCTTATAAAGAAATTAAAATATATTTTTGATATGATGAACAGGTATTGAGAAATTGATGTCACCATTTTGTAAAGGTCTCTTTCCCTACCATCACAGAATAAGACAGAATGTTTCTACATATCCCCGCGTCAATTGCGTCTCTGTTGCCTATTCATTTTGTTTCCAATGAAATAAATACCCAATGGAATAAGAAAACAATCTTGGTATAGATGAATTTTCTCCAACTAATTATTAATATCGGGAACAAATTTTGACTCTACCCTAAACTAATTTGAAATCAGCCATCACAGCAATGTACTCAAGAGTTTTCATACATTGATTAAAATAGAAATATTTTTGCCGATGTTTGAAATGTAAATGAACTGCTTATTATGAAAACAGTAAGCAAAACGTGTGCCTTGAGTTCAAGTTCTCTCCCCTCTGATGGCCTTTTATAACACTCCTGTTTCGTATAATACGACGGGTTTAAAAATAGGTCAATAAAAATATTGAGGAAAACTCTTCCCCCCCCCCACCCCACCTACTGCCTTTACGAAACTGTTACACCGCCAGAGGTCAGAGGTCGTGTGTTTGGGGAAGTTGCTGATGTTCATGCCCAGGTAAATTTTAAAATAAATCCTGGCTCAAGAAGCGCCTGGCTAGACTTTAAAGTGGAGAGAAATTGATTATCATGTGAGAAGAGATAGTTTCAAACTGAGGTTGTTTTTAGGACGGTAATAAAAAAATACAACGAGTTCAGTCCGCCATCTGTCGTCAATCAGTCAGTCCATGAACATGTTCATCAGTCATCTGTTGCACCTTGTGTCACATAAGGCCGGATTTCTGCCTAGGCCTACAAGGCCCAGGCCTAGGGCCCCAGCCAGCTTAGGGGCCCATTTGGTGGAATCTTTACATAAGCTCGAAAGCCTGGCTTGCATTATCAAAAAGCATCAAGATGGTTGGAGGGCCCAAAATGCGAAGTGCCTAGGGGCCCTGGGTCTCTTAAGTCCGGGCCTGTCATAAGACAAAAATTTGAAGGAATCGACGGGAAAATGAATATAATCTTCAAAAATGTTAAGAGATACGATTTCTGATGGTGGGCGCGTTGGGTATAAAGTCGTTTATAGCTGGTGGAGCTATACTGACATTAACGGGGTGCGTGGGGTAGTGAAAGGCGCTTAATTTGAACAATGCTAATTATCACTTTTTTTTAAATTTCGTGAACTAAAAAACAACAACTACTAATTATTTGAATTCACTTTTTGAAACGATTTGTTGTTTCCTGTTGTAGAAACACCTCAGTGTTTGCCAATGATGGAGTAGCGAGTCGCAGAGATCATTGGTCGTGTTTATGTAGTAGAAGAATGTTTGGTCAGAGGATAGGATGGTAAATGGTCGAGAATATGAGGAAAGACGATGGTAGGTGATAGAAGGATAGGGGTAACCAGACAAAACGACAATTGACAAAACGACGAGGTGACAAAACGACCAGTGACAAAACGTGAAAACGACAAGGTGACAAAACGACAAGTGACAAAACGACATGGTGACAAAACGACAAGGTGAAAAAAAATAGTTTAAAATGGGACATCGAAGAAAAAAAAGGACAATGATTTGACTTAAGAGTGTTTTTAGTTTTGGCCGCTGAACTATTGAGTCTGACACCCTTAGTCTATGTTCAAAGTGACCTAGTCACGGGGACTTCATTAAGGGGTTCTACAGTTATCTACGTTGTTTCTATGAGACCTTGTCGTTTTGTCACCTTGTCGTTTTGTCTCCTTGTCGTTTTGTCACCTTGTCGTTTTGTCACCTTGTCGTTTTGTCTCCTTGTCGTTTTGTCTCCTTGTCGTTTTGTCACCTTGTCGTTTTGTCACCTTGTCGTTTTGTCACCTTGTCGTTTTGTCACCTTGTCGTTTTGTCACCTTGTCGTTTTGTCACCTGGTCGTTTTCTCCTTGTCATTTTGTCACCTTGTCGTTTTGTCACCTTGTCGTTTTGTCACCTTGTCGTTTTGTCACCTTGTCGTTTTGTCACCTGGTCGTTTTCTCCTTGTCGTTTTGTCACCTTGTCGTTTTGTCTCCTTGTCGTTGTCTCCTTGTCGTTTTGTCACCTTGTCGTTTTGTCTCCTTGTCGTTTTGTCACCTTGTCGTTTTGTCACCTTGTCGTTTTGTCACCTTGTCGTTTTGTCACCTTGTCGTTTTGTCACCTTGTCGTTTTGTCTCCTTGTCGTTTTGTCACCTTGTCGTTTTCTCCTTGTCGTTTTTTCACCTTGTCGTTTTGTCACCTTGTCGTTTTGTCACCTTGTCATTTTGTCACCTTGTCGTTTTGTCACCTTGTCGTTTTGTCACCTTGTCGTTTTGTCACCTTGTCGTTTTGTCACCTTGTCGTTTTGTCACCTTGTCGTTTTGTCACCTTGTCGTTTTGTCATGGAGCCAAGAATAGGATGCCATACGGTAAAAGAATGGGATGGTTAAATAGTGTGATGGTAGAAGATGTGATGGTAGATGGTGGTAGAAAAGGTTAGTACAATATGAAATATGTTCAATTTCTATACATCGGGGGATGTTAATTTCATATCGAACATCACAGGGTTAATGAACAATGAAATATATTAAGTTGTCTTATCGAGCAAATAAATTAAAGCAAAATATTGTACCCCTCCTTTTCCACAAACTTTAAAATTAATGCCCGTTTATCCAGTGGCTTATTTTAATCATTCAATACTGGAGGCAGATAACGTTTTGTTTATTTAACGGTACAAATAAAATGCATGAAAATAATCGCATACCGTGCAGGACCACAGAAGTCCAGATTGAACGCAATTAAAATAACCAATTAGAAATATTATTCATTACACATTAGCCCCTAGGCTAGAAAAAGTATCTCTATATCTTCTTTTTTAAAAATCTCATTTAAGAAATAACTTAGAGAAATGAAATCGTGTTGATGAATATCTATCTAATCGTTAAAACGAATCTTGGCAAACGAAAACCCGTGGCAAATAAACGCCAGCAATCAACATTTCCAATCTGGCAGAAAGCTTAGGAGGCTGGGTGCACAAAAAAAATCTGGTTTGTTTATAAAAGGGGGAAATAAATTTCGGGCTACTTAGTATAAATGGAGAACGTGAGAACATCGTTAATTCAAATTTCAAACAAGGTATCAGCGGCGCTGTCACGACAGTAGGCTTCAAAGGCGTCTCTCCAAGTACATAAATAGACAGAGGGGCGTACGGCTACATGTCTTGTGAAATGTGATTTTAATTCAAAATCTGTGAGTCTGAATCCTTGAGCACTGATGGAAAATAATTTGCTCAAGGTTTCTGTGCACAGATAAATCGCTAAGGGTAAACGCTTATGTAATTCTGAGATACACAATGTTGGAGTCCAACACAGAGATCGTGTCAGAGAAAATCTCAGCTAAAAGGCGCGGGCTGAGTAAAAAAAAACGACCATTCTCAAATACATTTTATTAGGTGTACCCCAGAGACGGACTTTATGAGTATCAACCAAGTTTACCTTTAAGAAGCTCTACATGACAATCACCCAGGTTTCAGCCACATACGCACTTTATGAGAATGCCTCAATTGTACCCTTATGAAGCTCTACATCAGAATCCCCCAAAGTATTGGCCATATGCGCACTTTATGAGAATCCCTCAATTTTACCCTTAAGAAGCTCTACATAAGAATCTCCAACTACTGTATAGTGAAACAGAGATCCAGGGTGTCCATTGCCCTACATTGGCTGAATCACTGAAGGTGATGATTATGATTATACTAGGGGAAAGTACCCGGCTTTCCAGGGTTTAAAATAAGGTTTTCTGTAGAAGCGTACACAACTGTTTATTTGCAAAAAGTATAAACACAGTTGCTAAGCTATAGTGTTTATACCACCCAGGGATTGACGCTATGATTGACTCTTACACTCACCAATAAAAGGAGAAACTTTGCTCGGGTTTAAAATAAGGTTTTCTGTAGAAGCGTATAGTACTGTTTATTTGCATGTAATAAAGAGTACATTTAACTTAAAGCAATGTGATAGAAAATATTTTTGGCAGTTCCATTTGGAGTGTGTACAAAAAGATTTTCCTCTTTGCCAACTCTGGAGCAGGCCACATACAACTGTCCATGAGAAAAGCATGGTGTCTGCAAGTCTATACCAGCAATCCCAAGAGACTGAGTGATAATTTATATACTTTTTTTACCTGTTACCACCGCCAAATGATACTTAACAACCACCGAAAGTTTAATGCTTCTACCTACACGGCCCCCAGTATCTTATATATAAGGAACGAAACCTGATTAAGAACTTTTAACATGTAATTTTGTGTATGTGTACCAAATTTCACGTTATTTGGTTGTATGGATCTTGAGTTATTAGGGAACAGACAAACACACAACAAATGCGTCTTATATGTATAACATTTGGGCCCCCGGCCCCCCAGTTGGTGATTTTTTTTTCGACTGCTACCATCGCGGGAGTGTACTCAACAAATTTCCTAAGTTTATGTTTGTACCTACCAAGAAAGATGAGGAATTAGTGTTGATTCAGTTTTATATAACCCATATAAGGAAAAAAAACGGTTTTAGGGTTGAACCAGGCCAACCATGAGTCAAATTTTTGATATTAATTATCGCCAATTATCGTTATAAGAGTGTATTTAGCAAGTTCCCAAAGTTTCATGCTTCTATCTTTACGGGAAGTTGAAGAAATTAGTGTTGAGTCAGTTTTAAATATAAGAAAAAAAACTACAATAGGGCCCCTGGCCCCCAGTAAGTGATAATTTATATAATTTTTTACCTGTTACCATCGCCAAATGATACTTAACAACCACCGAAAGTTTCATGCTTCTACCTACACGGGAAATAGGATAATTTTTATATAATTTTTATAGAGGTCATATAAGGAAAAAAGAACATATTGGGCCCCCGGCCCCCATCATCTTATATATATGGAACGAAACCTGTTTAACAACCTTTCTCATGTCATTGTGTGTATGTGGACCAAATTTCGCGTTATTTGGTTGTCTGGATCTTGAGTTATTAGAGAACAGACTAACACACAACAAATGCGTCTTTTATATGTATAACATTTGGGCCCCGGCCCCCCAGTAGTGATAATTATTTTTTCGACTGCTACCATCGTGCGAGGGTACTCGACAACTTTCCAAAGTTCATGTTTCTTTCTACAAAGAAAGATGAGGAATTAGTGTTGATTCAGTTTTATATAGACGATTTTTTAAAAAAACGGTTTGGGCCCGCGGCCACCCATGAGAGAAAATTTTAAAATTACTTTTCGACAATCATCGTCATAAGACTGTATTCAGCAAGTTCCCATAGTTTCATGCTTCTACCTTCACGGGAAATTGAAGAATTAGTGTGTCAGTTTTAAATATAATAAAAAAAACTATAATAGGGCCCCTGGCCCGCAGTAAGTGATAATTTATATAATTTTTTTTAAATGTTACCATCGCCAAATGATACTTAACAACTACCGAAAGTTTTATGGTTCTACCTACACGGGAAATATGATAATTTTTTTTTATATAGAGCTCATATAAGGAAAAACTACATTTTGGGCCCCCGGCCCCCAGTATCTTATATATATGGAACAAAACCTGTTTAATAACCTTTCCGGTATAATTTTGTGTACGGGTATCAAATTTCACGTTATTTGTTTGTCTGGATCTTGGGTTAATAGAGAACATACAGACGGACAGACGACAGACAGACAACAAATGCGTCTTATATGCATATATAGAAATTGTCGAACAGAAAAAACTTGTGTACATTATTTAGAGTGTGATGGAAAATTTTGGTTCAGGATTTTATTCAAATTTTAAAACAGCAGATTTAGAGTAGCTGTCAAACGTATAATTCTAAATGGATTTTAAAAGAAAAAAGTTATCGTGCGGAAAATGTGGAGCTCCCGCGTACAATGCATTTGTGATGACTTCATTAAAGGATGATGCAAAATATACCTTATACATGTACCCCATAACGATTTCAGCTGTTTGGAGGCCAAGTTCAAGCTCATTAAAAGAAATAGCGAACCGTCATGTAACGTACATGATTCTAATGCTGTTTAAGTCTACGTGGATCAGACATCTGAAGGTTTTTCAAAGGTGTTCTTTGTGGGGTTATTTTTTTCCCTTCCTTAAAATCCTCGCCCATCAACGTTAGGAAGGGGAGGGTATCCACTCAGCGGTGGCTTTTTTTCTTTCTTAAAGGGAGATAACACTAGAGAAGCCACGCGCGGTCACTAATCAAGAGCATACGCTTGAAAAACGAACAATGTTTACAAAATGATGCTAGTGGTGAATAAAAATGTTTTGAAACTGATGCTAGTGGCAACTAACAATGTTTACAAACTGGTGCTAGTGATATCTTCAAATGTATTTACAATAGAGTATAATGCAATGGGTTGTAACAGACAAAAGAAAACAACGTCTATCTAATGCTTAACCTCAGAAACATTAACAATTCCACTTACACAACAACATGTACACAATAAGTCTCAAAATCGAACACGCTCAGTCGCATCATAGCACAAAACAAAGCCACTCGTCTATACCACATAGGCCTAAATGATGCGAGTAACCTGAAACAAGCTTCACATCTATACTATATTGTGATATGAGATTCTTGACTTTTAGCCACAAATCTATACTCTATTGTGATATGATATTCTTTACTTTTAGCCACAAATCTATACTCTATTGTGATATGAGATTCTTGACTTTTAGCCACAAATCTATACTATATTGTGATATGAGATCCTTGACTTTTAGCCACAAATCTATACTCTATTGTGATATGAGATTCTTGACTTTTAGCCACAAATCTATACTATATTGTGATATGAGATTCTTGACTTTTAGCCACAGATCTATACTCTATTGTGATATGAGATTCTTGACTTTTAGCCACAAATCTATACTATATTGTGATATGAGATCCTTGACTTTTAGCCACAAATCTATACTCTATTGTGATATGAGATTCTTGACTTTTAGCCACAAATCTATACTATATTGTGATATGAGATCCTTGACTTTTAGCCACAAATCTATACTCTATTGTGATATGAGATTCTTGACTTTTAGCCACACATCTATACTCTATTGTGATATGAGATTCTTGACTTTTAGCCACAAATCTATACTCTATTGTGATATGAGATTCTTGACTTTTAGCCACAAATCTATACTCTATTGTGATATGAGATTCTTGACTTTTAGCCACAAATCTATACTATATTGTGATATGAGATTCTTGACTTTTAGCCACAAATCTATACTATATTGTGATATGAGATCCTTGACTTTTATCCACAAATCTATACTATATTGTGATATAAGATCCTTGACTTTTAGCCACAAATCTATACTATATTGTGATATGAGATTCTTGACTTTTAGCCACAAATCTATACTATATTGTGATATGAGATCCTTGTCTTTTAGCCACAAATCTATACTATATTGTGATATGAGATGCTTGACTTTTAGCCACAAATCTATACTCTATTATGATGAGTTCCATGACTTAAGCCACACATTTAAACTTTATAACCTGAGTTACCCGAAACAAACCGCACGTCTGTATTTATTTAAGATATGACTTCCTAGAACTGTTCCTTCATGTTTTTTAAATCTTTTTCCTACAATTACATGAAATACGTAAAGATCCATATTTTTTCCCTACACATTCTTATTTGTTTTATTTTTAAAGCAAAGCATTTTGCCACATCATTCAGAATAATAAATAAAATTCCACGTAGGAACAAATTAAAGAGCACTGGGAAAACTCCTATTAATAGATCTTGGAATGAAATCCTTCATTTAAAAAAAATAATAATAATTTTCTTTTTTAAATGCGTTCACAAAATGTCATACAGAGCTTTTCAATTCGAATTTATTAATTATTTACTCTTTTCCCTCTGTAACATTGAAACACCTAAATCTCCGAATGGAATCATTTCACGTGTCCTTCAAATAATCTCAGTAACACATCTATTAAAAAAATGTTTCGAATCGTTCATATAAACCGACATCTAGGCACTAAAGACAAACAGCATCACGTGACTGCAATAACAAACAGCATCACATGGCTGCAATAACAAACAGCATCACGTGACTGCAATAACTGACAGCCTCACGTGGTTGCAATAACCAACAGCATCAGATGACTGCAATGATAATATTGACCTAAACTATTCGATTATCAAAACAGTTAATACCTGGCCTAAGCCTCTTAATATTGCCTCCACCCCAGGGAATCGAGTGTAAGAAACCCTTGCAAGTATTTGACCTGCCCCACGTTGTTACATGAATAGAATAATCTTACTCTTAATTGTCTGACTCTTGGTTCAACATATCTGCTGTTAACGCGCTGTTTGAGAATATTTCTCTAAGTCTCTGAGCCATGTGAGAGTAATCGTCTGTTACATCACCCATGTGTGTCCAGTCATTTGTAACTTCACTCAGTTGTTTCCACTCGTCTGTATCCTCACCCATACATGATCTCTGATTTAACATTGAGCAGACGGCTTTAAAAAAAAACAACGTCTTTTGACATTCAGACCCTTGGATGGTTTTGTGTCAACGTGACCTCGCCGAATATTTCATTTAATTTATTAACGACATTAGCATAGTATAAAACACGGCAACTACTTTATCACACGCTGACTCCCTCCAGAAATTATCGAAAGGTACAGGCATATACGTGCATCAATATCTCCTTGATGAGATGTCTCTAGACCCAATGATGGTGAGTCAAGTACACGTTCGACCCGACCTAAGCAATCAGCAAGTTCCAAGATTACTTTACGTGCGAGCGAAGAAACGGCTACATCTCAGTGACCATCTGATCGCACTATCTCAAACGGTAATTTGTGTTTTTGCTTAGATACGCCGCCGGAACATATTTCTCTCTATGAAATTAGTTCCTGGATGCAATCAATTGATATAGTCTTATATTCTTTGAAAATATCTCTTTTAGGAAGACAAAAAGAGTTTCTACTCTGTTAAAACTAATTAATTTGTAAAACAAAAATACAAAATAGAATGTCATCTGAATGTGTCTCATGCATCACACTTGCTTCTTGTTGCTGAAAGAATAGACCAAAAGATTCGGTCACTATTTTATGGTTGTATGGACGCATCAGCGCCGCAGTATTAGAATTAGAAGTAATTAAAATTGAAACACGTATCTCTAAATGGATGCCATCTTCCAGCCAGTCCCTTCTGCAAATTACCAGAGTGGGAGGACATATAAGGAAGTTTTTTGGCGTTCGCTCTTTTGAATCGGCGGCACCGAAATTGTGGAACTCTTCCGAAATTTTTGAAAGAATTTTAAAAACAAAGATTAATTTAAATTTAAGAAAAATATGAAGAATTTTTTAAAATATTTTATTTGATAGAATATTTAAACATCAAAACGCAACGAGCACGCTTATCTAGCATGGATAGTATTAGCGCTTTAGAAGAAAGCATGCATTCATTCATTATCTTTAACGTGTTTTCTGATGTTTTGAAAAATAAATAAACGAGTAAATGAGGAGTTAATTTACATATGACCTTCTACTTCTGTAATCTAGGCAAACTAGTGGTGTCGTTTTTTTTTGTTGTTGATGAGATGGCCTTGACCTTCGCTGACTGTATTGTGCCACCAACCTGGCACCATTCTCACATATAAGTCCACAGATTCAATGAGTAGACGAGACAAGTACGACGTGCAATGAACAATGCCATTAGTCTTATTTCCTCTGACAAATCAAAGTATCGGTTCTCCGCGTGTGTGTTGAGATCAGATGATTCACTATTCAACACGGCCAAATGAATGTGTACGTATGGTGTCTTCTATAAAGTATTATTCAACTTTAGTTCACAAATTTAAATCTTGTTTTCCTTTTTTTTTAAAGTCACTTAAATAGATTCACAATAATTTGCGAGATCTGACAGTATTTTCAGATAAATCCTCAACATTTTATACGGCACTTAAATTTTTTGTCCCCGCTATCGTACTCTTTAACACGGACACGTTTTGGGGACATTAATCAAGACCAAAAACAGATAGAAGGCAGACTTTTTAGGTGTGTGTTTTTTTCATGATTGAGGTAAAAATTCTCATTAACACACAAGGAAACAAAAAAAAACACTTACGGTCTTCCATGTCTATTTGTTTGTAAGAGAATAAGCTGGAATCAAGTGAGCTGCGACTTCTCGCCAACAAACAGCCCAACTCTCGAGGACGGCGACAAGCGTGGAGGACTGGTAAGCTCCCTTGACGAAACTTCACACGGAATGAAGAACAACTCTGGCAGTCAGCACGGAGGCACAGGCGGGGATTCAGCGCACCTTGCCCCCCACCTCTCCCTTCGTCCTCGCTGGCAACTCGAGTTGGAAGACACGTTGTTGCCTCAGGTGAACACCGGGGCTTCCTCCCTCCCAGTGTTGATCGGAGTTAAGCTACAAACTTTTTGATGTTTTAGCATTTTTTACATTTTTAAAAAAACTGTATTTCAGGAAAGGCCATTGTAGGACGAAGGTTGTTTAACGTAAGCCTTGCATCATGATGCTAACTACATTTTATTTGGCTATCTCAGTGATAGCTGATCATAAACCGCATAACTTATTGTTAACAAAACAAACGCTGCATAACGTTTTGTTATTAAAACAAACGCTGCAAAGCTCATTGTTATCAAAAGATATGCTGGTGAACTCGTTGATATTAAAACAAAAGCTGGTGAACTCATTGTTATCAAAACAAAAGCTGATGAGCTCATTGTTATCAAATCAAAAGCTAATAATTGAACCAAACCATAAGCAGATAAACTCAAAGTTATCTGTACAATGCCTAGATTATAATAGTCAACAAGGTTAATAACATATCAGATAAACATCTCAGGGATATCCCCCAAGAAAAGCCGGTATTTGAGATGTGAACTAAATATAGGCCTAGACTGTCCACTATGATTCTAAAAAAATCTATAGACTAGCCACTACAATGCTAATTTAACCATCCTGTCTATCATTAACTCTAGAATGACTATTATGACCATAATTTAAGCTGGCCATCATACAGCGTAACCTAACATTGTTTTACTGCTTGCTCTATTACATTTAAGAAAAAAAAATTACTTTTCATATTCTTTAAGTAGGTTGCGCTGTGGCGACTACGGCGCCCACTTTTTAGGGCGCCTACGGCACCCAATTTTGTTTGGGTCAAAAGCCCAAGTAAATTATCCTTGTTTGATAAATACGAAATATTAAACTCGCTGAAATGTATACAAAGTACCTTATATATTATATTTACGCTCAATTATCGCTGACTGTGGCCAAACGCTAAATCATAATCTTTTTGGTTTCCAGATTAACATTAACCAAACAACGCACGAACCTATGACGTCAGCATTTGTGTTGTAAACAGTGCTGACTGACTCAAAGAGTTATTTTTTTGGTGCAGTAATTTACTTTAAAAATCGTGTGGTGATTAGCACTGTGAAAAAATATTATATAAATACTTTGTGTACATTTCAGGAATATTTTGTATTTATCATACAAGGATAAGTTACTTGGACTTTTGACACAAACAAACCCTATTATAAAATACTTTGTGTACATTTCAGGAATATTTTGTATTTATCATACAAAGATAAGTTACTTGGGCTTTGGCCAAAAAAAAACACAACCTTTTATAAAATACGTTGAGTATATTTAAGAAAGTTTAATATTACGTATTTATCATACAAGGACAAGTTAGTTGGACTTTTGAAAAAGGTGGCGCCGCAGCACAAACTAGTTTTATAATAGGAGTCGAATGGCGCCTACGGCGCCCTTTTGTTCAAAAGCCTACTAACTTATCCTTGTTTGATAAATATTAAACTGCCTGAAATGTGCACAAAGTATTTTATAATTAACAATCCTCAAATCCTCTCTTGACATGTTCACTTTTCCAAAATTAAAATATAAGCTAAAACAATGGCGTCATATAATATACTATAATATAATAGTCCAAGTCACTCACTGGCTCACTGGCTAGATGTAGAACGCTGAGAAACGATGAACAACTGCCTATAGCAGTTAAAAAATCGTGTGGCGATTAGCAATGCAAAAAAATATTATATGACGTCATTGTTTGATCTTATATTTAATACAAGGTGTGCATCAAAGGTGTGCAAATTAATTACAAATTAAAGACGCGCTGTAAAAAAATATTATATGACGTCATTGTTTTAGCTTATATCTTAATTTTGGAAAAGGGAACGATGTAAAAATGGGATTTGAGGATTTATAATTATAAAATACTTAGTGTACATTCCAGAAAGTTTAATATTTTGTATTTATCAAACAATGACAAGTTAGTTGGGCTTTTAAAAAAGTGGGCTCCGTAGGCGCCACGCCGCCCCAGCACAATCTAGTTTTAATATATTTTAATTTATAATTATTTTGCGCGCCCCCTGATTGCAAACCTCCTATATAAGCTCAAACAATAACGCCATAGCGTTCCACATCCAGTGAGCCAGTGAGTGACTTGGACTATTATATTATTTACCAGTGTATCACCCGTCAAAAATGACAGAATTTTTCAAAATAAATACACATCAGATTAAAAAATAACGTAATACAGAACTTTCATTTATTTTATTTATTTTTATTTGATTCATTTATTATCATATTGAACAATTTTATGCGGAACGTTCGAAAGTGTTATTTTGGTGCAGTAAAATTTCTAAAATTAGTAGCACTATAAAACAAAATCGATTGCAGCGCCACCTAACAGCATTACATCCATACAGACAACGGGAATTATGTATATTGGTTTTAATATTCTTTTACGTTTTATATTCTTTATTTTCCATACTTGGTTGCGCTGGGACACCGTGGCGCCTACGATTTTTAAAATCCCTTATATTAACTTCACCGCCGTCTCTCTCTCTGTCGTTCTGTCGTCATCTCATGGGCGGGTGGAAAAACAAAAGTCAAAAATGACCCACTTCCCGTGATCCGATCGAGCTGAAATTTGGCACACGGACCCGTCTCACCTAACAATGCATCGTATCAAAATTTCAGATCGATCGAACGTACCTTAATTAAATTTATGCCTTTTTAGTTTATCCTTATATAACGTATGTAATTCAAACTCACTGTTTGTTAATTTTTTTTCACGGGATTATTCAGTCACGCGTTGACGCAACCCATCGAAGTACCGGCGTGCTTTTGTTTACATTTTACGTGTCACGCTGAGCTCGGTCAAGCGATCGGCGACCAGACTTTTCCCCTCTCCCCCCAACACCAGGGTTATGAAGCAAAGTTGAGTTAAGACAGATCCAGTCTGTAAATGTTTGTCGTGTTTGAAAATAATCAATACTGTTAGTTATGTCTCATATATAAGGGATTTATAGTCATAAACTTTGTTTTTACGGGTTTGTTTTATTTAACTAATTTTAGAAAGCAGGGCACCAAATTACTGCACCAAAAAATAACTCCTTGAGTCAGTCAGCACTGTTTACAACACAAATGCTGACGTCAAAGGTTCGTGCGTTGTTTGGTTAATGTTAATCTGAAAACCAAATTGATAATGATTTTAAGTCTATATTTTCAATTTAAAACAAAGCAGATTGATGTCTCTTAGCGTTAGGCCACAGTCATACATAATTGACATATATATATATGATTATTTACTTCCAGTTCATAGAATTAGTATAGCAATAACAATAAACAACAGTGATTTTAACATCCCTATGTAACAGCGAGCATATGTTTTCTTAGCATGCATTAAAACTTAAGAAAAATGCAAATTACACAAATGAGATACATTCCTCTGACAGATCTATCTTCCCAACAGAACAATAACTAGTTGCTGTATTGATAACTTAAATATTTTTTTATTTACCCTTAGCATCAGTTGTAGTTTTTCTGGTTATTATTATTTGACTTAGGCATGCATTATGTACCTTCCTGTCTACTAGGTTTAGGAATGAATGGTGAAGATGCATTCTGTTTTCAATTTCAACACAACAGTAATTAATTATTCATGCTTTACTAATTAGGATGGGGGATATTTTAGTAAAGGCCTTTAAGCTTTCTACAGACATCATAATTTCAGGACTTAATTCTTAAATAATCTTCAAGCTTTGCCGCGTTGTGTTTTTAATCCGACAACTATCTTAGACTCTACAGACTTGCAAAGAAACCGTTGCTGTATGGGTTCCTTAGAATGCACCGACGCTTTTCTTTGACGGGCTAAATGATCTTGGCATCGTACGAAGCACTGACATAAGCACATTTGTCACAAGCTATTGTACAAACAACTACTCGGTTACACAACCGGGGCAACTCCTCACAATGAGTTACTTAATAACCCGGTATTCCAGGATGACGTAGCGTTTGTTCTGTGTTAGGTCTTGTGGGTCGCAGCTTGTGTTTGCAAGGTCAAGGTCTGAGTCTGGGAACGTCTGGGGAACCAGCACAGGGAGTCTTTAACACATTTGCATGTCAAACACACTATGTTGATGAGGTTATAACAAAATTTGAGTCAGTGGTGTAAACGTAGTGTGATCACCCGGGGGAGTAAACGTATATCCTGAATGTCTAAACTACGCACCAATTGCTCGTATAGTTGGGTGGTATTCAGTGCTGACGATGTATAGGTGATATATGCCAAAGAGAGTTTAATAAACAGGGTGACCGACTTTAGCACTATAACATATCAACGAAAGAAGAAATAATTTGAAGATGAAGTTCCAGCTGAGCTAATTCTTGTAACATAATTTTTAAATAGTTTAATTATTTAGTTAGTTTATAATTAATAAGGGTTTTTTAAAACATGTAATATTGCGTTGGCGTAAATGTAAAATTTGATTTCAAACTATACTAAAAGAACAATTATTCGGCTTAAAAATGTATAATTGGTATCATCATCATCATCATTTGTCTGTGCTCTTGTACTGGCTCGTATGGATTACTGCAATTCTCTTCTGTCAGGTGTGCCAAAACAATGCATTGAAAAACTACAGAAAGTTCAAAATTCAGCTGCCAGACTGGTGCTCAAGGCAAAAAAACATGACCATGTTACTCCACTTCTTCGCTCACTTCATTGGCTGCCTATACAAGCCCGTATTGATTACAAACTGGCCGTTCTCTGTCACAATTTCTTTTCGGACTCATGCCCATTGTATCTTACTGAACTTTTGTCGGTCTACTCACCCACTCGCAAGCTAAGATCTTCTGCAGACACACGCGTTCTCTCTGTTCCTACGACACGCACCAAAACGTTTGGTGAAAGGTCGTTCTCTTTTTGTGCAGCCAAACAATGGAATTCTCTACCATTACACATACGTAGTATTCAAACAACCAAGTCCTTCAAGACTGCACTTAAGACACATCTTTTCAAAATTTATTTTTAAAATTGATGAAACAACATTACTTGTAAATGATTAACGTAGCTTATGTATAATGGATTGTAATTTTGTGTGTTTGTTGTGATATGAATGTTAATTTAATACTTATAAGTATGTTATTTCTTTCATGTAAAGCGCTGTGAGCCCAGTTCCTTACTGGGATATAGCGCTATATAAATAATCAATTTATTATTATTATTATTATTTGTCCTTTGGGTTCCTTGTGGAACATAGGGCCTCTGTCAAAGCTCGCCACTCTACACGGTCCCTTGCCAGTTGCTTCAATTCTTACCAGCTCTTCCCAGTCCTTCCAGCCTCGTCCAACATGCTCCGTCTCCATGTACGCTTGGGTCTTCCTCGTTGTCGTTTGCTCTGGGGGTTCCAATCTAAGACCCGCTTGGCCCTGCTGTTATCTTTCTTAGCTTAGTGGAGCTACCATCTCCTACCAAGCGCTTCATCGGGCGGTGGATAGAGGAAAGACCTTTATATATAAAGGTTAGCCGGACCAACTGGTTTGCTTTCGTTGAGGAAGAGGTGGGGTATCCCTTTGTAAGGATACTCTTAAAAAATGCGTCATGAATCCCAGGAAATGACTGCCAAAAGGCGAACATAGAGCGCTTAAACTCTAAACCCGGACAGATGGGGCCGTTAGCTAGGGATAGCAATCATCTAGGAGAGGAAACTCCGAAATAAAATCAACTGCTGCCTTGCAGGAGGTGGAGGGATCCACAAAGACTAGGGAATCTTACCCGAAAAATACGGCAGTTATCCAGAGAGCTTAAAGAGAACCCTTCCAGATGGTTTTGCGCAGGGCCAACAACCCAGCCATGTAATAAAAACAACCCGTAAAAACAAGTTTTTGACTATAAATCCTTTATGTATGAGACGTAACTAAAAGAATGTTCATTATAATACGCAGCGCCAGACCATCCTTAAATACAAAATTGCAATTGTGTCGTAAAACATGTTTAATATAATGCGCACCGATCAAGAATATGTTTATAAAAAGTGTTGTCAATAAAATACGCACCTTATTGCGCGACAGAAAGGTTGTTCAATATAATACGCACCGCGACGCTCTATCACAAAAAATAGCATGATATATAGGAATAAATAAAATAATCTAAAAAATCAATAATTTAATTACGGTACATGCGATCGATCTGACATTTTGATACATTGTTTTTATCATCGCAACAAAACTGCCTGCTAAATTTCAGCTCGCTAGCTTACGAGAAAGTGGGTTGAAAATCGATCAATTGTTTTGGCGACAAGGGCGGGTGCAGACACCACGAGTTAATATAAAGGATTTAAAAAGAAGATTGTTACTGAAACCGAAAACAAAGTAAACACACATAATTGGTATAATCATCTTTATTTCTTCTCAAATGGAGCACAGTGCAGCATTGACGCAGGGAAAGGGGCAGGGATTTTTGTCGCTCATAGGCATGACAGATAGGTTTATAATCACCATCATCTTCATCAGTCCAATGACCTTTGCGGTCGTTGGGGGAACGCATGGACACATCTACAGACACCGATCTCCACATTCGCTTATCTTGAGCTGCGGCCAATGATTCAGTCGGCCTCAGCCCTGTCTAATTTTTTATGCTGCCAAGTAAAACTTTTCTGCTGGCGACCTCTACGCTGGCGTCTTCTACAGTGCCTTGAATGATGATATTTGTTGGTATGTAATATATCCACGCAAATATCGTGGACAAATTTCGCTGCATGTGATTTGGAGATGAATAAACGTTTTGAATTCTCTGGACACCGCCAGTTTTTAGGTCTTTCTGTGTATAACACATGACTCATATTCTATCCATTCCCTTGTCGCTTGTTTGTATCATTCTTTATACTATTTAAACAAGTCCATCCTTATTAAATTATGAAATGTATGAAATAATCAATCTGGTCAATAAAAAATAACAAATGTAATTTTACTCAGAAAATGTGTTCAAGCTGTAAAATGCATCAGCTAAAGGTTTGCACCAGAGATAAATAAAGCAGCAGCTTGCTTGGTCTTGATTTATTTTAGAAGCAGCTTCATTTTAAAATATCTCCAGTTATTGAACCCCATCTCTCCATCGGTTCAAATGTTATACATCTGGTTATGGCACCACCGATTCATTTATCCAATATTTTTGCAGCACCCTTTCAGAAGCAACGTCCTATGTCATTTCAAATTACGATATCCTAATAAAAACAAAAACAAAAAGCATGGCCTCAAATATCCTCCAATAAACAGTTTTGAGGACGGAGTGACAACGCAGTCAGTTTAAGAATTAGTGTTGTTGTTCGTCCGTCGAAGTCGACGATGACCACTCTCATCATGTTAGTCCAGTGCTAGACCGCCACGTGTTTCCTCTGGTGGCTTATTAGCCCCATTCTTGCACGAAATTTGCGTCCGCATGTCGGACAAGAGATGGATGGGATCCCTTCAGGAGGGTTTTGTACACGGTCCTTCCTGGCTTGACGTTTGGTCTTGGCAGCCTGTTGTCTATTAGTCTATGAGGGTATATGATATGCATAAACGATATGGGAAGGGAAGCCTTTCAAATGTTTGATTTATTTAGTTTTAGTAACTTCGTATTCCACAGTTGCCTATCATAAATTGAATTGAAGTAATAAAATAAACTATTTCCTAGTGCAGATTAGTCATCATTCCATTCTCATTAGACTGTCGGATTTGCGTTACCATTATGTTTAGGGTTCAGGTTAAGGTAAGAAATAAGGTAAAGTGTATTGGGGAAACAAAACAACAACAACAAACAAACAAAAAAAGACAACAGTGTCCATAAAACACTGTTCATTTAGGAGAGGATACAAAATTATAACGTTTTATTGGAATGAAGTAATAAAATTTAATGTTGTGCCATTCATAAGATAGTTAAAAACTATCGTGGCCTTATAAAAAAATATTTTATATTGTATCTTTTATTGCGAGTATCATGCACTGTGCACCTTGAAACTTGCCTTGATAATGAACTACCTGATTACCTGGTTACTATTCCCAGCGGTTACGGCGACATTTTTTACCCTTCAAACAAATTGTCGGCTAAATTAAATATTTTGCACCTACAATGTACGTTGCATCCGGGGTTTGTTTCTGCGCCAAAAGCTTCCACCGAGAAGATAGAAGTCAGATATTCTTGGATAACCCGTTTCCCCGCTAAATTTAACTCTCAACATTGTAAACACTAGGGGCGTTGTTACGGGCTGTTACATCAACGGAAGCTATCGCGGGAAATCTGAACTGTAAACTCAGGCGTTTGGGCCGGGCTGCTTGTCATAAAGCAAGAAGCTCTTGGACATCAGGGACGTGGTATATGACATCTGCATGTCAAATGTGCACTGTGAACTAATGTCATAAGTTCAGTGTGACTTGTGACATATGTTCACTGTGGATATGTTCAGTGTAAATTGTGCCATATGTGCACTTTCAACTATGTCATATGTTCCTTGTGACTATGTGTCATATGTGCACTGTGAACTGTGTCCCATGTGCAGTGTCAACTTATCAGCTGCATTTAAAAGATATTTTTGTCTTTGCAAAGTGTTTGTTTGCTGGTCATATAATTACATTATTTTTCTTTTCATATGAAAGTGGCAGTTCGAATCCAAGCTGAAATAGGTATTAATAAGTCAAAATTCAACTGGAAATTAGAAATAAATACCTCTTTGTATGAGAAGTGCCCAAATCAGTTACAGTTAGTGTTTTAACAAATATACGTTCAGAAAAAAAAGTTAAAGTAAATTTTAATATTTATAAAATTGTAGAAATATTTAAAAATTTCTTCACTTTTCGTTTACGATTGTATTTTTGGTTAGCAAAGGTTAAAACATTTAAATAATGATAAGACAAAATATCTTTCACTTGTTAGTGTATTCTCAGACAAAATCGATGATTTTAAATTAGTGTTTTTTGAAATTGTTTTCAATCGAATGTGAACTCCCTTTAAAAAAACAACAGGCAAATGATATTTTTTCATAACCTTGAGGAATAAATTTTTAATTTGTTATTAACAGAACTTGCTGAAACTTCATCCGAAAAGTGAAAAACTTTAGTATTAGGGCTAATCGAGCATTAATCTCTGTGCTATAGAATAGGATGGTGAAAAAGTTTTCAAATAAAATACAAGATACACGAACAAAGTGTGTGATCAAAAAAAATCATTAAAGCTTTATTAATAGACTAATATTTATTTTCAAAATTAATGAAACAACATGTTCTTGTAAATGATTAAACGCAGCTTATGTATAATGTACTGTAATTTTTGTGTTTGTTATGATATGAAAGTTAATTTAATACTTATAAGTATGTTATTTCTTTCATGTAAAGCGCCGTGAGCCCAGTTCCTTACTGGGATACAGCGCTATATAAATAATCAATTTATTATTATTATTATTATTTAATGCACAAGTAGACTTTCAGCTAATGCCCTAATGCCTTCATCTGTACGTATATTTGAACGCAAGTATTGAAATCCAATTCACATTATTTAATACATGAAATACCATGAAACAAATGAAAATAGTAATAATTAAGTAAAGATAAACACAAAAATGAAAAGGAGAAAGATAGGCGCATTTACTTAACAAAAATACAGTAAATGAAAAGGGGATGAAATATAAAAAGTTACAGATAAATACACAACTGGAAAAAAGTTTATACAGTTATGTTATTTATGGTGAATTTTGGTTAATCCACAATGATATTTACATTCTCTAAAGTTGTCGGTCTCCTTTAATCCGTCTAAACTTAGTCTAAAGAATCGTTCCCTGATTTCACCATCCTTTAAAACTGAACTTGTTTTGTTTAAAATTAAGGACAATTAATTATTTTTTTTATAAAATATTTTTTTAAAAACAAAATGCGTTGTCCCCAAAATAAAGTCAAATCACCGTTCATCAGCGTGGGGAAATGAGACCCAACTATGAATATAACTTAAAATTAAAACTTTGTAGTATTCAATCGACTGTTTTAAATCAGCAAAAAACAGAGTTCGCAAATGTTAATTTCAGAACTGACGAGTACAGCCACATTAGCCGTCATGTATGTAACATTCGCACAAATATTTATGACAATGATATCAAATATATGTCATAAGTTATCGACTAGACTTTATCGAAGTTACCAAAGTGCATCAATAGTTGGAATGATATTTAAGTGGGACGGTACTGTGTGCACTGCACTAAAATGGCGGTGTTGTATACTGTGCGTTTGCACCATACTCGTAATGCGTTATGGTGCAGTGTGGTTAGTTAGCACTGTCTTCGTAATGCGGTATAGTACTATGTGGATAGCACTGTCCTCGTAGTGCGGTATAGTACTATGTGTGGTCAGCTCTGTCCTCGACATGCAGTATGGTACTGTGTGGTTAGCACTGTCCCCGTAGTACGGTATGGTACTGTGTGGTTAGCACTGTCCTCGTAGTGCGGTATGGTACTGTGTGGTTAGCACTGTCCTCGTAGTGCGGTATGGTACTGTGTGGTTAGCACTGTCCTCGTAGTGCGATATGGTACTGTGTGGTTAGCACTGTCCCCGTAGTGCGGTATGATACTGTGTGGTTAGCACTGTCCTCGTAGTGCGATATGGTACTGTGTGGTTAGCACTGTCCTAATAGTGCGGTATGATACTGTGTGGTTAGCACTGTCCTCGTAGTGCGATATGGTACTGTGTGGTTAGCACTGTCCCCGTAGTGCGGTATGGTACTGTGTGGTTAGCACTGTCCTAATAGTGCGATATGGTACTGTGTGGTTAGCACTGTCTTCGTAATGCGGTATGGTACTGTGTGGTTAGCACTGTCCTCGTAGTGCGATATGGTACTGTGTGGTTAGCACTGTCCTAATAGTGCGGTATGGTACTGTGTGGTTAGCACTGTCCTAATAGTGCGGTATGGTACTGTGTGGTTAGCACTGTCCTAATAGTGCGGTATGGTACTGTGTGGTTAGCACTGTCCTCGTAGTGCGATATGGTACTGTGTGGTTAGCACTGTCCTCGTAGTGCGGTAATGTACTGTGTGGTTAGCACTGTCCTCGTAGTGCGGTATGGTACTGTGTGGTTAGCACTGTCCTCGTAGTGCGATATGGTACTGTGTGATTAGCACTGTCCTAATAGTGCGGTATGGTACTGTGTGGTTAGCACTGTCCTCGTAGTGCGGTATGGTACTGTGTGGTTTGCACTGTCCTCGTAGTGCGGTATGGTACTGTGTGGTTAGCACTGTCCTCGTAGTGCGATATGGTACTGTGTGGTTAGCACTGTCCTCGTAGTGCGATATGGTACTGTGTGGTTAGCACTGTCCTCGTAGTGCGGTATGGTACTGTGTGGTTTGCACTGTCTTCGTAATGCGGTATGGTACTGTGGGGTTAGCGCTGTCCTAGTAGTGCGGTATGGTACTGTGTGGTTAGCACTGTCCGTGTAAAGCGATATGGTACTGTGTGGTTAGCACTGTCTTCGTAATGCGATATGGTACTGTGTGGTTATCACTGTCTTCGTAATGCGGTATGGTACTGTGTGGTTAGCTTCGTAATGCGGTATGGAACTGTGTGATTAGCACTGTCCTAATAGTGCGGTATGGTACTGTGTGGTTAGCACTGTCCTAATAGTGCGGTATGGTACTGTGTGGTTAGCACTGTCCTAATAGTGCGGTATGGTACTTTGTGGTTAGCACTCTCCTCGTAATGCGGTATGGTACTGTGTGATTAGCACTGTCCTAATAGTGCGGTATGGTACTGTGTGGTTAGCACTGTCCTAATAGTGCGGTATGGTACTGTGTGGTTAGCACTGTCCTAATAGTGCGGTATGGTACTGTGTGGTTAGCACTGTCCTAATAGTGCGGTATGGTACTTTGTGGTTAGCACTCTCCTCGTAATGCGGTATGGTACTGTGTGGTTAGCACTGTCTTCGTAATGCGGTATGGTACTGTGTGGTTAGCACTGTCCTAATAGTGCGGTATGGTACTGTGTGGTTAGCACTGTCCTAATAGTGCGGTATGGTACTGTGTGGTTAGCACTTTCTTCGTAATGCGGTATGGTACTGTGTGGTTATCACTGTCTTCGTAATGCGGTAGGGTACTGTGTGGTTAGCACTGTCTTCGTAGTGCGGTATGGTACTGTGTGGTTAGCACTGTCCTCGTAGTGCGATATGGTACTGTGTGATTAGCACTGTCCTAATAGTGCGGTATGGTACTGTGTGGTTAGCACTGTCCTCGTAGTGCGATATGGTACTGTGTGATTAGCACTGTCCTAATAGTGCGGTATGGTACTGTGTGGTTAGCACTGTCCTCGTAGTGCAGTATGGTACTGTGTGGTTAGCACTGTCCTCGTAGTGTGATATGGTACTGTGTGGTTAGCACTGTCTTCGTAATGCGGTATGGTACTGTGTGGTTATCACTGTCTTCGTAATGTGGTATGGTACTGTGTGGTTAGCACTGTCCTAATAGTGCGGTATAGTACTGTGTGGTTAGCACTGTCCTCGTAGTGCGGTATGGTACTGTGTGGTTAGCACTGCCCTCATAGTGCGATATGGTACTGTGTGGTTAGCACTGTCCTCGACGTGCGATATGGTACTGTGTGGTTAGCACTGTCCTCGTAATGCGGTATGGTACTGTGTGGTTAGCACTGTCCTCGTAGTGCGATATGGTACTGTGTGGTTAGCACTGTTCTCGTAGTGCGATATGGTACTGTGTGATTAGCACTGTCCTCGTAATGCGGTATGGTACTGTGTGGTTAGCACTGTCCTCGACGTGCGATATGGTACTGTGTGGTTAGCACTGTCCTCGACGTGCGATATGGTACTGTGTGGTTAGCACTGTCCTCGACGTGCGATATGGTACTGTGTGGTTAGCACTGTCCTCGTAATGCGGTATGGTACTGTGTGGTTAGCACTGTCCTCGTAGTGCGGTATGGTACTGTGTGGTTAGCACTGTCCTCGTAGTGCGATATGGTACTGTGTGGTTAGCACTGTCCTCGTAATGCGGTATGGTACTGTATGGTTAGTTCGTAATGCGGTATGGAACTGTGTGGTTAGCACTGTTCTCGTAGTGCGATATGGTACTGTGTGGTTAGCACTGTCCTCGACGTGCGATATGGTACTGTGTGGTTAGCACTGTCCTCGACGTGCGATATGGTACTGTGTGGTTAGCACTGTCCTCGTAATGCGGTATGGTACTGTGTGGTTAGCACTGTCCTCGTAGTGCGGTATGGTACTGTGTGGTTAGCACTGTCCTCGTAGTGCGATATGGTACTGTGTGGTTAGCACTGTCCTCGTAATGCGGTATGGTACTGTATGGTTAGTTCGTAATGCGGTATGGAACTGTGTGGTTAGCACTGTCCTCGTAATGCGGTATGGAACTGTGTGGTTAGCACTGTCCTCGTAGTGCGATATGGTACTGTGTGGTTAGCACTGTCCTCGTAGTGCGATATGGTACTGTGTGGTTAGCACTGTCCTTGTAGTGCGATATGGTACTGTGTGGTTAGCACTGTCCTCGTAGTGCGATATGGTACTGTGTGGTTAGCACTGTCTTCGTAATGCGGTATGGTACTGTGTGGTTAGCTTCGTAATGCGGTATGGTACTGTGTGGTTAGCACTGTCCTCGTAGTGCGATATGGTACTGTGTGGTTAGCACTGTCCTCGTAGTGCGGTATGGTACTGTGTGGTTAGCACTGTCATCGTAGTGCGATATGGTACTGTGTGGTTAGCACTGTCTTCGTAATGCGGTATGGTACTGTGTGGTTAGCTTCGTAATGCGGTATGATACTGTGTGGTTAGCACTGTCTTCGTAATGCGGTATGGTACTGTGTGGTTAGCACTGTCCTAATAGTGCGGTATGGTACTGTGTGGTTAGCACTGTCCTAATAGTGCGGTATGGTACTGTGTGGTTAGCACTGTCCTCGTAGTGCGGTATGGTACTGTGTGGTTAGCACTGTCCTAATAGTGCGGTATGGTACTGTGTGGTTAGCACTGTCCTCGTAGTGCGATGTGGTACTGTGTGGTTAGCACTGTCTTCGTAATGCGGTATGGTACTGTGTGGTTAGCACTGTACCCGTAGTGCGTTATGATACTGTGTGGTTAGCACTGTCCTCGTAATGTGGTATGGTACTGTGTGGTTAGCACTGTCTTCGTAATGCGGTATGGTACTGTTTGGTTAGCACTGTCCTCGTAATGTGGTATGGTACTGTGAGGTTAGCACTCTCCTCGTAATGCGGTATGGTACTGTGTGGTTAGCACTGTCTTCGTAATGCGGTATGGTACTGTGTGGTTAGCACTGTCCTAATAGTGCGGTATGGTACTGTGTGGTTAGCACTGTCCTAATAGTGCGGTATGGTACTGTGTGGTTAGCACTTTCTTCGTAATGCGGTATGGTACTGTGTGGTTATCACTGTCTTCGTAATGCGGTAGGGTACTGTGTGGTTAGCACTGTCTTCGTAGTGCGGTATGGTACTGTGTGGTTAGCACTGTCCTCGTAGTGCGATATGGTACTGTGTGATTAGCACTGTCCTAATAGTGTGGTATGGTACTGTGTGGTTAGCACTGTCCTCGTAGTGCGATATGGTACTGTGTGATTAGCACTGTCCTAATAGTGCGGTATGATACTGTGTGGTTAGCATTGTCCTCGTAGTGCAGTATGGTACTGTGTGGTTAGCACTGTCCTCGTAGTGTGATATGGTACTGTGTGGTTAGCACTGTCTTCGTAATGCGGTATGGTACTGTGTGGTTATCACTGTCTTCGTAATGTGGTATGGTACTGTGTGGTTAGCACTGTCCTAATAGTGCGGTATAGTACTGTGTGGTTAGCACTGTCCTCGTAGTGCGGTATGGTACTGTGTGGTTAGCACTGCCCTCGTAGTGCGATATGGTACTGTGTGGTTAGCACTGTCCTCGACGTGCGATATGGTACTGTGTGGTTAGGACTGTCCTCGTAATGCGGTATGGTACTGTGTGGTTAGCACTGTCCTCGTAGTGCGATATGGTACTGTGTGGTTAGCACTGTCCTCGACGTGCGATATGGTACTGTGTGGTTAGCACTGTCCTCGTAATGCGGTATGATACTGTGTGGTTAGCACTGTCCTCGTAGTGCGATATGGTACTGTGTGGTTAGCACTGTCCTCGTAGTGCGATATGGTACTGTGTGATTAGCACTGTCCTCGTAATGCGGTATGGTACTGTGTGGTTAGCACTGTCCTCGACGTGCGAAATGGTACTGTGTGGTTAGCACTGTCCTCGACGTGCGATATGGTACTGTGTGGTTAGCACTGTCCTCGACGTGCGATATGGTACTGTGTGGTTAGCACTGTCCTCGTAATGCGGTATGGTACTGTGTGGTTAGCACTGTCCTCGTAGTGCGGTATGGTACTGTGTGGTTAGCACTGTCCTCGTAGTGCGATATGGTACTGTGTGGTTAGCACTGTCCTCGTAATGCGGTATGGTACTGTGTGGTTAGTTCGTAATGCGGTATGGAACTGTGTGGTTAGCACTGTCCTCGTAGTGCGATATGGTACTGTGTGGTTAGCACTGTCCTCGTAGTGCGATATGGTACTGTGTGGTTAGCACTGTCTTCGTAGTGCGGTATGGTACTGTGTGGTTAGTTCGTAATGCGGATTGGAACTGTGTGGTTAGCACTGTCCTCGTAGTGCGATATGGTACTGTGTGGTTAGCACTGTCCTCGTAGTGCGATATGGTACTGTGTGGTTAGCACTGTCCTCGTAGTGCGATATGGTACTGTGTGGTTAGCACTGTCCTCGTAGTGCGATATGGTACTGTGTGGTTAGCACTGTCTTCGTAATGCGATATGGTACTGTGTGGTTAGCTTCGTAATGCGGTATGGTACTGTGTGGTTAGCACTGTCCTCGTAGTGCGATATGGTACTGTGTGGTTAGCACTGTCCTCGTAGTGCGGTATGGTACTGTGTGGTTAGCACTGTCATCGTAGTGCGATATGGTACTGTGTGGTTAGCACTGTCTTCGTAATGCGGTATGGTACTGTGTGGTTAGCTTCGTAGTGCGTTATGATACTGTGTGGTTAGCACTGTCTTCGTAATGCGGTATGGTACTGTGTGGTTAGCACTGTCCTAATAGTGCGGTATGGTACTGTGTGGTTAGCACTGTCCTAATAGTGCGGTATGGTACTGTGTGGTTAGCACTGTCCTCGTAGTGCGGTATGGTACTGTGTGGTTAGCACTGTCCTAATAGTGCGGTATGGTACTGTGTGGTTAGCACTGTCCTCGTAGTGCGATGTGGTACTGTGTGGTTAGCACTGTCTTCGTAATGCGGTATGGTACTGTGTGGTTAGCACTGTACCCGTAGTGCGGTATGATACTGTGTGGTTAGCACTGTCCTCGTAATGTGGTATGGTACTGTGTGGTTAGCACTGTCTTCGTAATGCGGTATGGTACTGTTTGGTAAGCACTGTCCTCGTAATGTGGTATGGTACTGTGAGGTTAGCACTGTCCCCGTAGTGCGGTATGATACTGTGTGGTTAGCACTGTCCTCGTAGTGCGATATGGTACTGTGTGGTTAGCACTGTCCTTGTAGTGCGATATGGTACTGTGTGGTTAGCACTGTCCTCGTAGTGCGATATGGTACTGTGTGGTTAGCACTGTCCTCGTAGTGCGATATGGTACTGTGTGGTTAGCACTGTCCTCGTAGTGCGATATGGTACTGTGTGGTTAGCTTCGTAATGCGGTATGGAACTGTGTGATTAGCACTGTCTTCGTAATGCGGTATGGTACTGTGTGGTTAGCTTCGTAATGCGGTATGGAACTGTGTGATTAGCACTGTCCTCGTAGTGCGGTATGGTACTGTGTGGTTAGCACTGTCCTAATAGTGCGGTATGGTACTGTGTGGTTAGCACTGTCCTAATAGTTCGGTATGGTACTGTGTGGTTAGCACTGTCCTAATAGTGCGGTATGGTACTGTGTGGTTAGCACTGTCCTCCTAGTGCGGTATGGTACTGTGTGGTTAGCACTGTCCTAATAGTGCGGTATGGTACTGTGTGGTTAGCACTGTCCTCGTAGTGCGATATGGTACTGTGTGGTTAGCACTGTCTTCGTAATGCGGTATGGTACTGTGTGGTTAGCACTGTCCCCGTAGTGCGGTATGATACAGTGTGGTTAGCACTGTCCTCGTAATGCGGTATGGTACTGTGTGGTTAGCACTGTCTTCGTAATGCGGTATGGTACTGTTTGGTTAGCACTGTCCTCGTAATGTGGTATGGTACTGTGTGGTTAGCACTGTCCACGTAGTGCGGTATGATACTGTGTGGTTAGCACTGTCTTCGTAATGCGGTATGGTACTGTGTGGTTAGCACTGTCCTAATAGTGCGGTATGGTACTGTGTGGTTAGCACTGTCCTCGTAGTGCGGTATGGTACTGTGTGGTTAGCACTGTCCTCGTAATGCGGTATGGTACTGTGTGGTTAGCACTGTCTTCGTAATGCGGTATGGTACTGTGTGGTTAGCACTGTCTTCTTAATGTAGTATGGTACTGTGTGGTTATCACTGTCCTAATAGTGCGGTATGGTACTGTGTGGTTAGCACTGTCCTCGTAGTGCGGTATGGTATTGTGTGGTTAGCACTGTCCTCGTAATGCGGTATGCTACTGTGTGGTTAGCACTGTCCTCGTAATGCGGTATGCTACTGTGTTGTTAGCACTGTCCTCGTAGTGCGGTATGGTACTGAGTGGTTAGCACTGTCTTCATAATGCGGTATGGTACTGTGTGGTTAGCACTGTCCCCGTAGTGTGGTATGATACTGTGTGGTTAGCACTGTCCTCGTAGTGCGGTATGGTACTGTGTGGTTAGCACTGTCCTCGTAGTGCGGTATGGTACTGTGTGGTTAGCACTGTCCTCGTAGTGCGGTATGGTACTGTGTGGTTAGCACTGTCCTCGTAGTGCGGTATGGTACTGTGTGGTTAGCACTTTCCTCGTAATGCGGTATGGTACTGAGTGGTTAGCACTGTCTTCGTAATGCGGTATGGTACTGAGTGGTTAGCACTGTCTTCGTAATGCGGTATGGTACTGTGTGGTTAGCACTGTCCTCGTAGTGCGGTATGGTACTGAGTGGTTAGCACTGTCTTCGTAATGCGGTATGGTACTGTGTGGTTAGCACTGTCCCCGTAGTGCGGTATGATTCTGTGTGGTTAGCACTGTCCTCGTAGTGCGGTATGGTACTGAGTGGTTAGCACTGTCTTCGTAGTGTGGTATGGTACTGTGTGGTTAGCACTGTCCTCGTAGTGCGGTATGGTACTGTGTGGTTAGCACTGTCCTCGTAGTGCGGTATGGTACTGTGTGGTTAGCACTGTCCTCGTAGTGCGGTATGGTACTGTGTGGTTAGCACTGACCTCGTAATGCGGTATGGTACTGAGTGGTTAGTACTGTCTTCGTAATGCGGTATGGTACTGTGTGGTTAGCACTGTCTTCGTAATGCGGTATGGTACTGTGTGGTTAGTACTGTCCTCGTAGTGCGGTATGGTACTGTGTAGCTTGCACCGTACTCAGTACTGGTAGTGCGGTATAGCACTGTGTATGTGGGACTGTACTGGTAGTGCGGTATAGCACTGTGTATGTGGGACTGTACTGGTAGTGCGGTATAGCACTGTGTATGTGGGACTGTACTGGTAGTGCGGTATAGCACTGTGTATGTGGGACTGTACTGGTAGTACGGTATAGCACTGTGTATGTGGGACTGTACTGGTAGTGAGGTATAGCACTGTGTATGTGGGACTGTACTGGTAGTGAGGTATAGCACTGTGTATGTGGGACTGTACTGGTAGTGAGGTATAGCACTGTGTATGTGGGACTGTACTGGTAGTGAGGTATAGCACTGTGTATGTGGGACTGTACTGGTAGTGAGGTATAGCACTGTGTATGTGGGACTGTACTGGTAGTGAGGTATAGCACTGTGTATGTGGGACTGTACTGGTAGTGAGGTATAGCACTGTGTATGTGGGACTGTACTGGTAGTGCGGTATGGTAAAATTTTAGGTGGCACTGTCCTCGTAGTGCGTTATAGTATAGGAATGTGCGGGTAGCACTGCACTCATAGTTTTGCTGATACTCTTATTGTTGCTCGGTAGTCGTATGGTAACGTGCCAGCTGAAGGGTGAAAACCCTATGACTGTGGGTATCAAAACGACCTACTGCTTCAGATGCAATGGAGCACTAAATGAGTTGTGAAGTGACACTATTGGACCGTTAATTGAGCACTAAATGAGTAGTGAAGTGACACTATTGGACCGTTAATGGAGCACTAAATGAGTTGTGAAGTGACACTTTTGGACCGTAAATGGAGCACTAAATGAGTAGTGAAGTGACACTATTGGACCGTTAATGGAGCATTAAATGAGTAGTGAAGTGACACTATTGGACCGTTAATGGAGCACTAAATGAGTTGTGAAGTGACACTTTTGGACCGTAAATGGAGCACTAAATGAGTAGTGAAGTGACACTATTGGACCGTTAATGGAGCACTAAATGAGTAGTGAAGTGACACTATTGGACCGTTAATGGAGCACTAAATGAGTAGTGAAGTGACACTATTGGACCGTTAATGGAGCACTAAATGAGTAGTGAAGTGACACAATTGGATCGTTAATGGAGCACTAAATGAGTAGTGAAGTGACACTATTGGACCGTTAATGGAGCACTAAATGAGTAGTGAAGTGACACTATTGGACCGTTAATGGAGCACTAAATGAGTAGTGAAGTGACACTATTGGACCGTTAATGGAGCACTAAATGAGTAGTGAAGTGACACTATTGGACCGTTAATGGAGCACTAAATGAGTAGTGAAGTGACACTATTGGACCGTTAATGGAGCACTAAATGAGTATTGAAGTGACACTATTGGACCGTTAATGGAGCACTAAATGAGTAGTGAAGTGACACTATTGGACCATTAATGGAGCACTAAATGAGTATTGAATTGACACTATTGGACCGTTAATGGAGCACTAAATGAGTAGTGAAGTGACACTATTGGACCGTTAATGGAGCACTAAATGAGCATTGAATTGACACTATTGGACCGTTAATGGAGCACTAAATGAATAGTGAAGTGACACTATTGGACCGTTAATGGAGCACTAAATGAGTAGTGAAGTGACACTATTGGACCATTAATGGAGCACTAAATGAGTAGTGAAGTGACACTATTGGACCGTTAATGGAGCACTAAATGAGTAGTGAAGTGACACAATTGGACCGTTAATGGAGCACTAAATGAGTAGTGAAGTGACACTATTGGACCGTTAATGGAGCACTAAATGAGTAGTGAAGTGACACTATTGGACCATTAATGGAGCACTAAATGAGTAGTGAAGTGACACTATTGGACCGTTAATGGAGCACTAAATGAGTAGTGAAGTGACACTATTGGACCGTTAATGGAGCACTAAATGAGTATTGAATTGACACTATTGGACCGTTAATGGAGCACTAAATGAGTAGTGAAGTGAAACTATTTGATAGTTTATGGAGAACTAAATGAGTATTGATTTGACACTATTGGACCGTTAATGGAGCACTAAATGAGTATTGAATTGACACTATTGGACCGTTAATGGAGCACTAAATGAGTAGTGAAGTGACACTATTGGACCGTTAATGGAGCACTAAATGAGTATTGAATTGACACTATTGGACCGTTAATGGAGCACTAAATGAGTAGTGAAGTGAAACTATTTGATAGTTTATGGAGAACTAAATGAGTATTGATTTGACACTATTGGACCGTTAATGGAGCACTAAATGAGTATTGAATTGACACTATTGGACCGTTAATGGAGCACTAAATGAGTAGTGAAGTGACACTATTGGACCGTTAATGGAGCACTAAATGAGTATTGAATTGACACTATTGGACCGTTAATGGAGCACGAGCCCCGCAGTCCGCGATCTGCCAATGTACTGGGGGGCCAGGTGCGCACAGGTAAGTCTCAACTCAAGGTTAAAGTTCGCTACGTGGCATATCCTCTCTGTCACAGTTTCCTGCGATGTAGACCAGGTCGACCCCTGACATTGTAGAGAAACACTCGGCACAAACGGAGTTCGGCAGATAGACATGGCTGGCATGTACTGCTCCAGTTAAGTGACGTCATTTTCATTTTTTTAGTACACCAGGATTGCAGTGCTCGCCCCGCCCTCCCTCCTTTCAAACAACAATTTCACGGAAATAGCGGACGTGTCTCTGTGAGACCATTTAATAACGGACGTGTCTCTGTGAGACCATTTAATAACGGACGTGTCTCTGTGAGACCATTTAATAACGGACGTGTCTCTGTGAGACCATTTAATAACAGACGTGTCTCTGTGAGACCATTTAATAACGGACATGTCTCTGTGAGACCATTTAATAACGGACATGTCTCTGTGAGACCATTTAATAACGGACATGTCTCTGTGAGACCATTTAATAACGGACATATCTCTGTGAGACCATTTAATAACGGACATGTCTCTGTGAGACCATTTAATAAAGGGCATGTCTCTGTGAGACCATTTAATAACGGACATGTCTCTGTGAAACCATTTAATAAAGGGCATGTCTCTGTGAGACCATTTAATAAAGGGCATGTCTCTGTGAGACCATTTAATAAAGGGCATGTCTCTGTGAGACCATTTAATAACGGACATGTCTCTGTGAGACCATTTAATAACGGGCATGTCTCTGTGAGACCATTTAATAAAGGGCATGTCTCTGTGAGACCATTTAATAACGGACATGTCTCTGTGAAACCATTTAATAAAGGGCATGTCTCTGTGAAACCATTTAATAAAGGGCATGTCTCTGTGAGACCATTTAATAACGGACATGTCTCTGTGAGACCATTTAATAATGGACATGTCTCTGTGAGACCATTTAATAACGGACATGTCTCTGTGAGACCATTTAATAACGGACATGTCTCTGTGAGACCATTTAATAAAGGGCATGTCTCTGTGAGACCATTTAATAACGGACATGTCTCTGTGAAACCATTTAATAAAGGGCATGTCTCTGTGAGACCATTTAATAACGGACATGTCTCTGTGAGACCATTTAATAACGGACATGTCTCTGTGAGACCATTTAATAACGGACATGTCTCTGTGAGACCATTTAATAAAGGGCATGTCTCTGTGAGACCATTTAATAACGGACATGTCTCTGTGAAACCATTTAATAAAGGGCATGTCTCTGTGATACCATTTAATAACGGACATGTCTCTGTGAGACCATTTAATAAAGGGCATGTCTCTGTGAGACCATTTAATAACGGACATGTCTCTGTGAAACCATTTAATAAAGGGCATGTCTCTGTGAGACCATTTAATAAAGGGCATGTCTCTGTGAGACCATTTAATAACGGACATGTCTCTGTGAGACCATTTAATAAAGGGCATGTCTCTGTGAGACCATTTAATAACGGACATGTCTCTGTGAGACCATTTAATAAAGGGCATGTCTCTGTGAGACCATTTAATAACGGACATGTCTCTGTGAGACCATTTAATAACGGACATGTCTCTGTGAGACCATTTAATAACGGACATGTCTCTGTGAGACCATTTAGTAAAGGGCATGTCTCTGTGAGACCATTTAATAACGGACATGTCTCTGTGAGACCATTTAATAACGGACATGTCTCTGTGAGATCATTTAATAAAGGGCATGTCTCTGTGAGACCATTTAATAACGGACATGTCTCTGTGAGACCATTTAATAACGGACATGTCTCTGTGAGACCATTTAATAACGGACATGTCTCTGTGAGACCATTTAATAACGGACATGTCTCTGTGAGACCATTTAATAACGGACATGTCTCTGTGAGACCATTTAATAATGGACATGTCTCTGTGAGACCATTTAATAACGGACATGTCTCTGTGAGACCATTTAATAATGGACATGTCTCTGTGAGACCATTTAATAACGGACATGTCTCTTGTGTAACGTTTACTAGTAGGAAACGTCGGACTCAGGACTGTAATAAAAAAATCAGTCGTTTAAGCAGTGATTTTTACGTGATCTTCATATAAAATTCCTACTTAATTGTCTCTTCTATTTATTATTATTATTATTTATTGTTGATAATATATCAATATATTTTTGTTTTGTTTTAATTTAACATGTTTTATTGTTTGTGTACTTTTTAAAAATTAGTTTGCTCTTGCATGTACTTTAATTTTTATGTGAAGCGACAGTTCTAACTCGACTATCGCATCTCGCATTTCTCTGACACTTTGGAGCAGGTTGTAAGCATATGACTTAAAATTTATGTTAGACGTGTTTCGTTATAAGACATAAATTTGTTTTTGTAGATTTGATTAAATTTTGGAAATCACCTAGTCTATTGCGAAAAATTTAAGGGTCGTGGAAATAAACTTACAAATAAAAATTCGCATTTTACAAGAGTAACTTTTTCAATTTTTGGAAAACAATAAGCATCAACCTTATTTAATACACAACTCATTAAAATTCCGCGAAGCACTGCTTAGATTCTGTCCATGACTCCAGTAGAGCCCCTTGAAAGGAGCTTGGCATAGTGCATTATGCATGATAGCAGCTCAAGGCTCAAGCTATTTATAAATTATAGGTTTTTAAAAAACCAACAGTTTTGAGATTTTCATAGGAAAAAACAAAGGATACTTCCTTCAGCTAATGGTGGTCCGCGGACCTGTGGCGGTTAGTGGACCATCCGCCGCCTGTATGCAGAAGTTACCAAATAAGGGGAAAAAATTAATTATAATCCTCCATTTGCAACCATTAATACTGAACCTATAGAATATGCCAATTTTTCGGCAATAAGTAAATAAAGTGAACCAAATATAATAAAATACATTACTTGTCGCTACCACGTCAATACAGGTAAAATAGCGCACCGGTTCCTGGAGCAATGGTAAAATTTCCACCGGTCCGCCACATTAAAAAGTTAAATCATTAAAAAGAAGCACTGCCTTAAGCCACATGGAATCGATAAATTTTAAGGCATATTTTCAAACAAAGTATTACGTGTTCATATGACACGTGGTTTCCGTTATAAAGAGATCAGTGCGGTGCTCAGACATTTATCAGGGGAAATAAGAACATTTACCCGAAGAGATTTAGCGGCATAATTAAAATAACTAGGCAAAGATATTATATTAAAACGTAATTATTTTAAAATCCAATTTGTTTAACTTGTGCATTCAATGTATTTATTTATCATCCCTCGCAAACAAGTTTTAAACAAATTAAAGTAATCGTTTTTGTTAGGCAATACCAAACCACAAAGGTATATTTATCCCGTAAGATCCATTAGTTTGGATCGTAATGATGTTTCACCTCTTCCATATGCAGCTACTTCTCCATACATCCGAAAAGTTGCAAGGTTGTGCGATCACGTGGGAGTTCGGTGCAATAGTTTTCTAGGGCGTGGCAGAGCGCGCACACACACACAACTATATTGAATAAAGGGTTCAACGGTGCTTCGGTGCGCAAACGACGCGCAAGAATGGGAGACAACTGTTCAAATCCGTTGGATCGAGTGACGGGCCCCTGCCTGCGCGTAGATGAACGAGAGAAAACAATCGAGTATACACAAAGAACATGAAGGAGCATTTCTCCCAGAGAAGACACGCTTTGGTTTTGTTGGGGCTCCTTCAGAAATAAGCAAACATGTCTCGGCTGTGTTCAGTGCTTATGTAATTACAGCCGGAAAGGGGGGTCTCAAACAATGGTTAGACGGGTCTTGATCTAAACACGTCTAAAACAAACAAGGGGCGGGGGTGGGGGGGAGACACACCAGGCAACCTTTTCCATTCCTCAACTCCGGAGACACCCTGGTCTTACTCTCCGAAATTCCAAAGACCAGAATCAAATACCCCCCTTCTTCAATTGCTATATAACACCAGATAGACACACACTCCAAGCGAAAATTCCATCTACAAATGACGTCATCACCTTCCGCAAGGTGAAAACAGGTATTAATGGACATTAAAAATTGGGCCATATTTCTACCTATACAACTGAATGATGTAACTAATCATCAAAAGGATAATTTCAACCTTCAAATTGTATATTCAACCATCACAGGGCGTATGTAACCATCATTTCGTGTATGTAAACATCACATGGTGTATGTAAACATCACATGGTGTATGTAAGCATCATATGGTGTATGTAACCATCCTATGGTGTATGTAACTATTATATAGTGTATTAAATCATCATATGGTGTATTTAGCCATCATAGGGTTATGTAACCATCATATGGTGTATGTAACAATCATATGATTTATGTAACCATCATATGGTGAATGTAACTATTATATGGTGTATTTAATCATCATATGGTGTATTTAGCCATCAGAGGGTTAAGTAACCATCATGTGGTGTATGTAAAAATCAGATGATGTATGTAACCATCATATTGTGTATTTAACCATCATACGGTGTGTGTAACCATCACTTGGTGTATGTAGCCATTCCAACGATCAGTTGTACTATCTCTATATTCTATGAATGTATCCCGCTGCTAACTCACCATAATTTCTCACGGAGTTCAGTGTAAGAAAAGGATACACAAATACCTGCGCTGTTTGATTATTGATGAATCTTTCACAGTTAACAGTGGAGTCAGTAGAGGAATTCATGCCTAGCGATCCCCTACCGTACCTGACAGCCATATCTCACACTCATGCGCACTCTAATGAAAGGTGTGAAAGTTGGGGGAAAAAAACGTTTGGAATTACCTCTTGACATTCATCAATACTCACTTGGCTAAAAGGATTTAAAACTTAAAACATAATTGAAAAACCTTACCCCTCTTTTGTAGCTTCTAAAAAATTACCTTACTCGAATACCCATTTTGTCAAGTACTGAAGACGTAGTGGAAGTTCAAACATAGGCGCCGACATTGTTTGATGACGTGTTGATTTTACTCTTTAAGACTATTGATACCGTAAATACTCGTTCGCAAGCCGACCTTTTTTGGACAAAATCTAGGGGGAAAAGTTGTGGGGTCGGCTTACGAGCGGGTCACTAACGTATTTTTGCATGGTTAGTGAATATCGGTGTTGTTATTGTAGATCATCGAAATCCTTTTCTACATTCTACAAGATTCGACTGCTCTACCAGAAGCTATAATATATTATTAAACAACTGCACTTACATTATTTAATCATTTTATTTATTTTTGTTAAAGTTTTAATAAATTGTTTTACAAATTTTGTTTTCAACAACGAATTTTTATGTATGCGCTTTCGTCAATGTTTACCAAAGATATTTTTTTTAGTAACCGGTAACTCTGGCCGAACAAAGAGCACAAAGACAAAGATAGGCAGTACAAAGTAAACAATCATAATGACCGATTTAGCGTGTATTTTTAAAAAAAGTGTTTATTGGTAGTCGAATATTTTTAGCATCCAATGGGATTAAAGGAACATTTAATAGTTACTGATATAAGCTTTTAAAATTCTGCAAATGTACCGAACTTCCTTGGTCTCATGATTGAGAATTGGACTGGTGAACTGAATGTTGAAGAACAGGCATGGTTTCGATTTTCGGTTGAGCCTAATAGTTTTTTTTTCTTTTCTTACAAAATTTGTTTCAATGATCTATAATTTTTTATTATGAGGTTAGGTTGAGTTTTTAGCGTATGCTTAACGTGGGTATGAGGTTAGGTTGAGTTTTTAGCGTATGCTTAACCTGGGTATGAGGTTAGGTTGAGTTTTTAGCGTATGCTTAACCTGGGTATGAGGTTAGGTTGAGTTTTTAGCGTATGCTTAACGTGGGACTAAAACAAATGAAATCAATTTAAAATTCTTATAATTACGATTAAATTAGAGCTTTGAGTCAGGGTTAGGGTTAGTTGTCTATTTATTTTTTTACATTAAAATAGAAGAACAAATATAGGGACTAAAACTAATTAAATTAATTTAATATTCTTATAATACAATTAAATTGGGGCTTTTAGTTTTAGGGTCAGGGTTAGGGTTAGTTGTCTATTTATTTTTTTACATTAAAATAGAAGAACAAATATAGGGACTAAAACTAATTAAATTAATTTAATATTCTTATAATACAATTTAAATTGGAGCTTTTAGTTTTAGGGTCAGGGTTAGGTTTAGTTGCTTTTTTTTTACATTAAAACATTACATCAAACTCAGAATATCACCTAGTAGTAGTTTAATTGACAATTAATAATAGCGAACTAACAATAGCCGACAACGGGAAATGGCTGTTGGTAGTCGAGTACCAATAGCTATCTAGAAGCTAACCAACAATAGCCGTAGCCTTTAAAAAATGTGTACCATTTTGTATAAGCTGTCCTATAATTTTTTGGGGGGTCGGCTTGGGAGCTGGTTATACACTTTTACTTTTTAATACTTTTCTCTTCTAAAAGTGGGGGCGGGGGGTCGGGGTCGACTTATGAACGAACGGGCTATAGAACGAGTATATACGGTAGTTGTATTCAGTCCTTTACCCTCGTCTGTATTTTCGAGATAGATTAATCCCAGAGAAATTAGAAAACCATGCAATGTTGCCTCCCTTTAAGTTGATTTTCTTAGCTAAGTACATGAAACAATGAACACAGTGATGTGCTCAACGAGTCGCAAAGTAATCATTCGTTAGCAAGATTTCATGACTTTTTCACAATCAGTATTTCACAGAGACATCCATTACACGATATAAGTCAGTAAGTAGTTTATAATGACAAGACATTAATTAATCAGTGAGTTTCAAGACACAGTTTGGAAATATTAAGACATTAAATAAGTCTGCGATTATTTGATTAATGCTTTTATTTATCAGAGCTCCTGCTGCTACTCGCATACATATTGAAAAAAAAATTCCCTTGATGTCATATTTAGATATAGACATTAAAACCATGTGTAGATAATGACAATTTCTATTGTGCTGGTATCAACTTAAACCAGACCAGGGATTTGGATGGTATACACTTAAACTAGATCAGGAAATAGGATGGTATCCACTTATACCAGATAAGGGATTTGAATGGTATCCTCTTATACCAGATCAGGAATTTGGATGGTATCCTCTTATACCAGATAAGGGATTTGGATGGTATCCTCTTATACCAGATAAGGGATTTGGATGGTATCCTCTTATACCAGATAAGGGATTTGGATGGTATCCTCTTATACCAGATCAGGGATTTGGATGGTATCCTCTTATACCAGATCAGGTATTTGGATGGTATCCTCTTATACCAGATAAGGGATTTGGATGGTATCCTCTTATACCAGATAAGGGATTTGGATGGTATCCTCTTATACCAGATAAGGGAATAGAACGAATAGGATGGTATCCACTTATGGGGCCGTCCATAAAGTACGTCACGCTATTTTTTACCCCCCCCCCGATCACAAACTGTCCAAAATATTGGGACCCCCCCCTTTTTTAAGTACGTCACACATTCGAAAACAAGTAATAAAAATTCGAATGAGTATTTAAACGCAACTTCCAACAAAGAATTTCGTGTTTTTTTTCAAGGGAAATCATTCTAGATTACATTAAAAGTCGATTCAAATAATTAATTCTGAAACTAAACAAAATATGACGTCATATTCCCTCACGCTATATCCACCAAGAATGTGTCAATATAATACGCACCGCTAAACAATCTCAACATAAGCATTCCCAAAGCGGGAAAACCCCATTAACTATCATTCTAGATTGCATTAAAAGTCATTTCAAATCAATAATTTTGAAACTAAACAAAACAATTACTATCTAAAAAAAATGCTGCTAAAATTACGGGAGTCGAACTACAGGTGATTTTTTTCCAGAATTCCTTCTTCAACATTGTTCTAAATATTATTTGCTACCATTTGGCCTTTGTTTACACCCGATAGATGTCATGGTTGGCGAGAAATTGACAAAATACTGATATTTTTTCGGGTTTTTTGGATTTTCCAAGAAATCCAGTAAATCTTTCCGGTAATTGTTTTGGCCCGTGCACATCCTTGGGATCTCCTTAACATATTTGCAAAAATACCCGAACTCTCTATCTGGTATGGTTCAGGAGGAGTTGCTGTTCAAAGCTCAAAAAGACTGGCCAGACATGTCGAATCTATAAACGCAATTCTCAAGGGAAATTGCGTTAAAAAAATTAATTAACACCTAATTAAGATATTTAATTTAATACTTAATAAATAAATATATATATATTTAAAAAAAAGATTTTTAAAAACACGCTTTTGCGCTTCAAAGAAGAAAATAAAAATGTTCTATGATTTCAGGTGAAATCCGTGAACCTATCCATTGCACATTAAAGCGTGGGGAGCTCATCACAACTCTCTATCATGTACAAGGCTGCGAAACATAAATACACATTTGTATGAATATTAATAACCATTAAAAGTTTCACAACTTTGATCATATACATGCTACTATCATATTAATTAGAAATATTTATCTATATGCAAAAGAATAGTTGCAAAGAGAAATGAGTTAGCAAGATTTCATGACTTTGTGAAACAAAATATAAGTGACATACTTTGCAAATTTGATCAAGTAAGCTGGTCTGCAAAGATGAACAATAAAGATTAAATGTTTGTACTTTGAAAACTCCTGTTGATATCGGCATAATGTCATCAAATTTGAGAGTTTGTGCAATAAACAAGAATTCTGAAGCTCTAAGTCCATCAGTTGTTTGGTTGATTGGGATTAGAGGAGGAAAGAATCTCGAATGTAAAACATTGAAATATGAGCTTCGTACTTTGTCGCAACATTTTATCTCCTGATATTTCACAATTTGAGTGAAATATTGGCTGGTGCGAACCTGATTGTCAAACCATTTCCTATCCTTCGATATCAGTCCTGCTGCATCCAATTCAGATTTTTGAACAACACATTCAGGAGATACGCATTTCATGCTATATATAATATAAAAGCCCAGGTCATTCTGTTATGCTAAGGGACATAATCAGCATATTTTTAATTGAAAATATAGATGCAAAATCATAATCATTTTTGTTTCGAGATTACAAAGCGTGTGGTGTGTCTCGACGTAAAATATTGAATGACGTCATTGCTTGAGCTTATATTTTAATTTTGGAAAAGGGATATATAGATAAATTTCTTGAAAAATAAATCATTCTAATGAAATAAAATTTAATTATTCATTATTTTTATTGAACTCATTCACATACCAATTTTTGGTAAGCGTACAATATTCCCTTAGAGTATGAAATAACATTCACGTAAGTTACTTTCGCCTTTGCAAAAAGTAGGCACCCCAGAAAAACATATTTTTTACATAAAACTAATTCAAATGTTTCACAAAATGTGTGGAAATTATTTTAAAGCTATTTAAATTCTACTTTTAAAAAATATTTAAAAAATTAGAATTAAAAAATAATATATAAATGTGTGACATCACACATGGCCGAACCCCCCCTCCCCCTGTCACAAACTGTCACACTTTCTTACACCCCCTCCCCATCCCCCCCCCCTTTTGGAGCTTGACGTACTTTAGGGACGGCCCCAATACCTTATCAGAGATTTGGATGGTATCCACTTATATCAGATCAGATATTTGGATGGTATCCACTTATATCAGATCAGATATTTGGATGGTATCCATTTATATCAGATCAGATATTTGGATGGTATCCACTTATATCAGATCAGATATTTGGATGGTATCCACTTATATCAGATCAGATATTTGGATGGTATCCATTTTTACTTTTACCAGATCAGAGATTTGAAGATGAAATTATCTGTCTGCCCATGTCAATTTCACAGTGTAAACAAAAACTTTGTTGGTAATTTTTGCAAAGCATATCTTTCTAGTGACCTCGTCTCAACCTCCAGGCATCTTTAAGGGTGGGGTGGGGCCTGGGCCTGGTTTCCGTTATTTTGTGTATCGTGTCCCTGCAACCTTGGATCTCTAACGGTGGACATTTTATGGCCAGACGCCCGTGTAGGCAGTTTGATTCGCGCCATTAACATAAAATCATTGTGCTAGACTCGCTATGACGTCATTGAATACTCTCAACACCTTTTCTTAAAAATTTACTCCAAAACTCTTTATTTTGCTTTTAAATGTTAAACTGAGTTTTCTAGCTGAATGGTTAAACCTGTCCGGCCGTTTGGCACAAATTCTACGATCATCGAGAATGACCCGTTAAGCCGAGAAGAAAAATTAAATTTGAGATATCAGAAGCATGAATTAACGATTAGCTGCTATTGTTTAAGACTTTATCTCATCATTCGTCAGCGCCTGATCTGCATTTCGATCCAATGAACAATCTAAAAAAATCAGCGTTCAAGTTCTACACCCGTTTCCTGCACTGTTTAACGGCTAATAAATGAGTACTGGCATCTGCTTTCTCCCCGCCTATCCACCACCCCCGTCGTCTCTCAAGTCCAGCTGCCTGACAGATCACATTGGCGAATATTAGCCCCGAGGTGCAGCCCATTCCCATCACTCACTATCTCCGCCCCTGGCAAAGGGGAAGAAAGCATTGATTACACAATTTCACCTTTGCCCTCCCCCCCCAAATCACCGTGACGTACTGCGCCCCCGGACTTCCTCTCTAATCTCTCTTTGTGTTTGTAAATGCTTGCCGTTGTGATAATGGAGGACCCGATGGGTGGAGACAATACAACGCTAGAAATGTATATTCTAGACTTTATCTTCACTTCAAGTCATATAAACGTCTATCCAAGATTTTATTATCACTTAGAAAGCAAAGACGTATCTTAGATTTTATAATCACTTAGAATGCTATAAGGCAGTGCTTCTCAGAGTGGTGGTCCGCGGACCGGTGCCGGTCCGTGGGCCATCCGATGCCGGTCCGCAGAAGTTACTAAGAAATGACATTTCGCTACCACGTCAGTGCAGGCAAAATAGTTCACCGGTCCCTGGTGCAATGGAAAAAATTCCTGCCGGTCCGCAGTACTAAAAAGTTTTGAGAAGCACTGCTGTAAGGTATATCCTAGATGTTATGTCCTTAGAATGCTATGATTATAGAGCAGGGATCGGGAAACCATGGCTCGCGAGCCAGATGTGGCTCCATTGATGGCTGAATCTGAATCGCAAACAAATGTTTGATTTTTAAAAAATTAGTTTCATTAGATTTCTTTAATCTACATATTAATTGCATATCAAAAAAAAATTTCATGCCTGGATGAAGCTTAACCTCACCACATATCAACCATACTACAAACCCATGCAGCATCATGTCTCATTAATGGTAAGAAATGCTCATTTTTGATTAGCTAAAGCATAACAATGTTATTAAAAAGAATATTCAGAGACATAATTATTGTACTTAAGTGTTGAAATTACACAAAATGCTCACATGTACTTGAATTTTTAGTTTTAAACATAATGCATGGCTCTCACAGAGTTACTTTTTAAAATATGTTGTGTTTATGGCTCTCTCAGGCTAAAAGTTTCCCGCCCCCTGCTATAGAGTATATCCTATATTTTATAAGCACTTACAATGCTATAAGACTATAAGGTATATCCTAGATATTACGTCACCTCGAATGCTATTAGGTATACTAGCTTTTATTATTACTTAGAATTAGAATGCAATACACGTATTTCTTGCATTTCTCTATTAGAGTTTAGACTGTGTAATCACTAACACAAAAAAATCTTCTTCCTCATAAATCTTGGTACATTTTTAGGATTTTTATATTGTGTTGAACATGTACGCAATGATTCCTCCAAAAAAAAATATTTTAAGTACATCCAAATTAGCACAATAGCAATATTTTAAAGAATAAAACGTTTGTATCACTTATTTTAATCCGTCGATTTTAAAAGTTGTCATTGAAATTCCCACAAGCACATGGACTGTTATCCTAAATCCATTTTCAATCAGTTTCATCATAATTTATGCTACCCACTACCCTTGGGTAAACTGTATTTCTTCAAGGCTTTAAATTAAAGGAAAATTTTCTGAGCCATTTGTGAATGAAGAGGCGCTTTTCCATTAGATTTTGGTTTCTATGAATTTAAAAAATAATAATTTGAACTATTTACCTGGTGAGGAAATAAAACCACCTCATCACTCAAGTCACTGCCACCCCACATGCACTATTTCTCCACACATCTCAACAATCTTCATTCACCTCATCACTCAAGTCACTGCCACCCCACATGCCCTATTTCTCCACACATCTCAACAATCTTCATTCACCTCATCACTCAAGTCACTGCCACCCCACATGCCCTATTTCTCCACACATCTCAACAATCTTCATTCACCTCATCACTCAAGTCACTGCAACCCCACATGCCCTATTTCTCCACACATCTCAACAATCTTCATTCACCTCATCACTCAAGTCACTGCCACCCCACATGCCCTATTTCTCCACACATCTCAACAATCTTCATTCACCTCATCACTCAAGTCACTGCCACCCCACATGCCCTATTTCTCCACACATCTCAACAATCTTCATTCACCTCATCACTCAAGTCACTGCCACCCCACATGCCCTATTTCTCCACACATCTCAACAATCTTCATTCACCTCATCACTCAAGTCACTGCAACCCCACATGCCCTATTTCTCCACACATCTCAACAATCTTCATTCACCTCATCACTCAAGTCACTGCAACCCCACATGCCCTATTTCTCCACACATCTCAACAATCTTCATTCACCTCATCACTCAAGTCACTGCAACCCCACATGCCCTATTTCTCCACACATCTCAACAATCTTCATTCACCTCATCACTCAAGTCACTGCCACCCCACATGCCCTATTTCTCCACACATCTCAACAATCTTCATTCACCTCATCACTCAAGTCACTGCCACCCCACATGCCCTATTTCTCCACACATCTCAACAATCTTCATTCACCTCATCACTCAAGTCACTGCCACCCCACATGCCCTATTTCTCCACACATCTCAACAATCTTCATTCACCTCATCACTCAAGTCACTGCCACCCCACATGCCCTATTTCTCCACACATCTCAACAATCTTCATTCACCTCATCACTCAAGTCACTGCAACCCCACATGCCCTATTTCTCCACACATCTCAACAATCTTCATTCACTTCATCACTCAAGTCACTGCCACCCCACATGCCCTATTTCTCCACACATCTCAACAATCTTCATTCACTTCATCACTCAAGTCACTGCCACCCCACATGCTCTATTTCTCCACACATCTCAACAATCTTCATTCACTTCATCACTCAAGTCACTGCCACCCCACATGCTCTATGTCTCCACACATCTCAACAATCTTCATTCACCTCATCACTCAAGTCACTGCCACCCCACATGCCCTATTTCTCCACACATCTCAACAATCTTCATTCACTTCATCACTCAAGTCACTGCCACCCCACACAGTGGCGTCACTAGGGGGGGCGGGCCGCCCCGGGTGACACCCATCAGGGGGTGACACCCGAGCCTAAAATTTTACTGTGTACGATTTTATGTCAGAAAACAAAAGATGACACATTTTTTAATCTAGAAAGAAATTAAGAAATACAATGAAATACGTGAAACGTGAAAATTCTTATTAAAAAATATCAGTTAACTTGCAATAATAAAACAGTCCCAACACACGAACAACATTAAAACAAATTAGGAAAAAAAGAAAAGAAATAGTCAACAGAGAGATCTTTAAAAAACGGCTGGAATGAAAGAGGCAGTGTCTTCTGTTTTAAAAGATATAAAGCCATGAACGATTCCCACCTCACGAATCCCTCCACCACAGTGGGGTGGGGGGAATACGATTTTTATCACCCCCCTTCCCTCCAAAGAAAAAAAATCAAATGATGGGTTTTCTTTGTTGATGTTTTTCTTGAGGAAAATTATGATTTCAATGTCTTTGAGTTAATATTTTTTATATATATATTTATTAAAGGCGTGAAAGCATAGATATGCATGTTTATATACAGGTAGTCCTCCGGTTACGACGGTCCCATCCCGACTTACGCTGTTTAGTGCTTACGATCGCGCCCCCTTAAAGAATAGTATTACGCGTTATTCAGTATTTTTTATTTTAAAAAATTCATGAGGTAACGAGTTCTTTTCTCTATTTGAAATAACAAAAATTATTGAAAAATATGTATGATTATTATTTCAACCAACAACTTTCGTTTGCGAATTTTTCAAATGGCGAAGTTTTCAATTAAGTCAATAAAGCTGAGTAAGCTTATAAGTTCCTTTTCAATGCTCATTAGAGAGAGCATATTAAGCCTTTTTCGTCCCATGCAAATTCTCATTATATATTCTTTTCAACTTTGAATAGGATCGCTCTCAGCTGCAGTTTGATGTCATCATTGAAAGATAGATGCGAAGTGCGATGTGTACATTTGTAAAGGACTGTGTGAAATATAGCTCATTCAAAAGCAGCAAAATGTTTAGCTCTGTGCAAGTTTTTTGAGTTTCGCTTTGTGCTAATACTAATTCCTTTTCCTTACCCTGAGCCTGGTGCTGGACAATAACTTTTTTAAGAGTTCTGAAAATTGGACTAATTCTGAAGGTAAGCAGTCTTCGAAATCACTCATGAACCTACATGTGGAAGAAAATCAGAAGCCCCGAGCCTAGTGCTCTTTATGGGTCTTCCGGGAAGACCCCCTTAGCCATCTGGCCAACAAAGGGACGTAACAGCTGAGGACCCCTCCCCCCCAAAAGCGGTCGCTTCTGAAGCGGCCACCTGGGCATCCAGGACATACAGTCGAAGATGCCTCCCACTAAGTTGCCCTCACAAGGAGGTGGTGGAATTTCCTACTACGACCCGCTACCACTTTGGCACCATCCCGGCAAAGCACACGGGTCTCCATGGTTAGGACCGCCGCAGACCGGGGGATCATCAAAGACCTACCTAGGGTTCAACCCCCACTGGAATGTTTCATCAGAGCTGGCGTCCAATGCGTTCTTCGCGGCACTTTTTGCTAATCCGTACTGGTGCTCCTGGCCCTAAGCCGGCACCGCTCGATGGCGTTGCTAGTAAATTGAGGGGGACGAAACGGTTGCTTCGGATTTACCCGACCCATTCTTCGAAATCACTTGAATGTTCTTCCATTAACTTGGCTGGTGCCCATCGGATGGCTAAAGTGCTGAGCTCAGTTAGGTTTGTAAGAAAGACAAATTTCTCATGGATGTATTTATATGCACCTAACCAATGTTGTAGGGCTTAACAAAGTTTGTCAATGATTACCAGAAATACCTCAATCTTCAATTTTTTTCTCCAGGAGAATACTGTTTTGTTGATGTCCCTTTACCAAACTGACGCTTTGTTTTTTGTTTGATAGTATTGAAGATTTTTTACACTGTTTTTACCACGGACTTTTCCTTTCCTTTGTCTTCATATGAATCAAATTAAGAATGCTATTTTTTAACAAACTCAATGAGAGACTTCCTTTCTAAAATTGTTTCCCAAATTTCAAGTAAAATAGCAACTTCCAGTTGTTCAATTTCCTTTAGAAATCCTTCTTCTTCAAGTCGGCAGTCACGTGGCTGATTTTCATTCGTTGCTAATTCTTCCAGTGCTGCGATATTCTCATGGTATGAGCTATTAACAGACCTTACAGCATAATGTCAGGCTGACCATCTTGTGTCAGACAAGGCTTTGTTAGCATGTATCAATTTCATATGTTTTTGAAGTACCTGTCAACGATGAGTAGATGCAACAAGTCGGGTATAAAGATTTTGCAGAAGACAAAAAAATCTGACCGCAGTAGGACAACCTGCTGCTCTTTTCCCAACCAAATTAAAGGAATGAGCTGTGCACGGCACACAATGAGCTATAATGCACTTCTCACGAAGAATAGCCTGGTTTCCGTTATACTTCCTACTCATTTGCAGCATTGCCGTATGACTGTCCAAGGCATTTTCAGGGATTCTTACAAACATAATGGCCTGCATCTTTATTATACACTATAATTCATAAAAACATTGGGGGCCCTTAAATTATTGGGGGCTTTAGCCCGTTCAGCACCCCCCTTTTAATCCGCCACAGGGTGGGGGCTCCACGCATCTGTGGCGATGTGGTACGAGGAGGGGGGTGTTTAAGAAATGTGACCTCGCATAAAAAACGCGAAACTTTAAATAAAAGTTACACTTATATATTTGATTGTTTACCATTTATTTAATTACGTTTTCAATGACTTCACGCGTGTTACGATATTACAGTGCAGACTTACCCTAAATACATATTTAAATGACAAAAAATAATTTGCAACATGCTAATTTTTATTGAGAAAATACGGCTTCGGGGAGGGGTGCCAAAGCTTTGTGACGTCATATTGTAAAAAAGGGGTGGGGTCTAAGTTTTTGTGACAAAGTATGACGCTGGGGGAGGGTGGGGTAAAAATCGGCAACCTCGCGTGACGTCATTTATGGACGGCCCCTTCAGTCGTGAAGGGGTGACACCATGAGCTACCGCCCCGGGTGACACCAACCTTAGTGACGCCTCTGACCCCACATGCCCTATTTCTCCACACATCTCAACAATCTTCATTCACTTCATCACTCAAGTCACTGCCACCCCACATGCCCTCTTTCTCCACACACATCTCAACAATCTTCATTCACCTCATCACTCAAGTCACTGCCACCCCACATGCCCTATTTCTCCACACATCTCAACAATCTTCATTCACCTCATCACTCAAGTCACTGCCACCCCACATGCCCTATTTCTCCACACATCTCAACAATCTTCATTCACCTCATCACTCAAGTCACTGCAACCCCACATGCCCTATTTCTCCACACATCTCAACAATCTTCATTCACCTCATCACTCAAGTCACTGCAACCCCACATGCCCTATTTCTCCACACATCTCAACAATCTTCATTCACTTCATCACTCAAGTCACTGCCACCCCACATGCCCTATTTCTCCACACATCTCAACAATCTTCATTCACTTCATCACTCAAGTCACTGCCACCCCACATGCTCTATTTCTCCACACATCTCAACAATCTTCATTCACTTCATCACTCAAGTCACTGCCACCCCACATGCCCTATTTCTCCACACATCTCAACAATCTTCATTCACTTCATCACTCAAGTCACTGCCACCCCACATGCCCTATTTCTCCACACATCTCAACAATCTTCATTCACTTCATCACTCAAGTCACTGCCACCCCACATGCCCTATTTCTCCACACATCTCAACAATCTTCATTCACTTCATCACTCAAGTCACTGCCACCCCACATGCCCTATTTCTCCACACATCTCAACAATCTTCATTCACTTCATCACTCAAGTCACTGCCACCCCACATGCTCTATTTCTCCACACATCTCAACAATCTTCATTCACTTCATCACTCAAGTCACTGCCACCCCACATGCTCTATTTCTCCACACATCTCAACAATCTTCATTCACTTCATCACTCAAGTCACTGCCACCCCACATGCTCTATTTCTCCACACATCTCAACAATCTTCATTCACCTCATCACTCAAGTCACTGCCACCCCACATGCTCTATGTCTCCACACATCTCAACAATCTTCATTCACCTCATCACTCAAGTCACTGCCACCCCACATGCCCTATTTCTCCACACATCTCAACAATCTTCATTCACTTCATCACTCAAGTCACTGCCACCCCACACAGTGGCGTCACTAGGGGGGGCGGGCCGCCCCGGGTGACACCCATCAGGGGGTGACACCCGAGCCTAAAATTTTACTGTGTACGATTTTATGTCAGAAAACAAAAGATGACACATTTTTTAATCTAGAAAGAAATTAAGAAATACAATGAAATACGTGAAACGTGAAAATTCTTATTAAAAAATATCAGTTAACTTGCAATAATAAAACAGTCCCAACACACGAACAACATTAAAACAAATTAGGAAAAAAAGAAAAGAAATAGTCAACAGAGAGATCTTTAAAAAACGGCTGGAATGAAAGAGGCAGTGTCTTCTGTTTTAAAAGATATAAAGCCATGAACGATTCCCACCTCACGAATCCCTCCACCACAGTGGGGTGGGGGGAATACGATTTTTATCACCCCCCTTCCCTCCAAAGAAAAAAAATCAAATGATGGGTTTTCTTTGTTGATGTTTTTCTTGAGGAAAATTATGATTTCAATGTCTTTGAGTTAATATTTTTTATATATATATTTATTAAAGGCGTGAAAGCATAGATATGCATGTTTATATACAGGTAGTCCTCCGGTTACGACGGTCCCATCCCGACTTACGCTGTTTAGTGCTTACGATCGCGCCCCCTTAAAGAATAGTATTACGCGTTATTCAGTATTTTTTATTTTAAAAAATTCATGAGGTAACGAGTTCTTTTCTCTATTTGAAATAACAAAAATTATTGAAAAATATGTATGATTATTATTTCAACCAACAACTTTCGTTTGCGAATTTTTCAAATGGCGAAGTTTTCAATTAAGTCAATAAAGCTGAGTAAGCTTATAAGTTCCTTTTCAATGCTCATTAGAGAGAGCATATTAAGCCTTTTTCGTCCCATGCAAATTCTCATTATATATTCTTTTCAACTTTGAATAGGATCGCTCTCAGCTGCAGTTTGATGTCATCATTGAAAGATAGATGCGAAGTGCGATGTGTACATTTGTAAAGGACTGTGTGAAATATAGCTCATTCAAAAGCAGCAAAATGTTTAGCTCTGTGCAAGTTTTTTGAGTTTCGCTTTGTGCTAATACTAATTCCTTTTCCTTACCCTGAGCCTGGTGCTGGACAATAACTTTTTTAAGAGTTCTGAAAATTGGACTAATTCTGAAGGTAAGCAGTCTTCGAAATCACTCATGAACCTACATGTGGAAGAAAATCAGAAGCCCCGAGCCTAGTGCTCTTTATGGGTCTTCCGGGAAGACCCCCTTAGCCATCTGGCCAACAAAGGGACGTAACAGCTGAGGACCCCTCCCCCCCAAAAGCGGTCGCTTCTGAAGCGGCCACCTGGGCATCCAGGACATACAGTCGAAGATGCCTCCCACTAAGTTGCCCTCACAAGGAGGTGGTGGAATTTCCTACTACGACCCGCTACCACTTTGGCACCATCCCGGCAAAGCACACGGGTCTCCATGGTTAGGACCGCCGCAGACCGGGGGATCATCAAAGACCTACCTAGGGTTCAACCCCCACTGGAATGTTTCATCAGAGCTGGCGTCCAATGCGTTCTTCGCGGCACTTTTTGCTAATCCGTACTGGTGCTCCTGGCCCTAAGCCGGCACCGCTCGATGGCGTTGCTAGTAAATTGAGGGGGACGAAACGGTTGCTTCGGATTTACCCGACCCATTCTTCGAAATCACTTGAATGTTCTTCCATTAACTTGGCTGGTGCCCATCGGATGGCTAAAGTGCTGAGCTCAGTTAGGTTTGTAAGAAAGACAAATTTCTCATGGATGTATTTATATGCACCTAACCAATGTTGTAGGGCTTAACAAAGTTTGTCAATGATTACCAGAAATACCTCAATCTTCAATTTTTTTCTCCAGGAGAATACTGTTTTGTTGATGTCCCTTTACCAAACTGACGCTTTGTTTTTTGTTTGATAGTATTGAAGATTTTTTACACTGTTTTTACCACGGACTTTTCCTTTCCTTTGTCTTCATATGAATCAAATTAAGAGTGCTATTTTTTAACAAACTCAATGAGAGACTTCCTTTCTAAAATTGTTTCCCAAATTTCAAGTAAAATAGCAACTTCCAGTTGTTCAATTTCCTTTAGAAATCCTTCTTCTTCAAGTCGGCAGTCACGTGGCTGATTTTCATTCGTTGCTAATTCTTCCAGTGCTGCGATATTCTCATGGTATGAGCTATTAACAGACCTTACAGCATAATGTCAGGCTGACCATCTTGTGTCAGACAAGGCTTTGTTAGCATGTATCAATTTCATATGTTTTTGAAGTACCTGTCAACGATGAGTAGATGCAACAAGTCGGGTATAAAGATTTTGCAGAAGACAAAAAAATCTGACCGCAGTAGGACAACCTGCTGCTCTTTTCCCAACCAAATTAAAGGAATGAGCTGTGCACGGCACACAATGAGCTATAATGCACTTCTCACGAAGAATAGCCTGGTTTCCGTTATACTTCCTACTCATTTGCAGCATTGCCGTATGACTGTCCAAGGCATTTTCAGGGATTCTTACAAACATAATGGCCTGCATCTTTATTATACACTATAATTCATAAAAACATTGGGGGCCCTTAAATTATTGGGGGCTTTAGCCCGTTCAGCACCCCCCTTTTAATCCGCCACAGGGTGGGGGCTCCACGCATCTGTGGCGATGTGGTACGAGGAGGGGGGTGTTTAAGAAATGTGACCTCGCATAAAAAACGCGAAACTTTAAATAAAAGTTACACTTATATATTTGATTGTTTACCATTTATTTAATTACGTTTTCAATGACTTCACGCGTGTTACGATATTACAGTGCAGACTTACCCTAAATACATATTTAAATGACAAAAAATAATTTGCAACATGCTAATTTTTATTGAGAAAATACGGCTTCGGGGAGGGGTGCCAAAGCTTTGTGACGTCATATTGTAAAAAAGGGGTGGGGTCTAAGTTTTTGTGACAAAGTATGACGCTGGGGGAGGGTGGGGTAAAAATCGGCAACCTCGCGTGACGTCATTTATGGACGGCCCCTTCAGTCGTGAAGGGGTGACACCATGAGCTACCGCCCCGGGTGACACCAACCTTAGTGACGCCTCTGACCCCACATGCCCTATTTCTCCACACATCTCAACAATCTTCATTCACTTCATCACTCAAGTCACTGCCACCCCACATGCCCTCTTTCTCCACACACATCTCAACAATCTTCATTCACCTCATCACTCAAGTCACTGCCACCCCACATGCCCTCTTTCTCCACACACATCTCAACAATCTTCATTCACCTCATCACTCAAGTCACTGCCACCCCACATGCCCTATTTCTCCACACATCTCAACAATCTTCCTTCACTTCATCACTCAAGTCACTGCCACCCCACATGCCCTATTTCTCCACACATCTCAACAATCTTCATTCACCTCATCACTCGAGTCACTGCCACCCCACATGCCCTATTTCTCCACACATCTCAACAATCTTCATTCACCTCATCAATCTGTCACGCCTCCAACCGCCACCCATGATGGAATTCTTTTTATTTATGTTTTTATTGTGATTTTTTTAGCCAACGTAACAACTGTCACTAGTGTTTTTTAAATTTATTTATTGTTAACCATTGAAATTTAAACCAAAAGTTTTGGGGGATTTTTTTGTTGTTTTTTGTTTGTTTTTTGCTGTTGTGGGGGGGGTAACTTTTTTGTGTGGATAGTTTCCTTCATTTTTTCCCCACATATTATTTACCATAACATGGATCTCACAGTAATCTGTTTTCAAAGTTCAGTGTATTTCCGCTTACATTAGACGCTTCCACAAGAAAATTCTACAACATAACGTTACGTGATGTGTCAGAGGCCAGAGGCTAACATTTCTTTAACTTGGAGATATGAGTATCAGGACCAGCTTTGTTTTTGGTTAAGTTCTATACTGACGTATAGAAAGGATAAGAAAGTGACATGATTCTCGAGTTCTAGAATTCTCATAATTAAAATAATCAGTGTTGATATTAATCATGGTCGATGTTATGTTAGAAAATTACTTTAAATTTATATATAAGCTGAATAATTTATTATTTTGTTATATGTTGTTTTGTTTTATAGCTACTTATATATATATATATATATATATATATATATATATATATATATATATATATAATATATATATATATATATATATATATATATATATATATATATATATATATATATATATATATATATATATACTGTTCGTGGAAAAAATATCGTGTAATAGAAAATAGTTTCATATATTTACATCAATATAATAATTTAATAATTTAATTTCACTTTGGTGAGACCTGCACTAGAATATGCATCTTCTGTATGGGACCCATCCACCAAAGAAAAAAATTGATAAACTAAAACAAATTCAAAAAAGAGCTGCCAGATTCATTACTGGAGAATATTCGAAACTGACAAGAATAACACCATTAGTTAAATCATTAAACCTTGAAACACTAGAGAATAGAAGAACCAAAAGCAAAGTAGTAATCATACATAAAGCAATTAATTCTAATTTAGAAATACAACACAAAGATAACTTAATACAACCCTCAGATAGACATAAGGATAAAAACACCTTTCTTATTCCGTATGCAAGAACAAACACATACAAGTTTTCCTTCTTCCGGGCGTGGAATGGGTTGCCTGAAGAATCCAGGAAAACCAACACTTTATCAACATTTAAATCTCTAATAAAAATGCAGGACTAAACACAAACCATAGATAAGCGTAGGACGCAATAATCTTCTGTATAGAAGGAGCGTCTGTAAACAGATAAGATAAGATATACGTCCTTTTTTTAATAGATTGTTTTTACGTACCTAGTAACCCTATGAGTTTTTGTTAGAGAATTTACACAGACTCAAATGTAAATACAGCAGTTGTTGTTTTCAATATCTTCCTCATCACGTCACCATTAGGATCGAAGTTCAATCTACCATCACTCCTCATCTTTAAAACCAATATCGTGTATTTATAAACTCTACCTTTCACAAAGATGCAGTAAAATAACTAAGGGGCCGTCCAAAAAGTACGTCACGCTCCCGAGGGTGGGGGGAGGGGTTGTAAGGAAGTGGGACAGTTTGTGATAGGGGGAGGGGGGTCCGGCCATGTGTGACGTCACGCTGTTTTATATTAAATTTTGATTATTTTGTTAATAAAAAACAACATTTTTGTTCGAAAGTGTGACGTACTTTAGGGAGGGGGGGGTTCCGAGATGTGAGACAGTTTGTGACAGGGGTAGGGGGGAGTTAAAAATGGTCAAAAATAGCGTGACGTACTTTATGGACGGCCCCTAAGCGTTTATCATATTGACTTTAAGAAGAAAGGAGGGGGGGGACCAGCATTTTTAAAAAAATATATAGGAATTATGTATGAAAGTGCAAATATTTTAAAACAATTATTTCTAAACTCTAAAAACAAAACTTTTGGTTACTTATTCTTTATTCTCAAATGGATTTTAAAAGCTGAGGTGAGGAGGGGAGAGAGAAAAACAGATGGGAATGAAAATGTTAACATAATTTTTAAAATGTCATGATATTTAAAAGAAAGTTTGCGGACCAAAATGGTTAACTAAAAAATGCAACACAAAACGTTGGATCTGTAAGTCAACAGGAGAAGGGAACTTATGTTAGAAAATCTGAACTTGCACTTAGTGTTTTCTGAGTTACCAACGTAAGATTCCACTAAAAGTGCACCTGTAGTTTCCTTAGTTTTCCCTCAGGTATCTCCAGTCCTTGCACCTGTGTATAGGTGAACACTAGGATGGCAAGATGGGCTCACGAGAAAACTTTCATTAATGTTTGGTCTTCCTGGGGGTAGGGGGTATACACAGGCGCTCCTGGTTGTGATGGGAATTACTCAACTAACAAAAAATGACAATTGTACCACGGGTGATGGAAGGACAATTGTACCACGGGTGATGGAAGGACACTTGTACCACAGGTGATGGAAGGACAATTGTACTACAGGTGATGGAAGGACAATTGTACCAAAGGTGATGGAAGGACAATTATACCACAGGTGATGGAAGGACAATTGTACCACGGGTTATGGAAGGACAATTGTACCACAGGTGAGTGATGGTAGGACAATTGGCCCACGGGTGATGGAAGGACACTTGTACCACAGGTGATGGAATGACAATTGTACTACGGGTTATGGAAGGAAAATTGTACCACAGGTGATGGAAGGACAATAGTACCACAGGTGATGGAAGGACAATTGTACCACAGGTGATGGAAGGACAATTGTACCACAGGTGATGGAAAGACAATTGTACCACAGGTGATGGAAGGACAATTGTACCACAGGTGATGGAAGGATAATTGTACCACAGGTGATGGAAGGACAATTATACCACAGGTAATGGAAGGATAATTGTACCACGGGTGATGGAAGGACAATTGTACCACGGGTTATGGAAGGATAATTGTACCACAGGTGATGGAAGGACAATTGTACCACAGGTAATGGAAGGATAATTGTACCACAGGTGATGGAAGGACACTTGTACCAAAGGTGATGGAATCACAATTGTACCAAAGGTGATGGAAGGACAATTGTACCACAGGTGATGGAAGGATAATTGTACCACAGGTGAGTGATGGAAGGACAAATGTACCACAAGTGATGGAAGGACAATTGTACCACAGGTGATGGAAGGACAATGTTACCAAAGGTGATGGAAGGACAAATGTACCAAAGGTAATGGTGGAACAAAATACAAGATACAAAAACAATTTGTGAAATCAAAACCATAAATTAATTGACTATTATTTTGGGGACAAATGTATTACAGTTGATTTTGGGCATTGCTTATATATTACGGTGACGAATTAGACAACAGTATATTTCTTTATTTGAAATAATTTTAAAATACCGTATATACTCGTTCGCAAGCCGACCTTTTTTGGAGCGGGTCATTAACTTGTTTCTGCATGTATATTGAATATCGGTGTTGTTATTGTAGATCATCAAAGTACTTTTCTACATTCTACAAGATTCGACTGCTCAACCAGAAGCTATAATTAATTATTAAACATCTGCACTTACCTTATTTAATAATTTTATTGATATTTTTGAACGTTTTAATAAATTGTGTTACAAATTTTGTTTTCAACAACGAATTTTAATATGCGCTCTTTCGTCACTGTTTACCAAATAATTGTTTGTGTTAAATACCGGTAACTCTTGCCTGCCTAACAAAGAGCACAAAGACAAAGATAGGCATTACAAAGTAAACAATCATAATGACCGTTTTAGCTTCTAGTTTTAACAAAATGTGTACCATTTCGTTTACGCTGTCCTATTATTATTATTATTATATTTATTTTTTTAATTATTTTTTTTTGTCTTCAAGTATTAATGAAGACGCTATCAGTCGCCTCCCTCAAGTACCAATCAACCTGGCATTGGATGACCCGCCTACACTTCTTGAGACGCAAAGAGCTGTACATCTTCTGTCATGTGGAAAGGATCCTGGAGCAGACTCACTTCCAGCAGAAATATACAAAGAAGGTGGCATGGTTCTACTGGAAAAGCTGCATGAAATCTTCCTAATGATGTGGCAGCAAGAGGCTGTCCCCCAGGATTTTAAAGATGCCTCTATAGTCCACCTTTACAAGCGAAAAGGGAACCGCCAAGCCTGTGACAATCATCGTGGAATTTCACTGCTATCAATTGCAGGAAAAATACTCGCCAGAATTCTCCTAAATCGTCTAAATGCACATCTGGATCAGGGTCTTTTACCAGAAAGCCTATGTGGTTTCCGGAAAGAACGTGTGACCATTGACATGATTTTTGCAGCTAGGCAATTGCAGGAAAAGTGTCAAGAGCAGAATATGGACATATTTTCCATTTACATAGACCTTACGAAAGCCTTTGACACAGTATGCAGAGAGGGCCTATGGAGGATTATGGCCAAGTATGGGTGTCCAAATAAGTATATAGCCATTGTAAGGCAATTTCATGATGGCATGCAGGCTCGAGTCCAGGACAACGGAGAGGTCTCTAAACCATTCCCTGTCACAAATGGCGTTAAGCAAGGTTGTGTTCTGGCCCCAACATTGTTCAGCCTCATGTTCTCAGCCATGCTTACAGAGGCCTTCAGGAATAGAAATGTAGGCATGGACTTCAGGTATAGCACTGATGGTCGTCTGTTCAACCTAGGAGACTTAAAGCTAAGACAAAGGTCAAATCAGACAGCATCCTGGAACTTCTTTTTGCTGATGATTGTGCCCTTAACGTGGGCTCTGAAGCACAACTGCAACTAAGTGCTGATAAATTTTCCAGAGCGTGCTCTAACTTTGGGCTCACCATCAGCACAAAAAAGACAGAAGTGCTATACCAGCCGGCCCCGGGCAAATCCTATACTGAGCCTAACATATTCATCAACGGCAACAAAATCAGCACAGTGAGCCGCTTTACTTACCTTGGCAGCACACTGTCCCAGAAGGCCAATATTGATGACGAGGTGAACTCGAGAATCTCAAAGGCCAGCGCAGCATTCGGTAGATTGCATGACAGTGTCTGGAACAGAAGGGGAATCAGCACGCAAACAAAACTAAAAGTATACAGAGCTGTAGTGCTCCCCACCTTATTATATGCATGTGAAATTTGGATTGTATACCAACGCCATGCGAGGTTGCTGAACCACTTCCACACCAAAATCCTTAGAAAAATTCTCAATATAAAATCGCAGGAAAAAGTTCCAGACACCGAAATATTAGCCAGGTCAGGACCCCCCAGCATCCACACTATCCTCATGCAAAGCCAACTACGCTGGGCGGGGCATCTAGTGCGCATGCCCGACCATCGCCTACCCAAGAGGCTCTTCTATGGTGAACTTACCGAAGGGCATAGAGCACGCGGAGGTCCACGTAAGCACTACAAAGACGCACTTAAAACTGCTCTGAAGGCCTTCGACATCGGACATGACTCCTGGGAAGCAGCAGCCAGTAACCGAGCCCACTGGCGCAAACGATATGGAATGGGGCAGCTGTCTGTGAAGCTAATAGACAACAGGCTGCCAAGTTAAAATGCCAAGCCAGAAAGGAACGTAACCAAAACCCAACTGAAGGGACCGCTTCTATCTCTTGTCCGACATGCGGACGCCTCTTTCGTGCAAAAATAGGGTTAATAAGCCACCAGAGAACACATGTGGCGGCCCAGCAAATATAATGAGAGTGGTCATCGTCGATCACGACGGACGAACAACAACAAAACAACATTATTTTATTTATTTTTAAAATTATTTTTATTTTATTTTGGGGGGGGGGTCGGCTTTCGAGCGGGTTATACACTTTTAATACTTTTCTCTTCCAAAGTGTGTGTGTGGAAGTGTGTGTGTGTGGGGGGGGGGTCACCATTACGTTTTAGTAGGTGATTCTCAATACTACAGTATATTATGTGTTCTAGTAATTTACAAGTAAAAATCGAAAGTCAAACAGGTCTATAATTATCAACAGTGTGTTTTATCTCCTTATTTAAATTAAATGTCTCATTGACAGTTTTCGAATCCTGGGGAGCTTTACCCTGGTTTAGAGAGGCTTGGAAAAGTACCTCAGGGATTGGGGACATTTGAGGCAATTTGTTGTTTAGTTGTTGTTGTTTTTTTAGTATTTTTAATTTATCTGGACTAGAACCTTTTTTAAGAGTTTTTTTACGCCTTTTTTCTTATTCGGTTATATAACCTATAAATTTAGTTGGAAGTTTGCCGCTGTTTCATGTAAGATTGCATAGTATATTCAAGTGATAAATGAGTCTTTTAGTTTTCTTGCCTATTGGCTTTGTTATTGTCCTGACAATATCCTGATCAGAGTCTATGGATTAACTGTATATCTATCTTGTATATTTCTCGAAACTTTATGAACTTTTTGCTATAAGTTTATTTTGAGTATTTTATTGTCTTGTCTTATCTATACATGATGCAGCGTTCACAGGGATATAAGGGTTCCACGCATTACCAAGCCGCCATTATTTCCCTAACTATTGTTAGGTACCCATTCGGAGCTGGGTGGACTCAGGGACGCCTTAGGCCCCGGGAACAAATCCTTGCCTTCACAAGGATTCGAACCCGTGACCATCGGTACGTCACCCGAGCGCGCATGCCACTCGACCACCGTGCCCTTATTAATTAAATGTCATTCATTTCTTATATATTTTGATGTTATTCTATGAAATAGTTGTTCCTCTTGATGTCAGTAACATTAATGTCTCTCATTATCCAAATTACAGCAGATAAATATTTTTTTTATTTCATGTGTGTTAATTAATTTTCTAGAAAGATATGTTAAATTGTATGTATTTTCGTATGTATGGTATCTTGGCCATGATGGAATTCCACCAGAAGATCTCAGATGCGAAAAAGATTTTTTTTATTCTTAAAATAAAATATAAAATCAATAGAAATAAGGTTTAATTTTGTTTTAAAAAAACATCTACAAAATGATAGGTAGTAAAAATAATACAAGCAATAATAATAATAATAATAATAATAATAATAATAATAATAATTGTCATCCTAATGAACCTAACCCATAATAATAACAATAATACCTGTAAAACATTTTTTTTGCTAATACAAGCTGATTATTTTCCTATCACTTCAAGTATATGAACGCAGATGATAATTGTACTTCATTTAGAAATTGTTCACAACAAATATTGTTCGTATTTTAGATAAGAAAACATATTTTCTTTCTGTGGGAGGGCACGTGCTGTTGTTTTTAGGACTAGCTAATATCTAAAAATGTAAAATGTAAGATTTGAACTTAATTTTGGACAGTGGGTAATTATTTAATGAAATTACACATATTTTATAGCTGAAAGATTGTTTTATTTAATGAAATTACACATATTTTATACCTGAAAGATTGTTTTATTTAATGAAATTACACATATTTTATAGCTGAAAGATTGTTTTATTTAATTTTTGCCGACCAATAATTCTTTGTTTCTAATTTTATAAAGATTTGCTGCTATCTAAACGTAAACAATACTAATTGAGAAAAAAATAGTTAAGCCCAAAATTTCAATACAATCTTAAAGGAGACTTCCCGTTGGCATACAATGGCCGTTTTTTTCGTCAACAATTAGACTTTTGCGGATCAATCAAATTTAATGACAGTTGGCAAACAACCAATTCGACACTCAATGAGCAACCATTCCTACACTCTTGCGTTGGCAGTTGTCATCGTTTATGTTGATGGCCAACGTCAAAGAGCCTAGAGCTCCTTTCTAAATGTGTACTTAATCCACACCCTAACCGGTCATCATGTTTCATACATCCTACGCTTGTCTTCAGCTAACACCTACCAACACTTTTCATTTAAGCCTAACGACATCCGAAAAATGGATCGATGGTAAAATTTGCTAAAGTTCTTTAGGGGAAGAATTTTCATTATTTTCTCGACAGAATCTTAGACTTGGAGTAGATTCCCGCTGCATCAATTGTCTTCATTTTCACCGGTTTGTGTTGCCCTAGAATCGCCCTAACTTTTGTTTTGATTAGATGTTTGTGTTAAAAGAAAATAGTTTTGGCCACAATCGCAAAATATTTAATTTGTAATATAAACCCATTTTCGTAATCAATATATCCAGCTGCAGTTGTGTCTTGATTTTGTGATTAGATGTTGTTGTTGTTCAATGAAGTGGCAGGTACTGGGCTGAGAGCCGCACTCGAGTCTGAGGGCTCATCATCCCTAGAGCTGCCTGTCAGGGTTTGACCCATCATGGAAGTACCGAGAGCAGAGTGCAGTACCAGCACGAGATGGCGCTCTACTCACGTCCGGGCTAACAGTGTCTCACCATTCTCCTTCTGCTGGTGGTCACTCTCCGTGTGACCTTGACATTGACTTTGTCTTTGGGCACAATGGCACCTCGGGAGAAAAGTTCAAGGTCGTCCTGAAAGACAAAGAGACATTGTTTTCACAAGCGAAATGGGCAAATAAGAAACATAATAAGTGATGGATTTTTTATACATAAACTTCCACCCCAATACCTATATAACGGGTTTTGTCACTGTTCCAACCCACTCACCTGAGTATCTGCTGCCTTTTCAATGAGGAAATTTTGTATGACCTTGACGATGGTAATTTTAGCCTCGATTGTTGCAAAGCGCATTCCAATGCAGTGTCTGGGGCCAGCTCCAAACGGGATGAAAGTGAAATTGGATTTCTTGCAGTATGGTTCATCCATGAACCTGTAACAAGACTGGAAGGTTACTTTATTATAGAAGTGCAAAATAAAATTCAGCACCGTTAACTTGAACAAAGGTTGGTGTAAAATGTTAATCATCTTCATTGTTTAGGCCGCGTCAGTACCTCACAGCCAGGTATTTAGGTTATTTTGACCTTAAGTTTATTTACAAGTGTTTAGTAAGAGAGTATAAATGTATTTACAGCTTAAACAAAGTGGAATTGGTGAATATGGATTTATTTCCTGATATAGATCAGAAGATGTTATTTTTGTGCATTCCTCATACATCAATTCAACCTATCCTACAAAATTGCTGAAAGAAAATTAAATCTATTCAAGAACACAGTAACCCTGATGCAAGTTTTCTTTTTCTTATCCCAAAACTCCGGTTGATTCTAGTTTCATGAGGCGTCATTATAAAAATCCTAATGGTGCTTGTCACCATATTATAAACCGTTGTGTTCGGAGTTCTCTTTCTGGTCATATACTTTAATTATGTTGATCAGAACTGCTGCTAACTTCATTCTCTCCCCCTCCCCCTCTTAAGGTCACACTGGCTTCTCTTTTACCTTGGTAATGATGAAAAGTTCTCTCTTTAGTGGTTTAATATTTATTTTTTTAAACTGAATTTCTTGGACTCTAGGCAAAAGAGTTCTTAAAAAATTAAAGCCGGTTTGTTTCAATGAACTTTTCAGTGCTGATTTATTTTCTAAATTTTAAAATAAGCATCTATAAAAAGAATAGAGTTAAAACAAATTTTGCGACCTGTGTTGAGCGTGAAAAAAACCCAATGACGCGATTAAATCTTTCGGTTTTGAGGAAAACAACTTGGCGCTTTTTCCTCCTTTTGAACATTGGTTGCTGCTTTCTTGCATGAGATGCCGTAACGTCTGGTGATTTTATAGTTTACTTTTCTTCCGAACGTTGAGCATTTCTGTAACGTTTATCTCCCCTCACAGATGTGATGCAGGGCTTGTGTGGGGGGGGAGGGGGGAATGATCCGCCCCGGGCGTCATTTTCCTCTTACGTTGAGGAACATCACTTTCGGAGAACTGCAGTCTTGTTCCTTGAAGCGGGTAGCAAATAAGCTGTGCGGGCCGCCCAGGATGGCACTATCTCAGCTACACACTAACTGTTTCAATGCCATGTTCGAAACTTCATTGTTAAATGAGATTGAATTACTCTTTTTCGATTTGAGGAAAGAGCAGGCGAAAAAAGTCGCTATTCACATTGAAGTTTCTTTTTTTTAATTTGCGTTAATTGTGGCTTCAAACGTTTTGATTAAATTACTGGATCTAACCCATCTAAACCAATAGCTCGCAATTGACTGTTGGCTTTTTCATGTGATGGCTATTTGTTTTTGTTTTTATTACTTGAATTGAAAGCATTGTACATCTTTGTTAACAAATCACATGTTAATAAATGTGATTTTACAAACATTCATTGCAGGGAAAGGTTCCCGCATTCTAAACTACTCCATACACCTACAACATGCAGGACACATGACCCATTTTTTTGTAAAGACTGCGTCTAACTGTATCGAAAGGCAAGAAGTTGGAGAATGTATGTGCCATTATATCACATCGCCCTTGAAAACAATTTTTAACTTACAATATGGCAAGAGATGCTCAAGGGGAAATAACTGCACATTTCCCAAACTTACCAACATAAGACAACTTTTCATTTGACTCCCACACTCAATTGTTAGGTAGCAGAAAAGTCTTAATTTACTTATTTTTCTCATATGAATTATTCATTTAATTAGAATTTAATTAGTAAACAAATCTACATAGAATAGTTTTTCATCTTTTTCGTTCCTTTTGATGACATGAAGAAATAAGTTTAAAGCGTCTAAATTCTTTGAAACGTCTCATATCCATACAAACGCAGACGCGCGTACATTTTTCCATTAAAATTCACGTTTTAAAAAGATTTCCTTTATTGTTTCACTTGGCTTAAATTATGGTCCCAAAACTTCGGAACAACTTCTAGTCGTTGATATTACTGACATGTTGCAGGGACTGGTATTCATTTAGAGGGGAGGGTGGACTTAAAGTGTGTTATTTTTTCTTAATTTTTCTCTGTAAATTATTAATACGGTTTTCTTTCCTGGCTCCTCGCCAAAGAATAATTGATATATTCAAAATGCTATCAAGCTTTGAGGCAAACCAGATGAACAATCTCATCAAACTGCCCATAACAGGACAATGGCAGGCAGATGATGGTGAATTTGTTCCCTGGGGGAGAAAACCCACGCCTGGTTTGTAACCAGGAGAGGGCGAAGAAAAGCCAATAAAAGAAGGAGAAGATATCTCATCGAGCGTTAAAAAAGACTTTAAAGATTTGGTAAGGGATAACAGTTGTTAAACTTTGACAGACATTGTTAAAGGCTACGGCGAATTTTTAAAGAAAAACAAAGACAAAGACGATAAATAGTGTGATACGAAAATAACAACTTTTTTTTAATAACAGTGCACCTATTTCTGGTTAGTTTATTAAGTTATCTATTTGCTAAAAACTACTTAGAAGAGCATATTATGTCAGTCCATAATCTCTGCTAAACCCGGTTATAAGACGCGGGCATGTTTGAATAATATTTTGTGAGATTTTTTTTCTTCAAAATTGCCTGCTTCTTGTGAGCGTAAGAGGTGCGCACTCTCTTACCACCTTTAATAGCCGCAAAGCAGTACGAGTTTCAAACCCTAGTGATAATCGTTTAATTCTCTCAGTATGCATGGAAACTGAATGAGCAATACAGTACATGGATTGCCTGCCCTTAAGATAAAGAAAATAAACAACTGTAAAACACAAGAGCTGTTTAGTGCACTGTTTAGTGAGTACCAGTGAGCTTCAGTCTGCATCTGACTACTGCCCCCAACCAATTTTTCCGATAGGCTGCGCGGCTGCGTAGATATCCGAAGGAAGCCAAGCAGCAGTTTATAATAACCGTACAGCAAATTTTGTAAAATATTGCAAAAAATACGAATGCTGTGTAAAGTTGCAACCTACCTTTTTTTTTACTTTGCACACGGACGAACGAACCTTAAACGGAAAATTGCCCCCTACCCGTCCCCTTTCCTTTACCTAAGTTAAACATTTAGAATTTTAAGACACCCTACCTGTCAGGATTGAAGGTGTCTGGGTCAGTCCAGTACTTCTCGTCCCTGTGAAGTGCCCACACGTTGGCCAGCACGTTCATCCCAGCTGGTATTATGACCTCACCGTACTGGCGCTCTTCTGCTGCTTGGCGGGTGACGATACTGGGGAACATGAAAGTGGTGGAATCGGGAACTTATGGGGAACTCAACAATGATGGAAGAAAGAACGTATGGGGAACACAACAGTGATGGAACCTGGAACTTATGTGGAACACAACAGTGATTGAACATGGAAATTATGGGGAACACAACAGTGGTGGAACCAGGAACATATGGCGAACACAATAAGGGAGGAACCAGGAACATATGAGTAAGACAACAGTAGCGGAACCAGGAACTTATGGGGAAAACAACAGGAGTGGAACCAGGAACATATGGGGAACACAACAGTGGTGGAACCAAGAACATATGGGGAAGAAACAGGGGTGGAACCAGGAACATATGGGAACACAGCAGCAGAGGAACCAGGAACCTATGGGGAACACAACAGTCGTGGAACCAGGAACTTATGGGAACACAACAATTGACTAGTTAATTTATTATTGAATGACTTACTAGATGGCATTGTGTGGTAGCAACTTACAATGATGCCGTTGGGTACATCCTACAGACCTCATCAAACACAGCATCAAAGAAATGAAGGTCTTGAATGGATTCATAGTTAACATCCTGACCGGTCAAATAGAGACGGTAATAATACGTGTCATTTACAAGCCAAAATTACTGCTTAGGGGAACACAATTATATTCGTGTCCAGAACTAGACTCGCTTTTCGTGCCAAATTTTTTAATATAGTTTTTAACGCAATTTCCCAATGGGACGAATTGCGTTTATATATTTGAAATGTATGTCCTGTCTGTTCGAGGTTGCACAAGCAACTACTCCTGAACCATACCATATAGAGGGTTCAGGTCTTTTGCAATTATGTTAAGGAGGTCCGAAGGATCTGCACGGGCCAAAAAAATTTCTGAAAAGGTTTTTACTGGATTTCCAAGGAAAATCAAACCCAAAAAAACGGAAAAATATCAGTATTTTGTCAATTTCTCGCCAACCATAACATCTATCGGGTTGAAACAAACGCCAAACGATAGCTAATAATATTTAGAACAATGTTGGAGAAGGAATTTTTGAAAAATCTCTTTTCGATCAACTCCCGTAATTTTAGCAGTAATTTGTAGCTAGCAATTGTTTTGTTTACTTTCAGAATTATTGATTTGAAATGACTTTTAATGGAATCTAGAATCTTGGAGAAAAAAAAAGTCGGAAATTCTTTGTTGGAAATTTTGATTTAATACTCATTCGATTTTTTATTACTTGTTATTTAATGTGTTCAACATCTTAAAATAATTTTTTTAAATTATTAATTGTAAATGTAATTAAACGGAATCACTGCCTTACTTCAAAACACAACTATGAAAGAGCATATGAAAGAGTATTTCAGATTTTTAAACTGTTTATGTAATAAACAAGCTTAGACCTATTTTATAAACAAAACATTGAACACGATACATTTACTTCTAAAAGTATCCAAACAAATTATATTTTTTCAATATTACAATACATGATTAATAAAGAATTTTTAATTTAAATGTATCCCTTTTTTAGAATCATTTATTTAGCTTCAGCTTTTAGTTTTCCTGTTAGCAATACTGTGTCGGTAAATCATTCCATCTACAAAGTAACGTTCAATAATTTTCTACACATTCTCATTATGATCTTTTATCTCACCTTCTCAATATGATCTTTTATCTCATCTTCTCAATATGATATCGTTATTCACTTTCTGAGTGTGATCTTGTATCTCACCTTCTCAATATGATCTTCTGTCTCACCTTCTCAATATTATCTTGTATCTCACTTTCTCAATATGATCTTCTATCTCACCTTCTTAATATGATCTTGTATCTCAACTTCTCAATAAGATCTTCTATCTCATCTTCTCAATATGATCTTGCATTGTATATCACCTTCTCAATATGATCTTGAATCTCACTTTCTCAATAAGATCTTCTATCTCATCTTCTCAAAATGATCTTGTATTGTATATCCCCTTCTCAATATGATCTTGAACATTACCTTTTCAATATGATCTTGAATCTCACCTTATCAATATGATCTTTTACCTCACCTTCTCAATATGATCTTTTACCTCACCTTCTCAATATGATCTTTTACCTCACCTTCTCAATATGATCTTGAATCTCCCGGTGAAGTCTCTCCTGGATGTCAGGATGTTTGGCCATCTCATGGCAGAAGTAGGCCAGCACGGCGCTGGTCGTCTCGTAGCCGGCCAGGAGAAACGTCATGCTCTGGGCCACGATCTCGCGCTCCGACAGACCAACATGGAGGTCCGAGCAGACGTCATGCTGGTGGTTGTCTGGAAACAGCATCAGCTGAACTAGGTCAATGATGTTGTGGTTTGGCTATGGGGTGACAATACGAGGTAAAACAAAATGGTTATCTTGATGTTTGTCCAGGGGAGACAACATGAGGTAAAACAAAATGGTTATCTTGATGTTTGTCCAGGGGAGACAACATGAGGTAAAACAAAATGGTTATCTTGATGTTTGTCCAGGGGAGACAACATGAGGTAAACAAAATGGTTATCTTGATGTTTGTCCAGGGGAGACAACTTGAGGTAAAACAAAATGGTTATCTTGATGTTTGGCTAGGTGAAACAAAGACGAGATTTTTTTTAAAAATAGTTATCTTGAAGTGTTGGCTAGGGGCGACAATATGAGATTAAAAATAAATTGTTATCATTATCTCACCAATTTGAATCATTCGCGGAATTTGAATTGTGTATGTGTACAAAAAATTTCAGACGACTTAGTCCAACGTTCGAGACTTGGATAACAATGTAAATCACATGGAACTCTGTACCCTCGTTAACAGGAATCAATACGTTTATTACAATTATTTTGAAAAATGTTGGGACCAAGAGTGTGCGTTTTACCCATGCCAAAAAATCATCCGCAAGGCCAAGACTTAGTTGTTTATACATTTACTTAATGTCTACATTTTTCTATTGTTGTCGCATAGGAGTGTTCAAGTAACGTATTCTCTATCCAATTAAGTCATCTCATAGGGACACCATTAAGTCATCTCAAAGAGACACCTTTAGGTCATCTCATAGGGACACCATTAAGTCATCTCAAAGAGACACCTTTAGGTCATCTCATAGGGACACCATTAAGTCATCTCAAAGAGACACCTTTAGGTCATCTCATAGGGACACCATTAAGTCATCTCAAAGAGACACCTTTAGGTCATCTCATAGGGACACCATTAAGTCATCTCAAAGAGACACCTTTAGGTCATCTCATAGGGGCACCATTAAGTCATCTCAAAGAGACACCTTTAGGTCATCTCATAGGGACACCATTAAGCCATCTTTTAAGGACATCATCAAGTCATCGCATAGGGTTACTAGCAAATCATCTCATAGGGACAATATTAAGTCATCTCATAGGAACACCATTAAGTCATATCATAGGGACACCATCAAGTCATCTCATAGGGACACCATTAAGTCATCTCATAGGGACACCATTAAGTCATCTCATAGGAACACCATTAAGTCATCTCATAGGGACACCATCAAGTCATCTCATAGGGACACCATTAAGTCATCTCATAGGGACACCATTAATTCACCTCATAGGGACACCTCTAAGTCATCTCATAGGGACAATATTAAGTCATCTCATTGGGCCATCAAGTCATCTCCTAGGGGCGCCATTAAATCATTATCATGAGGACACCATTAAGTCATCTCATAGTGGCAATATTAAGTAATCCCATAGTGGCACCATTAGGTCATCTCATAGGGACACCTCACAGCCATTGTGAAATTATTTTTTCATGACATAATGACAAGGTATTTGAAAGAAGTCCTTACTCCTGGGGACAAGTCACAATGCATGATCTAATAACAAGTTATTTAAAGACGTGCTTACTGCTTACTGCTTACCCCCAAGGACTTTCTGACCCTGATGACATCTCGCATCGTGTTTCTCAGCCAAACGACAGGATTCATACCGAATAAAAACACCATGTTCTTGGCGGCAAAGATAAAGTACGACAGAAAAGGAACCGTCACTGTAACGAAAATAAAACACGTTCATATCAGCTTCAGCGGGGGAATATACAAGCTACAGTCGGTAAAATATTTCAATAAGTTAAACAAGTTATTGTCAGGATAATAGTTCAATAAGGTAAACAAGTTATTGTCAGGAAAATAGGTCAATAAGATAAACAAGTTATTGTCAGGAAAATAGGTCAATAAGGTAAACAAGTTATTGTCAGGAAAATAGGTCAATAAGATAAACAAGTTATTGTCAGGATAATAGGTCAATAAGATAAACAAGTTATTGTCAGGATAATAGGTCAATAAGTTTAACAAGTTATTGTCAGGAAAATAGGTCAATAAGGTAAACAAGTTATTGTCAGGAAAATAGGTCAATAAGATAAACAAGTTATTGTCAGGAAAATAGGTCAATAAGGTAAACAAGTTATTGTCAGGAAAATAGGTCAATAAGATAAACAAGTTATTGTCAGGATAATAGGTCAATAAGATAAACAAGTTATTGTCAGGATAATAGGTCAATAAGTTTAACAAGTTATTGTCAGGAAAATAGGTCAATAAGGTAAACAAGTTATTGTCAGGAAAATAGGTCAATAAGATAAACAAGTTATTGTCAGGAAAATAGGTCAATAAGATAAACAAGTTATTGTCAGGAAAATAGGTTAATAAGGTAAACAAGTTATTGTCAGGAAAATAGGTCAATAAGATAAACAAGTTATTGTCAGGATAATAGATCAATAAGGTAAACAAGTTATTGTCAGGAAAATATGTCAATAAGATAAACAAGTTATTGTCAGGATAATAGATCAATAAGGTAAACAAGTTATTGTCAGGAAAATAGGTCAATAAGGTAAACAAGTTATTGTCAGGAAAATAGGTCAATAAGATAAACAAGTTATTGTCAGGAAAATAGGTCAATAAGGTAAACAAGTTATTGTCAGGAAAATAGGTCAATAAGATAAACAAGTTATTGTCAGGATAATAGATCAATAAGGTAAACAAGTTATTGTCAGGAAAATATGTCAATAAGATAAACAAGTTATTGTCAGGATAATAGATCAATAAGGTAAACAAGTTATTGTCAGGAAAATAGGTCAATAAGGTAAACAAGTTATTGTCAGGAAAATAGGTCAATAAGATAAACAAGTTATTGTCAGGAAAATAGGTCAATAAGGTAAACAAGTTATTGTCAGGAAAATAGGTCAATAAGATAAACAAGTTATTGTCAGGATAATAGGTCAATAAGATAAACAAGTTATTGTCAGGATAATAGGTCAATAAGTTTAACAAGTTATTGTCAGGAAAATAGGTCAATAAGGTAAACAAGTTATTGTCAGGAAAATAGGTCAATAAGATAAACAAGTTATTGTCAGGAAAATAGGTCAATAAGATAAACAAGTTATTGTCAGGAAAATAGGTTAATTAATAAGGTAAACAAGTTATTGTCAGGAAAATAGGTCAATAAGATAAACAAGTTATTGTCAGGATAATAGATCAATAAGGTAAACAAGTTATTGTCAGGAAAATATGTCAATAAGATAAACAAGTTATTGTCAGGATAATAGATCAATAAGGTAAACAAGTTATTGTCAGGAAAATAGGTCAATAAGGTAAGCAAGTTATTGTCAGGAAAATAGGTCAATAAGGTAAACAAGTTATTGTCAGGAAAATAGGTCAATAAGATCAACAAGTTATACTTACGAAACAAAGTCAACAAATTTCACAGATTAAACCAGTAAGAAAATTTTAAATGTTAAATGTTTACCAATTGATTAGCAGTGTCATTTTTCTTTCATGTTATTGTTTTGTGTGATATTGAATGATAGAACTTCCCAAAACAATTATGTAGAGCTACTTGTCGCCTGCAGGTGAACAACTTAGAAACTTGAACTTCTTGACTCGAGTAGTCAAGTTCATTAAGTGTGCCAAGATGGGGGCTGTTGTGTAAAAGGGATCGTCTTGTGCCTTGATCGCCTTATCGCATTTAATGCCCTGTACTATATTTGGTTTCAAACCAAGGCGGAGTAGTTTCTTAATCAGTCTCTACACGTGCAGCCCTCAACAGACCACAGCTTCAGTCATTTTATAAGTAAAAATGTATGGGTTTTTTTATATTTTTTTATTTTTTTTATTCGTACACTGTTTTCTAAATAAATGAACTTTAAAGTTGAATATCGCCCACGAACACGGGCCAAATCTATGTAAATGTATGTTCTGATTTAAAAATCATCAGATTTGATAGAAATGAAATAAAAATTTTGTTACTAATGCGCAAGGAATATAATGCGCCAAAAGGCTTGTGAAATCGCTATTATTGTTTCTTCGAGTTCGTCGCATCCTTACCAGGCAAATTGCGCAAACAAAATGCAAATTGGCTATGAGTTATTTCTTTAGTGTGCACAGGAATAGATCATTATAGAGGACATTGGACTTGATAAAATTATTACTCATGATGTGAAATAATTCATACTTACTGACAATCGGCTCAATAATCGTAGTACTCATGGTGTGAAACAGACTCCGAATCTTGACCAGGAACATGTCATTCTCATCCACCTGAGCTTTGGTCTTCAGGCCAAAAGCACATCGCCCAATGACATCCAATGTCAGGGACTGAAAGACGCTAGGAAAATTCGGACATTGATCTAAGTACTAACTCCAATAGAAGGATTCAACAATACTTTACTGTTAAACTTTGTTTAAATACTGTATTCGGTACAAGATTTTAAAAGACTAGATTTTTATCCTTATACAGAAAATTAGCGCGCTAAACCTATATTAGTTGTTAATAGTACTAATAGTATGGTATTGACTGTAAATACTTTAAATTAAATTGTAAAACTTTTTTTTATAATTTGTAGTGATGAAGGCATTAGTCGAAATTTGTACACCGATATATTGCCTCTATATTCAAACTTAAATTAATTTTTATTTACACAAATTAGTCTCTTTTTAATTTGTTTTGAATCATATGGTGCGTAAATTATTCCTTGGTCATTGGTAAACGCATGTATATATCCTTGCTTTTGGTTACACACCTTTATATGTGAACTAGTCTATAACCCGTAAAAATGACGAAAGTTTTCAAAATAAATACACATCAGAATAAAAATAATGTAATACAGAAATTTCGTTTCTTTTTATTTTATTCATTTATTTTCATATTGAACAATTTTATACGGAAGGTTCGAAAAGAGTTATTTTTGGTGCAGTAATTTGGTGCGATGCTTTCTAAAATTAGTAGCGTCACGGACTGGACAGACGGGACGGGACATACATTGCAAATTATATATATTGATGCTTTTCGTAACATATCTGTATATAGCTATGCTTTTGATAAAATACATGTATATATCTATGCGTTTGATTCCATGCCTTTGGTAACATAACTGTATATATCCATCTTTTGATAACATACCTGTATATATCCATGCTTTTGTGTTCTTTGGCTTGATCTATTAGACGTTCTACAAGTATATCAGCAGCTTCAGACATTATTGGGGTCATCTGGTGAATAATTGATATTTGTTACTTTTAGTCGTTGTTGTGTTTTTGTGAGTGGGTGTGGGTGTGTATGCATGTGTATATATGTGTGTTTGTGTATGTGTATACATATATATGTTTATATATATATATATATATATTATATATATATATTATATATATACATATATATATATATGTGTGTGTGTGTCTGCCTTTCTTGCATGCTTTTAGATCTATTACAATATCCATGTGTATTTGTGTCTACTTGCGTTCTGCACTGGGTATTTTTCTTAGTAGTATGGATAGTTTATTCTCTCAAAGAAATTTATTGTTTCGAAACCTAAGTATTTTCTTTTTTTTAAACTGAATTTAATCTTTTCTGTTGGTAATCTTTAAAAAATTGCTTTTATGAATTTTTTTGGTTAATGAAGAATATAACATTTTCAGTTTCCAAATGAATCCAATTTTACAGGGTATTAATAAGTTCTTTTTTTTCAATACTAACAAGTAAAGGATTGAGTTACCAGTTATATGCCAATATACCCAGGCCAAGTCGAACAGACCAATGGTGATAACTGGTTCGAAAATACACGAGTTTGGTAATACAAATGAGAACGTAGCACTTCCCCACCAACTCGTTCTTCCACAGGCTAGACCACAATAGGGACTCGACTTGTCGGCATTGCAGCCTAGACTCTGTTGATTTTGTGCCCCGCGCTAAGCGTTGACGGGGAGGCTAGGGCGGCGAGAGAGTCCTATGCTCAGACAACGTTTTATAGTAATGCTCAACAGAAAGAGCAGGTTGCCCACGTGTCAGCCAAAGCTTTAGGAGAGTAATCTCAAGCTTCCAGAATATGAGATGCGATTAGTAACCTTTTTAAGTTTACAAAATAGAAAATAGTTTAGTACCCACTGAATGATTGAGCTACTATCTTGAGTTTACCAATTGAATGATTTAGTTACTTTCTTGAGTTTACCTATTAAATGATTGAGTTACTTTCTTGAGTTAACTAATTGAATTATTGAATTACTTTCTTGAGTTTAGCAATTAATTTTTGAGTTACCTTCTTCAGTTTACCAGTACTGAAGGCAGGGGTCAGGAGCGCCCTACTCCGTTTCCATTGTTGACCGTCTTCCAAAAACAGACCCAGACTTTTTCGAGGAGCTAATGGGAAAGGCTGAAAATAATTTGTTATGGACTGTTAGTATGAAAATTTCAATGAACCTCCGTATTGTATTTTATCTTTTTTTTTAAATTAATGTAATTTTTTCCTCGTTCACTTCAACATCAGTTTAAAAAATTATAAGCGAATGAAAATTATTGTTTTTACATTTAATAGTCTAGCAACTTCTAAAAACTAGTATGTGATTTAAAAGTTAGATATTACTTTGACATTGACCCTCAAATCATGAGTAAAATTGATTTACATTCTATTATGTCATAAAATGCGTTTTTCTTGGCATGTCAGTGCTGGGAGTTTTAACATTGGTATATACATTTCATCATGGGATATAGAAGTAGGTGAACAACGATCGCAGAGAAATGTTGATATATTAAACATGAGGACTAAAGTAGATGAACAAGTATTGAGTTGGGTCTATATTGCAGACAAAGGGACAAACAGATATTTAGATTAGATAATTATAAGACGTTTGGAGAATTTATACATTAAACATTGACAGCGTTTAACAGCTCGCCCAACAAGTCAACAAAATTCGGTGTTTAAAGAGATGAGGAAAAAACAACTCTCGTAACTTTTCTCTTCATGAAGTTCGAAGCATCTTTCAGTAGCACGTTTCTCAAGATGTCTGGATCGCTGACGGCCATGACAGGGGTGTAGCCTTCAAAGTAGCCAAACACTTGACCGTATAACTTGGTCCAGTCTTTCAGTGCTTGAAACTGGCCCTGAAAGCACAGACATTTCACATGACAACACTCGAAACGAGACATTTCAATGGCTTAAATTTATAAGGCGAATCATAGCAAAATGTTGATTCTATTTGTATTCTATTTCGTACCTATCCCCCACCCACACACACACACACATACACACCACAAACACACAACTCCTTTTTTATCTCTTTGGAATGTGTCGGGAGAATTATATAATGTAGAATAAAGACAGTCCATGCAAATGTTGGCTTGTACTTGAATCAATGTACCAAATAAGAGGAAACAATATATGTAAAGAAATGTGATTTAACAGAAATAACTAATTAAAGAGCTAAAGTACAGATACTCTATAAAAGCGAATAGGGACGGCTACCAAGTGTTACTAGGTCAAGAATTGTCCCGTTACTAGTGTCAGGGGATGTCAAGTTAATGCTTACAATGTATGGTCTGTTTACTTGGTAACATGGACATGAAGTCGGTCGAAACTACTGATGTCAATAATTACCTTGGAGCGTATTTCCATCAGGTTTCCAAAGAAGAGACTTGGCTTCGGGCCTTGGATTCCCAGCCTTCTGAATTGGCTGAAGTGGTGATGGAGGTGCCTGTAATGAGGAAGAGAGAGATGAATTGAGCCAGTATCGGTATCTACTGATAAAGTGAATAAAGATCTGAAATCTGTTGATGGTTTCTGTATCAAATATCTGTCATTTAAAGACTTTGGACAATATGAAAATATGAGAGGGCCCATGTCTAATATTTTACCCATGTATTATGTGAGATAAGGAAAAGATGGTAAATCTGCCAAAACCGCATGACGTCTTTTATTGACTACCTTGAAGATTATGTGAAGAGATTAGTTTCTCCTTTAATATTTATTTTGTTTGAACAGTATGTGGTACGGATTTTAAACATTTAATTATTAACTATAAGCGAAACTCAGAATTTCACAGGCCCCATTTTTTTATTTTTTATTTTTTTTGTTAGGTGTATGCATAGTAGGGGTGTACCGGATTTCAGCTTCGGCTCCGGCAAATCCGTAATCCGGCCATTTTTACAAATCCGGCTCGGCAGGATTTTGCTTCATAAATCTGGCCAAATCCGACTGGCCGGTAGAGCTATAAAATATATATAATGGCTCCGGCTCCGGAAAATATGGAATCAGGCCATTTTTACAAATCCGGTTTCGGTCGGATTTAAAAAATTTGAATCCGTTACAGCCCTAATTCATAGAGATAAAATATATAAGGGCAAAATGCGAGCTATGATTAATTTTATGGTAAAATGTAGTCAGTTTCTGGTTGAAATCTCAACAATACCTGACCATGCCCCAAAGCAAATAATTTTGCACATATCTCGTCAAAAAATATTAGTTATAGTTTTTAAATGATAAATAGATTAAATCCCTTTAAAACCATTGAATCACATTTTATATATAATTCATATAAGCAATAACTAAGTTGCTTGTGGAGATGACCCCAAAACCAAATTCAAGGTCTCCAGAAGGTCGAAAACACCGAAACACGTTCGTGTATTGCGGACGAGGAAGTCAGGTCATAACACACCAGCTCTTAAGGATCTCCACTGTCTGCTTCTGACTTACCGAATAAACCGTAAAATCCTCTCACTGACAGACGGCAGAATAGATGAATTGGAACCGGATTATTTGATTTATTTAATAATTGATTTCAAAGCATGTATCATTGAACAACTGCGCTTCTCTTCACAGTCCCTTCTTAAAGTTCCCAGAGTGCATGGATGGACACAGAAAGAAGCTCCTTAGAGTGGGTTATTTTTTTTAAACTGTGACTATATTCTGGAAAAGTCTTCCCCAGTCCATGAACGAATGTAACAACAACAAAGGAACATTAAAAACCTCTAAAGAATTTTTTTTAACTTGTTTTTGAAAAATCATAACGCGCTGAGCATGTTGGAGTTGCATAGACTGTTGGCACTACAAAAGAAACTACCATCAACTATCATCATGCTGTGTTTGCATGTTTTACTGGTTAATAAATGTGTACGACTTGTAAATATTTGTTAATTTCTTTAGTGTATACGTTTCCAGACTGCTGCAGCGCAGGCCATGATATAGTTTGGCCCTATGGGGAGTCCACGTCTCTGTGCCCTAAAAGTCACTAAAAATCTAATATAACTCCAAATTCAAGAAAATTACGAATTTCGCATAAAATCTAGAGAAACGTATGTAAATCACATATCTCATTAGAATCGTATTTCAATTTAAAACATAACAAACACTGATTTGTTGATTTCATAAAATAGTTTAGTGATTGGTAAGTGTTAAGCATTTTTTTTAAAAATTACCATAACAAAGAAAGGGTCGAGATCAGTACAAAAACTGTCGCGAATTCTAGAAGCATGTTTTTATGCTTTCTGATTACGAACTAGTCCTGAAACGTCCTTCGACGGTTTTTATTGGCAAGTCCTCAACTGCCCTGTCGCTGTCTCTTATTTCCGCGCTCTGCTATCTCCTTGGAGTACAAGCACATTATATACGGCTGGGGTGAGATACGACGAAAGCGGCTTTCACTTCAGATGGTGGCTGTGGCGTAGGAAGGAGGTGGTAAGGAACTACTTTTCTGGATCCTGGCATACAAATTTGTTTATATTTAATGTCATAATTTGAAAAGGGGAAATAGTTTTGTATTGCTTGCCAGTTGCCAGTCTGTCATAGATGATGAACCTGACACTAAGCTCAAAAGCGAAAATTGAAAGAAAAAATCTAAGTGAAATTCGACACCGCCTTCTTGACCACACCCATTTTTACAATGACACCAACTTCCGTTATAAAAAAATAAATAAAACATAAACATCGCATTAGTGCAGCTAATTTAGTTTCTCTTCCCTCGCCTCGTGCCTTTGTTTTGGGCTAAAAATAAGAATCTGTCCATATCTTTTAGTTTGAGATTTTCTCTTCTGCCGTTTGAAGGGGCTCTTTTAGATGATAACAAACATTTGTTGCTGCAAAGAGCAACATAAAATGTCCGAGTCTGATGAAGTCCATGAGGACTATTCCTGTCTTCTCTGAGGACAAAAATATATTTTCACCATATTTTTCCTCCCGTGTTATTATGTAAGCAACCATTAACCTATTTCATGGGACTGGTAAATGCAATTACATAACAAATAACATGTGTAGAAATATGGAGTGATCTGTATTGTTATGTACTTATCGGTGCTACATCTGCTTGTGTGAGGGTAGTGGAATAAATTTGATATGGATTAGGGGCGGTGCATAAAGTACGTCACGCTAGATTTTGACAAATTTTACCCCCCTCCCCCCTATCACAAACTCTCACAAATCTCGGACCCCCCCCCAAAGTACGTCCCACTTTCGAACAATTTTTTTAATAACAAATAATTAAATGTTTATCTAAAACACGTGACGTCACACATGGCCTGAGCCCCCTCTCACAAACTGTCACACTTTCTTACACCCTTCCCCCCTCCCCGCAGCGTGACATACTTTATGGACAACCCATTAGGGAGATCGAATAAATTCGGTAGAAAGTTCGATTAATTAAATATTCCCCATTAATCACGTGATCATCAGTAGCATGAAAAAGAAATTAAATTAAATGTTTAGGCCTAGTACGGGTGTAGCAGGCCAATATAAATCCCTGGCCAGAATATATATCGGGGGTGAGGGTTGAGCTGGCGTAGGCCATAACAAAGGACAGTACATCGACTGGAGGCTTTGCCACGTTATCCGTTATCCAGTTATGAAAACTGACCAAATCAAATTTAAAGAAGTGATACGACGTTCAAGTCAATTATATTTTGTTATTAAATTTTGTTATTAATATTTATTACTATCAATTTATTAGAATAATTCAGGTTGACGCCTAAAAATAGCGTACACCGTACACCATTGTAGAGAAAAAGTATTTAGCGTGTTGGCAAACAACCGTTGGTGCAACGAAAACTCTAGTCCAGCGGTGGCCAAACCGCGGCTCGCGAGCGATTTGCGGCTCTTTTGTGTTCACATTGAGGCCCGGTGTAACAGGCCAGATTAAACCCCTGACCAGAATATACCCGGGTATAATCTGGCCTAGGCCAGAATATACCCGGGTTTAATCTGGCCTAGGCCAGAATATACCCCGGGGGTTAAACTGGCCTAGGCCAGAATATACCCCTCCAGGCCAGAATATACCCCTTTGACAACATGAGGATGTATAGTAAAAAATGAAGGAGTTACTAATTAGACATTATATTAGAGTTTTAGCTTTGTTAGAGAAGTTAAACTCATTTATTAAGTAGGAAAGATGTTTTATTTACAATAAAATAATAATAATAATGAAACAATTTACTTTATGTGGTTGTCAGAGAGGACGGTAACTCTTTATGTAATTTTACAGTCTACACAAATATTGGTGGAATCAGCTTTGTTTTTTTTTATTTTTTAAAATATATTTTATGTATTTGTTTAAATATTTTTTTTTAAAGTTGACTAATTCAGGCAACCACATGAATTGATAATTTTTTTTTAAAATAATAATTTAAGCGTGATAGAGACTATTAGTTGTGGCCATAAAAATATTTTAAATTTTTTGAAATTAAATTATACATGAATGGTTTGTTTGTTTGTTTGTTTGTTGTTGTTGTTTTTGTTGTTGTTGCTCTCATACATTTTAAATGTTACTGGCAACAACGGTTTATACCTATCTTCATTTTGTTTTGGGAATAAACATATCATGGCACATTGCCCTTTTTTATCTATCTGAATACACGCTGAGATGCAAAATAATTTAAAGAATAGGACAAGATTAAAAGTGTGGGAAACATCGTTTGACTTCCCCAATGTTGCTTGTCGTATTTCCGAATCTTTATCTGTAGCTCGGTTTACCTTCGCGGCGTCTTAAGACATTCAAAAGAAACCCTTGTTCCAGTAGCGCAAATTTTTATTTTTTTAATCAGCACAATTCATTTTTACCCGTGTTACTCTTAAAACAGTACGGTCAAACTTGTTGGATTTCACCAATGTTGAATTGTCCACTTTCCACGCATTTATCTATTGTTATGAAGTACGGATTCTGTTCCGTTTAATCTGAATTCAAAAGAACCTCTGACCGCGTCGCGCCCTATTATTTTATTTTAAAACAGCCGTAGTTCTTTTGAAAGGCGTAAATATAAATGAGTAGCAGAAAGTTGCGAAAGGAGGTAACCTAGCTGGATTAGGCCAATCTTTACAGACACGACGAATCGGATTTCGCAACTTTAAAAACACATTTTTGGTCACTATAAAATAAAATCCAAACGACTAGAGCGCAAACTTTGTCAACCATGGAAGACCAACTGTATGATCAGCTTTTACAATTCTACTCCACAGCGAAATTTAAGTAGCCTCAGTAGATCCATGACTAACCTTCAGAGAAACGGTCAAAAAGCCAAGTCACACTTTAAACAAACTGCAAAGCCTTTTGAAGCAAAAGAAGTGATTGATTCTTTACCATGGTGAAAAGAAAGTTCTCAATAAAAGTTCCCTGCCAAATATCTTGAAGACGTTTCATGTGAACCCAAATTTCGATGGCCATTTTGGCAGAGATAAGACAGCCACAATCTTTGAACGTTGTTATTGGAAAAGAATGAAGCATGACGTTCACCAAAATGTCAAAGCCTTTCAAAAATGTTTTGTCCTAAAGCCAAAAACCAGCAAGAAGACACCACCACTGAACAATATGCAAGTGCATACCACATCTGTACATGCCTCAACCAGGTGCACTCCTTTTGAAATTATGTATGGACGAAAAGCCAAGTTACCTACTGACCTCAGGCCTGCGGAATATGGTACAGTTTTACCATTAACTTATTTTGATTAATATATCACATAAAATGGGAGTGTGATAAAGCTTTTAAATAAAGTACAAAATACACAAACAAATTGTGTAATGAGAACAATAAATTTGAGCTTTATTTTTAAACTAACACGACAGTAAGCTTTTCGGCTAATGCCTTCACCAGTTCAATAAACATAAAATACGTACAATTAAATATGATTCTATAGACAGAAGAGCTAACAGAAAGGCCAAATAATTGGGAAGCACAGAACTCGTTTCCACCATCGCGAGCGAGACGGAAGGATGCTGATGACGATGGTATCAAGAATCATTGCCGCATTCATCGCATGGAACTTTGATGGATTGGTCAATACCTCGTGGTAGAATCATTGAACATGGGATGAGTTAAGCTAAAGAATATATCGACTGACAAAATAATCAGAAACACCTACAATGTCAGTAACCAAAACATTTACAGCAATAAACAGGGTCTTCGCCCAATCAGTTCCCTGGTGATTCTGTTAAAGTACTGTCAATGGGAGCCTACAACAAAAGGAACAAGAGAGCACAGGTGAAGAAAGAGACATTATTATGATACAACCTGTCTCAAAACAAATGCATATTAGGACTTTTAACCCACTAAAAATTTCAAGAAGAAAGCATCTTAGCACAACTCTTGACCTTACTTTTGACAAGTTTGTATATTATGGCCGCACTCGAGATCTTGAACAACCGAGACATGCATATTAAAGGATAAAGTGGGGGGGGGCGGTTAGTTCAGGGTTATAAGCTACATTCTGACAGGAACAGAGGACAACCACATCCTCCTCAGAGATAAAGGAATTCAACACGTGAACACTGGCAACACATAACAACTATATGACAACTTGAATCAAAATGTGGAAAGGTTGCCTGAGGAAGCCAGAAAAACCAACACTATCAACATTTAAAACCAACGCTATCAACATTTAAAACCAATGCTATCAATATTTAAAACCAACACTATCAACATTTAAAACTCCAATAAAAATGCAAGACTTGACATAAACCAATGATAAGCATAGGACGTAATAATCTTCTGTATAGAAGGGGCGTCTGTAAATGATAAGATAGATAAGGTTAAGAAATCCAAAGTGTTCGCACGCGTTTGAAAAGCAACAAATATAACTAATCTTAAATAATTGTTTTAGATAATCATGTAGTAATTGATTAAATTAATGTTAAATGAAAAAAAAGAAAAAACGCTGAATCCTTATATATTTGTATAGACTGTAACTTGATTTTGAATCGTCAAAATTATATAAGATTTCACATTTTAAAAACGAGACAACGACATCATCATTTTCAAATAAAAGGTCTTGCTCCTTTCATTTATCATAAAATATTTTATAATTATTATTTTATTTTAACTATTATTTTAAACCAAATTAGCTACTAAAGAAAAGAGTTTAATTTCTCTGACAGAGCTAAAACATGAAGAGAAAGTCTAAAAAGTCATTCATCAATTTTTTACTATATATCCCCATGTTGTCAAAGGGGTATATTCTGGCCTGAGGGGGTATATTCTGGCCTAGGCCAGTTTAACCCCGGGGGTATATTCTGGCCTAGGCCAGATTATACCCGGGTATATTCTGGTCAGGGGTTTAATCTGGCCTGTTACACCGGGAACAATTTAGAAAACTATAACTTTTTCCCTTGAAATATATATATCAAAAATAAATTAAAGTTTAAAATTAATATTGATCTAAACCAGTGTTTCCCAAAAAAATTTGACCAATGGACCCTTTTTATTGTCAAATTTTGCCCACGGACAAAAAATCGACATAAATGCATAGTAAAAAAAAATGTATTAAAATGCCAAATAAGCAACATTTGGATGAAAAAGTATTTATTGAAATTATAACTTACGTTTAAAAAAAATTTAAAACAATTTATGACTTGCATGAAAACGATGAGCTTTTATGAGTGCATTTATGGCCGACTCAATGTTTGTGAGTAGCAACCGCAAATCCCCACTAGCACTAATTTCTAGTCTGTTTCTATTTTGTTATGAAGAGGTTCATAACGCCACTGAATTCATTTTTTACCAAATTGGAAGACGGGAAAGCAATCAACAACTTCTGTGCAACACCCATTTATGCAGTATATAAAATTGGCTCTGTTTTTTAGAACCAGAATTTGTTGTATCCTTGTTCATACATTGTTTTAAGTTCCTTATTTGTGGATATTTCAATAAGTTGCTCCTGAATTAATATGGACTCATCTGTGTTTGGGATCTAAGTTTATCCAATCGCTAACGGATTTAACTGCCAGTTGGGAATATCCTAGTGAAGAATGTCTTCAAATATTTGCTTCAGGTCTGCATTAAGAGCCGTTATGTGTTAACACTAATCAGGAAAATCTTCATTTCTATCTTGCAATTTCGAAAGATTTGTAAACTAAGAACATTCTCCTCTTCCCAAGTTTTGTTTGTATAGAATTTTTTTTTACGACAAACACATATATTACGCTTCTAGTTTTGATTAAATGTATTTGGTCACCTTGTAGTATCAAATTAGTTTATTTAAATTTGGCAAATAAATCATATAAAAATGATATGCCACTTTTTAAAAGTTAATTGTGTCGCAAATAATTGTCTTTGCTTTCCGGGAATTCCAACACTGAATTAAAGAGAGCATAAAATCCATTTAAAATGCACTTTTAGATAACCAACGTACTTCTGTGTGAATAAGTAAACGATTTTTTTCTTCTTCATTTTCCAAATATTGTTGAGCAAATAATTTCCCATTAAAGGCATTCCTTTTGATTTGAGTAACTTCTTTAGTGACATAATCTAGTTACACATGCAAACGTTCACTAACATTTTTGCGAATAAATTATGTCGATGAATATAACAATGCAGAGGCGTCACTAGGGGGTGCTGATCGCACCGGCGAACACCATGACAAGGGGTAACACCAAAATATAAAATTATATATGTTACCGTTAATTTGGCACTGGCAGACTCGGGGGAGGTCTATGGGGTCAGTCGTGAAGAGGGTGACACAATGATCTGTCGTACTGCCTGGGGCAGTGGTCCCCAACCTGGGGTCCGCGGACCACTAGTGGTCCGCGGAGATGTGCCAGGTGGTCCGCGATCAAAGGAACATTAAATTATTTACATTTTTATTTCTTACTGAGGTGTATTTCTCTAGGGATTGTGCGTCTTTCCATACACAAGATGGAAAAGCTTGTTACCCGTTTTGGCGGCACCACGTCCAAAGAACATCAATGACGCATAGCGCAGAGCGGACAACCGCCTACAATCAATCTTTGCGCTCTGTGTCGGCGTTCTTATCACGGCGCTTTTATGTAGGCGCTCTTTTGTTGTGCGCGATTTTGATGGTGGACCTGTGTTGGCAAGCTAAAGACATATACCATGAACTTCTAGGAGAGGCTGCTGTTAAAAAGATAGCAATGTGCCATTTTCGGCTAGCACTGTAACTAGGCGCATTTAGGAAATAGCCGAAGATATTGTGATACAATTGTTGGAGAGGATTAATTCATCACCGTGGTACGCACTCCAGGTTGATGAATCTACAGACATCGACAAGAAGGCAATATTACTTGTTTATGTGAGAAATATTTATCATGAGGATGTACATGAGGATTTGTTACGTGCTCTATATTTGTCAACCAACACTACGGGAGCTGAACTGTTCAAGTCACTGGACACCTAAAATGGTCCTTTTGTGTCGTCATCTGTACAGATGGAGCTGCTGCCATGACCGGACGACTATCTGATTTAACAGCTCGGATTAAGGAGGTTGCACCTGATTGTTAATCTACGCATTGTATCATTCACAGGGAAATGTTGGCTAGCCGAAAAATGTCAACAGAATTTAACAGTGTATTGATTGATGTCATTAAAGTTATTAACCACATCAAGGCACACGCACTTAACTCACGCCTGTTTGAGCAGCTTTGTGAGGAGATGGACGCAGAGCACAGATGCCTCATTTTGTACACAGAAATAAGATGGTTATCGAGAGGAAAATCGCTAAACAGAGTATTTGAATTACGAGAGCCATTGCAAAGATTTCTCTCAGAAAAGAAGTCACCTCTGGCAGCACATTTCAGTGACAAGGTATGGGTCGCAAAACTTGCTTACCTGTGTGACATATTCAGCCAGCTCAATGAACTCACTCTGTCTATTCAGGGGAAAATGACAACTTTTTTCAATTTAGCTGACAAAGTAGCTGCATTTAAAGCCAAACTGGAGTTGTGGGAACGGCGAGTGAACAAAGGCATTTTGGATATGTTTCAAACATTAGCGGGGATTCTAGGCGAGCACTCTCTGTCCCACTTGGTGCACGATCACCTGTCTTTGCTTTTAAGCACTACTTCCCAACCACAAAAGACCCAAGAACTCATTGATTTAACATTCTAGTAAATTAAAATATTAATTAATCTTTAATTCACTTTTTGTGTAACTTTATTTTATTTTGAAGGCATGTTTAAGTACAACTAAATTAAAACTATAAAATCAAAACGATATAAAATACCTGTATAAACAATCAACGCAGCCGCAAACCCTAACCCCCCCCCCAAATCCTCCACCCACCCATATCCCCCCCCCCAAGGTTAGTGGGCCGCGGTAAAATTATCAAACTTTTAGTGGTCCGCGGCGTTAAAAAGGTTGGGGACCACTGGCCTGGGGGACACCAACTGACACAATGTACTGAAAATACATTCGGTACATCTTGTTTTAAATATGCCATAAGTCAAGGGCACAGCTTTAACTTCAAAAAGTCTTTTTAATTCAGTAAATAACCTTTCACCTTTCGTATCTGTTTCCAAACATTTAACCATACTTCAAATACTCAAAAGTACTGTATTATGTATTGTAATTTTTTTCTTCGGCTCACTCATTCTCTTATCTGTTGTAACAAAGCTCTGTTATTAATTATTAACTTTTTTCAATGGAATGCTGCAGTAAAGCCCTTTTGAAAAAAAATGTTTGATTATAGGCTACAATAGGTAAATAATAATAAATTGATAATTTAAATAGCGCTGTACCCCAGTAAGGAACTGGGCTCACAGCGCTTTACATTAGATAATGGCATACATATAGGTATTAAATAAACATTCATATCATAGCAACCACATAAATGACAGCACTTTACACAAAAGGTACGTTAATCATTAGAGGAAATTTTGTTTCATTAATTTTTAAAAAAAAATTGAAAAGATGTGTCTTAAGTGCAGTCTTGAAGAATTTGGTAGTTGTAATACTACGGATGTGTAATGGTAGAGAATTCCATTGTTTGGCAGCACAAAAAATGAAAGACCTTTCGCTGAATGTTTTAGTGCATGTCTTAGGAACAGGGAGAATACGCGTGTCTGCAAAAGACCTTTCAATAAATCAAGTATTTTGATTGGTTATAGTTGTTGAAATTATTTTAGTTCTACTTCCTTTTCCATTGCATTCCATGAATGATAGCATCTAAGATGGTATTTAATTTGTAGAAAAAGCATTTAGATAGTATTTTATTGATTGTTATTTTTTTTTAATTTTCATAAAAATAAAAATGTATCAAGATTTTATACTAAACCTTGCGCGGACCCCCTGACGTTTCTCAGGGACCCCCAAACCAATTTTAATTTTTCTCGGACCCCCTGAATGGTACCGAGGATCCCTGATGGTCCGTAGGGACCACTTTGGCAACCACTGATCTAAAAAATGGGTTGAAAATGATATGGGGTTGATCTGAATTAAGATAACTGGGTTTAAATTCATTGGTTCCAAGCAGTGGTGCCAGCGCTAGGTTTTTCAACCTAGATCTAGTTTTTTTTTCAACCTTGTCTAGGTTTCTAGATTTTTATTCCGAATATGGCCATAATCTAGGTTTTTCATTAAAAAATGTAAATAAACGATTTTAAAGTACAAAAATTAATAATTGCGAGCAATTAATATCCTTAATAAATTCGATTTTTTTTCAAAAATAAAATTAAGCATTAGGTAGCAACAGTTTTTTCAGACGTTCTGTCATGTTAAAAGGTGGTGCTGTTGTGGTGCCATCTGTCTAAAGAAATCTGGTACAAGATAAAGCAGCTTGAATGAGCCAAAATATTCAATTTTATTAGACTTTATAACAAAGTTAACTGCTCTGTCATTTTCTTCTGCCTGCGTTTAGAGAATACTCGCTCAAGTATACATGGCAATGACCAAAGATAATCTAATACAACGTTCAGATAGACATAGTTATAGAAACACTATTACTATTTAGTATGCAAGAACAAACACATAAAAATGCTCGTTATTTCTGTTCGGAATTCGGCCATTGAATAGGTTGCCTGATCAAACGAGGAAAACCAACACTCTATGGGGCCGTCCACAAATGACGTCACGCACCTAAAAAAAAAGGGGGGGTAGGGAGGTCACACTTTTGTGAATTTGCGTGACGAGGGGGAGGGAGGGGGGTTGAAGAAATGTGACGTCACATCAAAAGGGTAACTTAAAATAAAACATCCACTGAAATATTTGGTCGCTTACAATTTATTAAATGACTTTTTGAAAAATTTATTTTTTTATATAGTTTTTTTTTAATCAGTGCTTCTCAATGTGTCAGTCGGTAGGCCATCAGACGCTGGTTGGCGTAAGCTATCAAGACACGAACATTAAATTTAATTATAATCTTTAAGTTTGAGAACCCACACGATAACGTATGAAATTGCGTCGTTTGATGTTGACATCAAAGCATTTGTGATGTAACCGCAGCTACGTTTGGCTCTCTCACGGTAGGAGTCGGCAAACATTTTTGCCCGTTACCCCAACATATATAAGTTTATGTGTGCGTTACCCCCTCCCCAACCCCCAGACTCTAGGTCCTGCTCACTTTACTCGGGGATTTGGGGGAGCGTCGTTAGCCCCCCCCCCTCCGAAAATGCTACTGGTGAGTTTTACAAGCATGACAAGTGTCTAAAAATGATCTGAATAGGATTATGTGTATCTTATCTTATCTTATCTGTTTACAGACGCTCCTTCTATACAGAAGATTATTGCGTCCTACGCTTATCTATGGTTTGTGTTTAGTCCTGCATTTTTATTAGAGATTTAAATGTTGATAAAGTGTTGGTTTTCCTGGATTCTTCAGGCAACCCATTCGACGCCCGAATTCCGGACGGGAAGAAGGAAAACTTGTATGTGTTTGTTCTTGCATACGGAATAAGAAAGGTGTTTTTATCCTTATGTCTATCTAAGGGTTGTATTAAGTTATCTTTGTGTTGTATTTCGAAATTAGAATTAATTGCTTTATGTATGATTACTACTTTGCTCTTGGTTCTTCTATCCTCTAGTGTTTCAAGGTTTAATGATTTAACTAATGGTGTTATTCTTGTCAGTTTCGAATATTCTCCAGTAATGAATCTGGCAGCTCTTTTTTGAATTTGTTCTAGTTTATCAATGTTTTCTTTGGTGGATGGGTCCCATACAGAAGATGCATTCTAGTACAGGTCTCACCAAAGTGAGGTAGCATTTTAGTTTTATATCTCTATTACATTTGTTAAAGTTCCTTTTTATAAAGCCTAAGGTTTTGTTTGATTTTTTAATAACTTCATTGACATGGGGATTCCATGATAGTTTCTCATTTATTAAGACTCCTAAGTATTTTGCATCTTTAGTTTGGGTCAGTTCTTTTCCATGAATGTAATATTTTGAATTTATTTGCTTCTTTTTCTTTGTTACTCTTAACAGTTGACACTTTTCTGGGTGGAAAGACATACTCCAGTTAGTTTCCCATTTTATCAATTCATCTAAGTCTTTTTGTAAAATTTTGCTATCTTGTTCTGATTTAATTGTTCTATAGATTATACAATCATCAGCAAATAACCTAACTTTTGTACCTGTTGAGATGTTGTTGGGTAAATCATTTATATAAATTAAAAAGAGTAAGGGACCTAGCACAGTTCCTTGTGGAACTCCTGAGTTAACCTTTATTGGTGCAGATTTATATCCATTAATTACTACAGTTTGCTCCCTGCCCAAAAGGAAGTCTTGGATCCAGTGATGTAAGGAACCTGAGATTCCAAAGTAGTTAAGTTTTTTAAGTAAACTAAGGTGGTGAACTTTGTAAAATGCTTTTGAGAAGTCTAGTAATATTGTATCTATTTGATCATTTTTGTCCAAGCCTTTTGATGTGTAGATATTTTAAGTCAAAGCAACACCGAATATCCTTTAAAAATTAATGCCTTAAAAACTGAGCTAAGAAGAAAAGTTGTTTTGTGCTCCTCTCGAATTGCGATGTAAAGAATTTGATGCATTCAATACAGTTAATGAATACTTAACTAATTTTAATTTGGCTCATTTACCATTATATCTAGAATGGCCAGGGGCGTTTGACCAAAAATCAATCGAACAATTATATCAAAAATGTTTATAATTTTATCAAATAGATCCCCCCTTGACTTTAATAAACATCAGAATAATGCAATGTATATTGCTATGAATGAATACTGGAATGAATATCAAAAATCGTTCAACAGTGCATCCGTCTTCAGAGACATATCTCACAATGAAAGAAAGTTGATCTACATGAGAAATTTCCGGAGTTGAGCCCACAGCGATAGAGAATTTTTTGGCACGTTTGATCTCAGTCATTGTATTTATTACCTTTTCTGCCATTATATTGATAATTTCATGGCATATTTTTGACGACAGATATGATGTTGTGTCACTTCCTTTGTTTCCATGGCATTTTATGTGTAAGTCCATAAAAGGATCGAACGCCGCCAAAAGTTCTGGGTCATAAGTCACAACATAGTTCCAAGTGTTTTTAAATCCCTTATATTAACTTCACCGGCGTCTCTGTCTGTTGTCATCTCTGTCTTGGGCGGGCGGAAAAACAAAAGTCGAAAATGACCCACTTCCCGTAATCCGATCGAGCTGAAATTTGGCACACGGACCCATCTTACCTAACAATGCATCGTATCAAAATTTCAGATCGATCGAACGTACCGTAAATAAACTAATGCATTTTTAGTTTATCCTTATATAACGTATGTAATTCAAATTCACGGTTTGTTATTGTTTTTTTTCCCACGTGAGAGTTTGAGTTGACGCTTTGACGTCGACCCATCGAAGTACCGGCGTGCTTTTGTTTACATTTTACGTGTCATGCTGAGCTCGGTCCCCCCCCCCTAGGGTTATGAAGCAAAGTTGAGTTTAGACAGATTCAGTCTGTAAATGTTTGTCGCGTTTGAAAATAATCAATACTGTTAGTTATGTCTCATATATAAGGGATTTATAACAAAAAACTTTGTTTTTACGGGTTTGTTTTATTTTGTTGTTTTTGTAAAATCCAAATCTATCATGGAAACCTAAACGGTAATCCGCGTGCAGAAAGTGAACTCACAACAGCCACAATGCGCCTTAAACCTCATGCCAGTATTTTATTTCTTCTTCTGTTTGAAGAACAAGACTCTTGTCAACTCTACCGCCATCATTCTTCCTAGATAGTGTCGCAAATGCTGACCTGTGTTCTTCCGAATTCTCATGTTCCCTCATTCTTTGAACTGTGGTTTTCCAGTCGTTGAACACTTCATTAGCTAGTGAACAATGTTCCCTTTAAGCTGCGCGGTTGCGCGGCCGCACAGACATCTGACTAACGCCGCGCAGCAGTTTCGAATTACCGCGCAGCAAATTTTGTAAAAATATTGCGTAAAAAATGGATGCTGCGCAACTTTGCACACCCACTTTTTCTCTTTGCACACGGATGAACGAACCTTAGAGGGAACATTGCTAGTGACCCCAATATCCCAAACATCTTCGAAAATATGAACCAAGGTCGAGGTCGTTTGCACCATTTCTTAATGTTTGGCTAAAAAGTGACAGCGATAGATAACTGGTTTTATTTGTGTATTGACTCCTAGAAAAAGAAAAGTTGGCATCAATATTTGGTTTCTTGCAATTTTGAACAAGGAACTCCAATGTAACTTCGTCTAACATCCACTCACCAGGATCGTCACTTAAAGAAGAAATATATTCAGGATTTTGTAAATAATCTTTTTTTTTGTAGCTGTTACCAGTGGTGAAGTCCTAACAAAAGAAGTGAGAGGACCCTCTTTTTTCAAATTTTTCACGCGGCGTATTTTTCTCAAAGATTCTACAACTAACACAGTCTCAAAAGTCAAATTGAAGTTAATTGAAATTGCATGCCCTCCATGCTGGGTGGGCGCGCCCTCCCTGTCAAAAAAGGTGGGAGGGTAAAGCCCTCCCGCGCCCACCCTCCACTACACCACTGGCTGTTACGGGTTTTTCAGAAATAATGTTTTCAGGTAGCTAGTTACAGTCAGACACGTTTGTTGGAGTTGCCTGTTGACGGTCATTCGCAGCATCGCTGCAACTGCCACTGGCTAATGTACTAGTACTACTACATGAAGTACTAGGACTAGAGCAAGAACTAGGTCAAGACGAAAAATGTGTTTAATTTAGATACATTACGAAGGAGCATTTTTTCTTTTTCAATTTTGTTTTCTTTTTCTGTTTCTTTTCTGAAACCCGCTTAGATTTTTATTGAAGTGAGACATCATGATATCGATATTTCTATTACGAATATAAACGAGAGGGTCATTAAACAATAGAACTTTGTTTTATTTGGAATAATATATTTTTATGTTTCAATTTGTTGTTTAATTGTTAATTTATTTAAGACAATTTCGGTTTTCCTCAAATGTTCTAAAATCAAGATTTTTTCTCTTGGTTACAGTAAATCTTTTTGAGCTTATGTAAAGATTTCACCACCGGGGCCCTTAGGCTGGCTTGGGCCCTAGGCCGGGGCCTTGTATGCCTAGGCGGAAATCCGGCCCTGAATGTAGACCTTCACTAAATAAATAATAAATACTTAAATGACAATAAAAGTGATTTGAAACATACCGTATATACTCGTTCTATAGCCCGTTCGTTCATAAGCCGACCCCCCAACCTTTGGAAGAGAAAAGTATTAAAAGTGTATAACCCGCTCGCAAGTCGACCCCTCAAAAATAATAGGACAGCTTAAACAATGTGGTACAATTATTTTTTTTTAACTACACGCTAAATCGGTCATTATGAGTGAGGGTTTACTTTGTACTGCCAATCTTTGTCTTTGTGCTCTTTGTTAGGCAAGAGTTACAGGTATTTTAAAAAAATATATATATATTTAGTAAACTGTGACGAAAGCGCGTGCATTAAAATTCGTTGTTGAAAACAAAATGTGTAAAACAGTTTATTACAACCTTCAAAAAAATAAATAAAATGATTTAATAAGGTAAGTGCAGATGTTTAGAGATAAAGTATAGCTTCTGGTAGAGCATTTGAATCTTGTAGAATGTAGAAAAGGACTTTGATACTCTACAATAACAACACCGATATTCAATATATATGCAGAAATACGTTAATGACCCGCTCTTAAGCCGACCACCCAACTTTCCCCCCTAGATTTTGTCCAAAAAAGGTCGGCTTGCGAACGAGTATATACGGTACTTATTTTCAAATAGAAAATAGGGTGGTGTGTGTCAAAGCTTTGTGCCGTATTTTTAGAGGGGGGTCTAACTTTTTGTGACGACGCGTGACGAGGGGGGGGGTAAAAATCGGCCAAAATCGCGTGACGTCATTTATGGACGGCCCCTATCAACATTTAAAACTCAAATAAAAATGCATTACTAGACATAAACAATGGATGAAGATAGGCCCCTATAATCTTCTGTATAAAAGGAGCGTCTGTTATAGATAAAATAAGAATGGTTCCAAGAATGCTGATAAGATTGGTATTTATAAGGAAGATGACATAGGTGATGAAGAAATGCATATGTAAGTATATTTTACAAATACTTATGTAGAACATAATAATACCTCGGGGCCGTTCTTAAATGACGATACGCATTTAAGGGAAAGGGAGGGGTCACACTTTTGTGAGATGAGTGAAAAAGGGGAGATGGTTTTTAAGAACTGTGACGTCACATCAAAAAGCGTAACTTTAAATGGAAGCTCCACTTAAATATTGGATTTCTTACAATTAATTTAATGACAATTTAAAAAGCTTCACGCGTGTAAACATAGACTGCAACCTCAAACTAAATACATACTTAGGGGCCGTCCATAAATGACGTCACGCACCTAGGGTGGGGTCCCACTTTTGTGACGATGCGTGACGAGGGGGAGGGAGGGGGTTGAAGAAATGTGACGTCACATGAAAAGGGTAACTTTAAATAAAACTTCTACTGAAATATTTGGTTGCTTACAATTTATTTAATGACTTTTTATTTTTTTATTTTAAAATCAGTGCTTCTCAATGTGCCAGTCGGTAGGCCTTCAGACGCTGGTTGGCGTAAGCTATCAAGACGCGAAAATTAAATCTAATTATAATCTTTAAGTTTGAGAACCCACAAGATAACATATGAAATTGCGTCGTTTGATGTTGACATCAAAGCATTTGTGATGTAACCGCAGCTCCATTTGGTTCTCATGGCAGGAGTTGTCGATTTTTTTGGCCAAAATATACAAGTTTATGTGTGCGTTACCAACCCCCAGACTCTAGGTCCTGCTCACATGACTCGGGGATTTGGGGGAGTGTCGTTAGCCCCCCCCCCGAAAATGCTACTGGTGAGTTTTACAAGCATGACAAGTGTCTAAAATGATCTGAATAGGATTATGTGTAGATATTTTCAGTCAAAACGACACGGAATATCCCTTTTCTTTAAAAGGGGAGGGGGATCTATTTGATAAAATTAAAAACGTTTTATGTTTGATGTAATTGTTCGATTGGTTTTTGGTCAAACGCCCCTTGCCATTCTAGTCTTCTAGATCAGTGCGTCTCAAATTGGTGGTCCGCGGACCGGTGCCGGTCCTTGGGCCATCCGCTGCCGGTCCGCAGATGTTCTCATAAAAGGACCGAAAAAATTGTCAGTGCATGGAAAATACTGAACCGGTCCCTGGTGCAATGGAAAAATTCCTGCCGGTCCGCCATACTAAAAAGTTTGAGAAGCACTGTTCTAAATATAATGGTAAATGAGCCCATTTAAAATTAGTCAACTATTCATTAACTTTATTGAATGTATCAAATTCTTGACATTGCAATTCGAGAGGAGCACATAACAACTTTTCTTCTTAGCTCAGTTTTAAGGCATTAATTTTAAATATCACAGAATGGATACTTGATACAGACAAGTCATGTGGATTAAGATTATTGTCACTCGTGTCAATATAAATGAAAGTAGGGTAGATTTAGGTGTCTTCGTATAGTACGTAGGTAAGAAATCTACATAGTTGTCAAATTTTTAAAAAATGCATTTTCTGGAAGGAACCGGTTCAATAATGGGCATATGTTCCAAGCGTACACGTACACATGACGTATTTTAATATATCTAGTGGATTGTAGTGGATGTTATATGTCCCAAATGAGTCTGCATTACCCCCAAGAATTCCCTTTTTGACCCCGGATGAGGTTATTTACCCCTGTTCGCCGACCTCTTTCTTACGGGATGCCCGTCAGTCAATTGAGGGATTTTTAAAAAATAAAATTTAAAAATATTATTTTTAAATAATTTTTTTTTCTAAACAAAGACGATAACCGCGATGATTAATAGTCAATGTTTAATTTGTATGCATTAAAATAAAATATAATCTTAGGATGTTAACACAGTCAGTGGCGTCACTAGGGGGGGGCGGGGGCGCCCCGGTTGACATCCATCAGGGGGTGACACCCGAGCCTAAAATTTTACTGTGTACGATTTTATGTCAGAAAACAAAAGATGACAACGTTTTTAATCTAGAAAGAAATTAAGAAATACAATGAAATACGTTAAACGCAAAAATTCTTATTAAAAAAATATCAGTTAACTTGCAATAATAAAACAGTCCCAACACACGAACAACATTGAAACAAATTAGGAAAAAAAGAATAGAAATAGTCGCAGCAGAGATCTTTTAAAAATGCTGGAATGAAAGAGGCAGTGTCTTCTGTTTTAAAAGATATAAAGCCATTTGGGCTTGGACACACCGAGTAGCATGAACGAATCCCACCTCACGACTCCCTCCGCCACAGTGGGGTGGGGGGAATACGATTTTTTATCACAAAAAAAAATAATCAAAAGATGGGTTTTCTTTGTTGATGTTTTTCTTGAGGAAAATTATGATTTCAATGTTTTTGAGTTCATATTATATATATATATTTATTAAAGGCGTGAAAGCATAGATATGCATGTTTATATACAGGTAGTCCTCCGGTTACGACGGTCCCATCCCGACTTACGCTGTTTAGTGCTTACGAACGCGCCCCCGTAAAGAATAGTATTACGCGTTATTCCGTATTTTTAAAAAAAATAATTCATGAGGTAACGAATTCTTTTCTCTATTTTAAATAAAAAAATTATTGAAAAATATGTATGATTATTATTTCAACCTACAACTTTTGTTTGCGAATTTTTCAAATGGTGAAGTTTTCAATCAAGTCAATAAAGCTGAGTAAGCTTACAAGTTCCTTTTCAATGCTCATTAGAGAGAGCATATTTAGCATTTTTCGTCACATGCAAATTCTTACTCATTATATATTCTTTTCAACTTTGAAAATGATCGCTCTCAGCTGCAGTTTGATGTCATCATTGAAAGATAGATGCGACGTGCGATGTGTACATTTGTAAAGGACTGTGTGAAATATAGCTCATTCAAAAGCTGCAAAAATGTTTAGCTCTGTGCAAGTTTTTTGAGTTTCGCTTTGTGCTAATTCCTTTTCCTTACCCTGAGCCTGGGGCTGGACAATAACTTTTTTAAGAGTTCTGAAAATTGGACTAATTCTGATGGTAAGCAGTCTTCGAAATCACTCATGAACCTACATGTGGAAGAAAATCAGAAGCCCCGAGCCTAGTGCTCTTTATGGTTCTTCCCGGAAGACCCCCTTAGCCATCTGGCCACCAAAAGGACGTAACAGCTGAGGAACCCCAAAAAAAAAGCGGTCGCATCTGAAGCGGCCACCAGTCGAAGATGCCTCCCACTAAGTTGCCCTCACAAGGAGGTGGTGGAATTTCCTACTACGACCCGCTACCACTTTGGCGCCATCCCAGCAAAGCACACGGGTCTCCATGGTTAGGACCGCCGCAGACCGGGGGATCATCAAATTACCTACCTAGGGTGCAACCCCCACTGGAAGGTTTCCTCAGAGCTGGCGTCCAATGCGTTCTTCGCGGCACTTTTTGCTAATCCGTACTGGCGCTCCTGGCCCTAAACCGACACCGCTCGATGGCGTTGCTAGTAAATTGAGGGGGACGAAACGGTTGCTTCGGATTTACCCGACCCCTTCTTCGAAATCACTTGAATGTTCTTCCATTAACTTGGCTGCTGCCCATCGGGTGGCGAAAGTGCTGAGCTCAGTTAGGTTTGTAAGAAAGCCGAAATTTCTCATGGATGTATTTATATGCAACTAACCAATGTTTTAGGGCTTAAGAAAGATTGTCAATGATTACCAGAAATACCTCAATCTTGAATTTTTTTTCTCCAGGATAGTACTGTTTTGTTGATGTCCCTTTATCAAACTGACGCTTTCTTTTTTGTTTGATAGTATTGAAGATTGTTTACACTGTTTTTTCCACGGACTTTTCCTTTCCTTTGTCTTCATAGGAATAAAATTAAGAATGCTATTTTTTAACAAACTCAATGAGAGACTTCCTTTCTAAAATTGTTTCCCAAATTTCAAGTAAAATAGTGACTTCCAGTTGTTCAAGTTCCTTTAGAAATCCTTCTGCTTCAAGTAGACAGTCACTTGGCTGATTTTCGTTTGTTGCTCATTCTTCCAGTGCTGCGATATTCGCATGGTACAAGTTATTAACAGACACTGCATCATGTCAGGCTGACCATCTTGTGTCACACAAGGCTTTGTTAACATGTATCAATTTCATTTGTTTTTAAAGTACCTGTCAACGATGATTAGATGCAACAAGCCGGGTATAGAGATTTTGCAGAAGACAAAAAAATCTGACCGCAGTAGAACAACCTGCTGCTCTTTTCCCAACCAAATTAAAGGAATGAGCTGTGCACGGCACATACTGAGCTACAATGCACTTCTCACGAAGAATAGCCTGGTTTCCGGTATACTTCCTACTCATTTGCAGCATTGCCGTATGAGTGTCCAAGGCATTTTCAGGGATTCGTACAAACATAATGGTCTGCATCTTTGTTATACACTATAATTCATAAAAAGTTTGGGGGCCCTTAAATTATTGGGGGCTTTAGCCCGTTCAGCAACCCCCCCCTTTTAATCTGCCATTGGGGGGGGGGTCCACGCATCTGTGACGATGTGGTACGAGGAGGGGGGTGTTTAAGAAATGTGACGTCACATCAAAAACGCGAAACTTTAAATAAAAGTTCCACTTAAATATTTGATTGTTTACCATTTATTTAATTACGTTTTCAATGACTTCACGCGTGTTACGATATTACAGTGCAGACTTACCCTAAATACATATTTAAATGACAAAAAATAATTTGCAACATGCTAATTTTTATTGAGAAAAAACGGCTTGGGGGAGGGGTGTCAAAGTTTTGTGACGTCATATCGTAAAAAAAGGGGTGGGGTCTAAGTTTTTGTGACAAAGTATGACGCTGGGGAGGTTGGGGTAAAAATCGGCAACCTCGCGTGACATCATTTATGGACGACCCCTTCAGTCGTGAAGGGGTGACACCATGAGCTACCGCCTTGGGTGACACCCTCCCTAGTGACGCCTCTGAACACAGTTAGTTTTCTGAAGGCTGGTTAAACGTTTTTTAAAAATCCTTCACACGGGTTACGATATTACAATGTAGATCTCCACTAAATAAATAATAAATACTTAAATGACAATAAAAGTTATTTGAAACATAATTATTTTCAAATAGAAAATAGTGGGGGTTTTTTAATTTAAAAAAAAATAAAAAAAATTTGGGGGGGGGGTGTCAAAGATTTGTGACGTATTTTTAGAGGGGGGGGGTCTAAGTTTTTGTGACGACGCGTGACGAAGGGGGGGGAGGGGGTCAAAAATCTGAAAAAAATCGTGTGACGTCATTTATGGACGGCCCCTTAAATGACAATAAAATGATTGGAAACATGCTCATTTTCAAATAGGTAACACGCCTTTTTGGGGAAATAGCTTTGTGACGTCATATATGTTTATTTTTAGCGTGTCTAGGTTTTTTCTTTCAGATCTAGGTTTTTTGACGTCTCAGCTAGGTTTTTCCCAAAATTGTCACTGGCAGCACTGGTTCCAAGTTTTAAGTTCCTCTTTTTTCCTAGAATGATAATATATAAACGGGAAAATTAGTTTATATCTGTCCTGGCGTAAGTCGCGACGTTATGTTATTGTACTTATAGTTTATAGCTATACCGGCCTATACCTACCAATATTTTAATTAGTTGTAAGTTAAAACCAAAATGTAATTGAAGTATTAAGAGTACAGGGCTATTCAATTATTGTTTCAGCTGGTTATTTTCCAATTCGGATTTTCCGTTGCCGTTGACTCAGCCTAAACTTTAAGCAAGAAATTTTAATTATATTTATAATTTATAGCATAGGGCATAGATTTATTTAGAATAGTTCAGAATAGACAACTGTACTGGAAATATCTACTTGGCCGTATGTACATACTTAGTCACTCTACAGTAACGACAGCTTTACACTTTCAATTTTCAGCCTAATAAAGGCTGTAACATATTCATATCATGTAGGCCTAATAAGTAGAAGTAGAAGTAGACGTACAAACTTGTAATTGTATTGTTAAGTATTGTATACTTTCAATTTCAATGGAAACTGAAACAATTCAGTGATGTCTTTTTTTTATTTTAATTATACCAAAAATTGTGTAGGCCATTACTTGATTCTTGCTCTTAGTCTTAGGCCTTAGCCTTAGCCTACACTGACACTGAGACTGAGTGAATTCTTAACACATTATCATTATAATAATGACATTATAATAATTATATTATTAATTATAATTAATTATATATTCAAGTATTTTAAGTGCTACAATAAGATTAAGATGGAAATATTTGGAAAGTAATGTGATGCTTTATTATTATGGTATAGTTAAGTTAAAGTTAAGGTGACCATTACAAGTTACAAGTAAATAGTAAATAGCATTTATAATGCATAAATGCCATACTGCCCATACATGCTGATTTTCATGAGCTAATACTAATACAGTTCTGTTCAGACTACAATTTATAATTATTTATTCCTTTAAAAAAATTAATAAAAAACATTGAAAATCCATTACAGATTAAATTACAAAACTGAAACAGAATATTATTAGGTTAAAGCCCAAGCGGGGTAATAGGCCCCGTGGGGCAATAGGCTCCTCTGAATACTTAATGACTTAATGGGGTCATTGACTAAAATGCTATTTTTTAAATTAAAGAAAGAAAGGCATTACGTTTAAGCTCTACATGGTGGAAAGAAACTAAATAATCAGGGAATAATTCACAACAAAACTTGTTTCCAACCTATGTTATGGCACTGAATTTTGATTATAATTATAGCTTTGCATATTTGTATGAGTGATTTTTTTCTGCAGTTTCCTGTTTTTTACAAACAATGAAACATGTCTTAAAACTTTTGCTCAGTTAGGTCATCTTTGTTTTGATGATAAAAGCATATTTTTAAGCTGAGATTTTCAAATTTCTCTCTTGTTACAAGTCAAGTACATCTACACTAAGTTACTTACATTTTTTCACCTTTAACAATCTGTGTATGTCATTTTTTAGTAAAATTACTGATACTTGTAGACCATGTGCTGCTAGAGAGGAATCAATTTTTTAAAAATAATAAAACAGGTCTTGGATGAAGTATTTGAGATTGATAATAAAGAGCTCTAATATTAACCTAAATGTAAAACTTCCCCATACTTTTTTAATGCAGAGCATTTGCAAAAAGCATTTGGTCCAGTTTTTCAATAATTAGCTTGTTTAAATTAATTTATGAAAATCCTGGGGCTTAGGCTTAATGCACGCATAGTTTAAAAAAATATGAAAACCACACAAAAAAATATTGATAAAACTAGAAATTTCATGTTTTAAGCTAAAAAATAATAAGAAGAAATGCTTTAAAATGAAAACAAAAATTAATGACTCGTGGAAATAATTTTTAAAATTTATTTTTGATAATAGATCCATTAGTTACAATTCATGGATCGTCGACCTAGTCTTGACTGGTTTTGAGTCTTTCTGAGGCACCATCCAACAGTAGTCCTTAGAGAAACAGAGCACTATGCAAAGGGCTTAAGCTGAGGACCTTTGGGTCATTGAGAAATGGTTTGAACTATACAAGAATACTTAACAGGATGCGGAAACTATGTGGTCACCCCAGGCAGAAATTTATCTGTGATGAAACCAATTTCATCACTGACAACAAGAGACAAAAAAGGGTGAACCAAAGCATTTGGTACCATTTTAAATGCATAGAAATCCAAGAAGAGGCGAGGCTTATATTTAAGACATAGACTGGACCAATGAGAGTTGTCAACAGCCACTGTGAAAATATATACATACCTTCTACAAAATGGGGCTTATTGCCCCCATTTTGGTTAAGAGTCATTAATGGATATAAATCTCATGACTGTTTATGATATATATTATATACATGTAATAAATAAAAACATATTTTAAAAGTGTCATTAAATTAATTTGCTTATTTCCTTTTATGTCATTTTTCTAGCCATGGAAAATTCTTTCTTAAAAATTCTTACTTTATCTTATGTTATTCTTGTTTCACTATTTTTGTTGAGTCCTCCTTGTCTCTCTTTGGAGCATTATAAGTCTAGCCTTGTTTATGTTTTATTGGAAATATTATAAAATATAATACCTTTACCTTTTAATTTTTTAAATATGGTAGTTTATTTAATTTTTGGAGTCTGATTAGTAGGAATTTTAGCCAGCGCAACTCCAGGTAATAAGACCCAGCTTCAGATTTGCACTCTACGCTGCTACTCAATGTTCACCTCTATTTAATGAAAAATTATACAGTTACCCTTTACACTGTTTCAAGTGAATAAATCTTTTTAGCATTACTTATGGATTTTGAAAATTGTATGATTTTATAAATAAGAACCAAAAAATTTGGTGTTATGTTTACTAAATAAAATGTTGATATAAAATAGCTCCTGATGTTAATTATTAAAGAAAATTCTTTCATGAATTTTAACTTATAATTTTTAATGAAATTTACAATGAATTGATTAATGCATGATTTATTCATAGAAAAAACGTAATATCATTTCTTGAATAACATAAATGCTTTAAAAGTTCTTTATTTCCCAGGTTAATTGTACCAATTTAGCCAGTTTAATTTTAAAGCACAATTGTGCATACTGTTAGATTACTATATCCATGTATACAAAAATGGATCTTGGTTCCAACTTAAAAATTATTAATCCATCTCTACCCTCTTTTCCAGTCTTATAAAACATTTTGTTTGAGGTCAACCTCAGAGAACTCATGACCATGAAGAGTACAAATGTACAAAAACATATTTTCTGAAATAGTTAAACAGCTCCATTGCAAACATTTTCCTGGACACTTGGGGTAAGTTCATTGCAATAATGAACATGATTTTAATTGATTCAAGAAATAATATTTCTTTACTTATCTGATTGTTAAATTATTGCATTGTAAGTGAATAATGCTACCTATGGAAAAGTTTGCTATTTCTTCTGATTAGCATGACTTTTCAAATAAAGATGTCAATTAAAATTTAATAAACTCAGTAACGTTATTACATTCACAAAATCATTGGATCAGAAAAGAAATCCAAAGGTTTTAATTTAAAAGATGCTATTTAAACAACCAGTTGTCTGTTACTAATCATTGAGGACATAGATGTTTCTCAGATGATCAGCTTCATGTTGCATTGTTGTGAAAGCAAAACCTCTTTAAAATTTTTACCTACAAAGTTATAGGAAATCTTTTTTAATGTTACATTTAATCTAGAGATGACTATAATTTGCCTTGACACCTTCCCTCAAATCAAGCAACCAATTTTTTACTGATAAGTATTTTGTATCATTTTAATTTATACCATTTGTCATACTATTAAATATCTCAAAAACATTGATAACCACTACCCAAAACAATAAATTTCCATAGAGACTATCCTCCCTAAAACCCGACTTCCCATTTCTTGCTCCTGTTGAGCCACACTTTAGTATCTGTTTTAACTTCACTGTTTCAACCTTATTCCTACCATGTTTCACTTTGGCCACGCTGGGACTTTAAACTGATTATTGCCATATATCACTTCAGTTTTTTAATGCTAGCAAACCCCAAGGGTGATCAGTTGCTCTAATGAATGTGTTGCTGATTTTAGGTTTTTGATAATATTTAATAACTTTCAGATCCCAAATTTCATTGCACAGGAATAGGAAAATTTATGACAAAATCCTCCATCCCTTACCTTCTGAACCTTAAATAGGTATAGTTGGTTCTTTTTTAAATAAATTTTATCTATATACAGTGGGACCCGCTTAAGTCGACGGCCTTGGGGTATGAAAAATGGCGCCGAGATAACCGATCCCCGACTTTGATTACGTCCCTGTGGTCATGTTTCGATTCAATTAAATTTTTTTTAAAGTTACCAGTTTATAATTGTCTGCGCATGCGTTAAGGTCAAATTTTTCGCCTCGCCTCATGGCGCGTGTTTGCAATGTCCGTCGAATCCGCGAATTTAAAAAAAATGAACATCAATATGGTAATTTTAAGTTTAATGCTTTTGACGTGCAGGATATCTGTCACTATGAGATCGCACTCGAATTTCCTCCATCAATCAAATGATACATGAAACTTGTAATATAAATAGTAACAAATGCGGCCTTGACATTATCAGAATTCGACCTACAACAGTGATGACGTGTATATTATATATCTAATAGAATATTAAGAAAATTATTTGATTTCACCGTCACGCGCGTGTTAGTCACAGTCACGTATCCTACTGGTAACAAAGCAACAACAAACTTTTAAAAGAATAATAATAATTTTTTATTTAATTATATAAAAACCACTGTCGATTCTCGATACAAACCTTTATTTTCTTTTCTAAAGATTTTCGTTTATCTTAAAAAATAAAATGATTAATGCATCAGAAAATGAATTAAGTTTAATAATAATATAATATGCACTGCGAAATAACGACGATTAAAGACAGCTAACGCGATTTTGGAGTACCTCTGGTGATTACATACTCAACAAACGGAATCATATTGAAAGTAAAAACATCCGGTAATTTTTATTGAAATCTCGTAGAATCACACAAGTCTCGAAGTCTCGAAGAAAGCGAGATGTCAACACTGTTTTGAACTAAAAATGCCAAAGTGCATTTCTAGGCAAACAGACGGGGATCGAGCTAACCGACGTTAAGTTGCAAATTTGGCACTCTTTTGTGCTCGAAATATTAGGGCTTGGCGACTTAAACAAATCGAATAAACCGATGAAAAAATGCAAAGACAAAGAGACTTTGGCGGTTCCTAAAAAAAAACGTTGACTTAATAGAGCTGGCGAGTTAACCGGGCTCGAGTTAAGTGGGCCCCACTGTATATAAAAATTAAAGTATGTATGTCCTTTATAGCTGACTAAACCATTCGTCCAAATGCCATGAAACTTTTGGAGACTTTTGAGTATGCTCCTGGGATGGTCACTGGCTACTTTTTTTTTGCAAAATTTAACACTCATGGGGCGCCGGGGGCCCATAATATGATTTTTTTCTTATGAGCTATATAAAAATTAGTTTAAGCGTTATCTATTAGGTAAATTGATGGATCTAAACCAAACTTTGTATATAACAACTTGGTAGCCAATATTGAAATACTATAGGGCACTAATTTCCTAATGTCCATTTCTTCGGGGCTTGGGGCCCAAAAAGTCTTTTTTCATAAACATTTAAGATTTTATTCCCCATTCAATTATTTAAATCTTGAGAAATATAGATAAATATATCCACTATGAAATTGCTTGAAATAAACAGGTGTTTTGAACTTGACATCTTGCACTAAATGGGCCCTGGGCCCTTAATGTCATTTTTTGCTTATATGAGCTATATAAAAATTAGTTTATGCGTTAGCTACTGAGTAAATGAATGGATCTTAACCAAACTTTGTATATAAAAACTTGGTAACCCATATTAAAATAACAAAGGGCACTGCACTTCTAATGTCAAATTTTTCAGAGCCGGTGGCCCAAAATGTCTTTTTTTCGTATATGTTTGAGATATTTTTGCCATTCTATTTTTAACGATTTTGAGAAATATGTCCATGATGAAACTGAATTAAATGAACAGCATTTTGAAATTTACATCTTAGTTCACATGGACCGGGGGCCCCAAATGTCTTTTTTTGGTATACTCTAAGATATAATCTCCCACTCAGTTTTTAACGAACTTGAGAAATATATCAACGATGAAACTGAATTTAAATGAACAGGTTTTCAAAATGTACATCTTGAACCGAACGGGCCCGGAGGCCCCTTAATGTATTTTTTCCTTATATTAGCTGTATAAAAATTAGTTTAAGTGTTAGATAATGAGAAAATTGCTGGAATTTGACCAAACTAGGTACAATGTATATAAAAACTTAAGAGCCTATAATAAATTACTATAGGGCACTGAACTACTAATGTCGATTTCCTCGGGGCTGGGGGCCTTAAATGTGTTTTTTTACTAAACTTTTAATATTGTATTCCCCATTCCATTTTACACAATAGTGAGAAATATAGATAAATATATTTATAAATTTGTTTTGAAATTGATTGAAATGAACAGATTTTGGAACTTCATATGTTAAACTGATGGGCCCGGTGACCCTTAATGTAATTCCTTTTTTAACTATAGGTATTTCTTTTTACTGAGATCGTTGCAACGCACGACGGGTCTGCTAGTTCTATATAAAACAATTTCAGTGTAATGCTTTGACTGATGCTTAAGATCAGGCAAGTTCCCAGAAATATTTAATGGCTGAGGCTTATTTATTTTTATCCCATTAATTTAATCTTTTTACAGTTATTGTTTTTGTCAATAAAAATTTTTTTTTGTCTGTGATTATTAAATTTATCTCAACTTTAAGATGAGTAATTTAATTTATCAATTTAAAATGTTTTTAATTGAGATTCAGCATCAGGATTTTATGAAATTTATAATCTTAATTACAGGGGAAGTGTAATGTCAAAGAAAGAACTAATACAATCAAAACTGTACTTCTCATCAAAGACTGATTCTCCAGGGGAGAGGCGACTTGGTATTAAAAGAAAAAATAGTAAGAACATTTTTAACCTATTTTCCAGCCACAACGAGAAACAAAAACAGAAATTTTAATTATATATAATTTTATAATTGAAATGTCCTTCTAAATATTTATGAAAATGCCCGTACAGTGGTACCTCGGTATACGTCTGCTTTGGAATAAGTCCAACTTGGTATGTGTCGTGTTTGGACGCAAGACTTTTAGCTTGGTATACAACCTTTGCTTGGAAAATGACCTGCGTGCAAATCACTTTATTGTCATTTAAGTTTGTATTTAATGTAAGGATGCACTCTTATATCATAACATGCGTGAAGCCATTTAAAATGTCATTAAATAAATTGTAAGCAATGAAATATTTAAGTAGAACTTTAATTTAAAGGTTTGCATTTTTTGACGTATGTCACAGTTCTTAACCCCCCCCCCTCGTCACACATCATCACAAATGTGTGACCCCCCACCCACCCACCCCCCCAGGCTTGACATCATTTTTGGGCGGCTCCTATGAGTCAAAATGACACATTGCATATGAGTAACTTGTAGAGAAATGACAGCACACGCGCCATACTCAAGTGTGTTAGTAAGGCAGTTGCAACCATACAGTGAACGACACACAATAAATACATTATCATGTGATTTTGTGTTTTTCTCATAAATTGTGAGTAAATTCACTTAACATGAGTCCTAAGAAAGTTAATGAGAGAAGCCAAGCAACTTTTTCAAAAATGATTTAGGATTTTTGTTAAGGATGAAATTTTCGTGGGTGTCTGGGGGGTTAGTTACAGCATATGGGATGCAGAGATCGACTACAATAGAACCCGGTTAAGTCGACGCCCTAGGGGTTTGCCAAAAGGCTTCGAGATAACCGATGATCGAGTTAAACGAAAACCAATATGGCGGCAAAATATTAACATGTGCTTGAAATTTCTTTATTTACATGATGTGCGTTAAATAGTGATGGGACGATTAGTTGGAATCGTATCGGAATATTGGGACCCTAAAATTTCTTCACTCTTTCCTAAGGTTGTTAAGACTGTTCGTTTTTTAAGGACCGTTTAAATATAACCCTTTGTTGCGTTAGCGCTGTTTTTTCCCTAATGCATAACAAATTCAGCTACTCCTGCCCCGCCACACCACGGCGGGTCCATTGGTGACATTATGTCACCTCTCTTGCATGCTCCCAGTTAACATTAAGTGTTGTTTTTTAATGGGGCTTGATGTTTGTTACACTGTTTCTGCTGAGTTAGCATCATTCACAGCAGTGATTCCCAGATTTAGCGATACTGTGCCTTGGAGGGCACTTGCGTGACTTTCCTTACAAGTGACACTAATAAATAACCTGCCCGTGTAACCTACACATCCCCTCATTGTCCCCAAACCCTTCTCTTCCAAACCATCTTCCTTGGGTCTCTTTCTTTTTACACAACAGCGTTGCCGTTATTTGTTTGATGAAGCCATCAGCATGCTATAAAAATGTACATACATGTTTGCTAACAACAAAAGGCATATGTGCACCAACTAACAGCAGAAATTTGCCAATATAAAATAAAAACCACCGTCAATTCTCAATACAAACCTTTATTTTCTTTTCTAAAGATATTCGTTTATCTTAAAAAATAAAATGATTAATGCATCAGGAAATGAATTAAGTTTAATTATAATATAACATGCACTGCGAAATAATGACGATTAAAGACCGATAATGCGATTTTCTAGCACCTCGGGTGAATACATACTCGATAGAGACACGTCAAACTAATTCACACACGGATCAAAGTGAAACGAGATAAAAACATCCGGTAATTTTTATTGAACTTTCGTAGAATCACACAATAGCCGGAAGTCTCAAAGAAAGTGAGATTTCGATGCTATTTTTAACTAAAAATGTGAGAGTGCATCGCTAGGCGAACAGACGGGGATCGAGATAACCAACGTTAAGTTGCAAATTTGGCCCTCTTTTGTGCTCGAGATATTAGGGTTCGGCGACTTAAAAGAATCGACATAACCGATGAGAAAATGCCAAGACAAAGAGAGAATTTGGCGGTTCCAATAAAAAACGTTGACTTAATAGGGGCGGCAAGTTAACCGTGGTTGAGTTAAGTGGGTTCTACTGTATTTCTATGATTGTGAAAAACAGACTTTATTAAATAGGCAAAGGTTTTGAATGGGGTGAAATCGATTACAAAATAAAGATCAGGGACATTGGAGCATGTTGAAAAATTGCTATTGATATTGATAACAGGAAAACAGAAATTTTTATTTTCTAAGTTCTTTTTATTTATTTATTTAAGTATTAAGCAGTGTTTGAATCATTTTATACAACCACATCAATAAATGTAAAATATGTAAATAACAATATGATTTTTTTCATGGGAACAGATTAATAATTTTTCCTCTAATTCTTATGGAAAAAATATGTTTGGTATAAATCCAATTTTGTATACGTCCAAGTGTCTGGAACAGATTAAGTACGTATACAGAGGTACCGCTGTACTAAACATTTGATAGCTACAGTATAAAATTTGATATAAAATTAGTGTGAGAAATTTTTCAATTTGATGGTGCTTATGATGTCACAATTTTCATTTGCATATACATGTACATGTAATATATAAAACACATTTTTAAAACATTTAATACTCCAAATATTTTTGACAAATTTTAATTGACTACAAATTTTAAAAGAAAAATATCAGAGCTAGTTACCTAGATAACTAATGGTCAGTTCCACTCTTATATTTATATCTGGTGGTCAGTTTCTTTTGGCATTTTAATTATTTTAGGTATCCTTTCAAAGTAGTATCTTTGGGTCATTTGGTCCTTATTAGTAAGGTCTATTGCTTTTTCTGAGTCATTTGCACTCTTGTTATCTGGAGATAAACTGCTTCTGGTATCAGCTGTTCTTAATATCAGATCAGCTGTTCTTTATATCAGATCAGCTCTTCTTGGTATCAGATCAGCTGTTCTTGGTATCAGATCATCTGTTCTTAATATCAGATCAGATGTTCTTGGTATCCGATCATCTGTTCTTAGTATCAGATCATCTGTTCTTAATATCAGATCATCTGTTCTTGGTATCAGATCAGCTGTTCTTGGTATCAGATCAGCTGTTCTTGGTATCAGATCAGCTGTTCTTGGTATCTGATCATCTGTTCTTAGTATCAGATCATCTGTTCTTAATATCAGATCATCTGTTCTTGGTATCAGATCAGCTGTTCTTGGTATCAGATCAGCTGTTCTTGGTATCAGATCAGCTGTTCTTGGTATCAGATCAGCTGTTCTTAATATCAGATCAGCTGTTCTTGGTATCAGATCATCTGTTCTTGGTATCAGTACATCGGCTGTCAGAATTGTAACAGCAGTATTGATACATTGATAGTACATGTACATGCACTGTGTGTCTCTTGAAATCCAGACGTTTGTGAAGTTCCAAGAAATATGACTGAAGATAAAACAACTGAACACACAGACAAATGAACACATTTAAGCTGTGTATTGTTTTACTTTATATAATTCTCTGAATTTCGGGGTATTCCATAGTCTTTTTTCATTTCTATTAGTTTCCATCACTTGTGTGATCACTTGTCTGTGTGTTCACTTTACTTGTGCTTCGTTATCTTTGTGTTCACTTGTCCGTGTGTTTAATCAATGTCTTGTTTTCGGTTGTCTTATGTTCACCTGTTTGGTCACCTTTTGAGAGTACACACACAGACACACACATGCGAGTCACCAATTATCTCTGAAAAATTGCTTAATTTTTATGCCAAAATATTTTTAAGAATATGTCCTATATGAGCTTTTTCTTTTAATACCAGTCTGCTAAAACTTAAACGGACCAGAGACTTCCGTTCAAAACCAGCGGATCATTATTTATCACAAAAATTCACACACAAAAATTAATTAACAATCTCCGCACCGAAAACCGTTCGCTGATTAAAGCCAACGTTTAAAAAAACTATTTTAAAAACCCCGTAAAAAACAAGTTTTTGACTATAAATCTTTATATACGAGACACAACTAAAAGAACGTTCATTATAATAATAATTGATAATTTATATAGCGCTGTATCCCAGCAAGGAACCGGGCTCACAGCGCTTTACATGGAGATCATAACATACATATAATAATTAAATAACCATTCATTCCATAATAACAACATAAAGAAAAGTACACTACACATAAGCTATGTTAATCATTAAAAGAAATGTTGTTTCATTAATTTTGTAAATACATTTTGAAAAGATGCGTATTAAGTGCTGTCTTGAAGGATTTGGTAGTTGGAATACTACGGATGTGTAATGGTAGAGAATTCCATTGTTTGGCTGCACAAAAAGAGAATGACCTTTCACCAAAAGTTTTAGTTCGTGTCTTAGGAACACAGAGAATACGTGTGTCTGCAGAAGATCGTAGCTAATACACAGCGCAAGACAATACAAAAATCCCAATTTTAGATATCTCATAAAACATGTTTAAAATACATTGTAATGCGCACCGATCAAGAATATATTTTTTAAAAAGTATCGTTAATATAATACGCACCGCACTGCGTGACAGGAAAATATTAAAAAGGTTGTTCAATATACTGTAATACGCACCACGACACTCTACCACAGGGGTCGGCTAACTTTTTGCATGTTACCCCAAAATATAAAATTGTATGTTGCCGTTACCCCCAAAGGCACGAGGACCTGCCCACACCACTAGGCTTTTGGGGAGAGAGTCTAGGGATAAGCCCAACCCCAAATCGCATCTGTTTAGTTTTAGAAGCTTGACAAATGTCTAAATATGACCCGAAAAGGATTTTGCGTATGACGCAATTATAAAAATTAACAATCAAATATACATTATTGTTTTAGCAGGCTGTTCTAGACATAATGATAAATCTGACTAAATGCGATAAAGTCGGATGAACACAATTTTAATTTTAAAAATAACATAAATTATAAATTTAATATAAATTAATGTCATCAATTTTTATCCTAAAACACAGAGGTTTTTTTTCCTTTAAATCTCAATGCAGTTCAGATTTTTTTTAGATTATGTTGTTTCATTTTTGACCATAATTCCATCAAAATAAGGGCTTTTTGATGTCAGGGCAAGTTGGGTGCTGTCTTCAGGGTCCAATCAATTTCGCAGCTTTGTTTTTATGTTCACTAGAGTTGAAAATTGTTGTTCACAAAGGTACGTTGATGCAAAAGGCAGCAACGTCTTGACAGCCTCCTCATGTGCAGTGTTGAAAGCCTTTGCAGGATTTGACATCCAAAACTGTGTCAGATCTGCTTTGTTTGCAAATTCAATACGTGCCTCATTATTAGACTGAAGTTCAAGAAGTGCTTCTGCCAACCCTTGAGGTTCATCTGGTACATCCTCAATGTCACATCGAAATGGATCTACAACCCAACTGAATTGATGCAAATCAATAACTGGAAAGTAAATAGTGAACAGCTCTTTGAGCTTGATAAGATGCCTGATATATATCCTTGATGTCGTCAAAAGTTATGTTTTAACAATCTTCCAAGTACAAGGCCAACTTTGAAAAGGCCGCTAATTTGTTTCCTTCTGCTTTTGTTTCCAATATGAAAGCTTTAATCCAAATGCTGCAATCCTTTCTCTGGCTGTAATTATAATATTTTCCCTTGCAATTCTTTGTTCAACGCATTCACATGCTCAAAAATATCAGCTAAATATGCAAGATGTGCAACCCAACAATAGTTCGTAAACTTATCCGCCAGTGCATACTTTTGACCAGCCAGAAATATTTGAAGTTCAGTTTTCAGAGCCCACACTCTGTCCAGAACATTTCCGTCTGAAAGCCACCGTACCTCGGTGTGATAAAGTAGGTCTGTATATTCAGCCTCACCATCTTTACATAAATCACAAAACAGTCGTGTTGGCAATGCATGTCCTTTAATGAAATTTACAATCTGGATAATGTCATGCATGACTACCTCCAGTTCAGATTCCAAATGTTTCACAAGCAGAGCTTGACGATGGATCATGCAGTGGTTAACTTCAATTTTGGGATTCCTCTCTCTTGCAAAAGCCCAAAAACCACTGACACGACCCAACATAGCTGAAGCTCCATCAACAGACACAGCAATACAGTTTTCCTATTTTAAATTAAGTTTTTCAAAGTATTCATTAACTTAATGGAATACATCAATTCCTTGACATCGCAGTTCGAGTGGAACCTTTGTATTGAATATACCATAAGCTGCACATTATTACTGACATCAGTGGTCTCATCAAGCTGAATAGCAAAGAATTTACTCGCATTTGTAGAAGAAAGTACTTGTTCCCTGACATTTTTGGCCAAAGTAGAAATTCTGTCTTTGACAACTTTTGCTGAGAAAGGTACTGAATTTAGTTACATAGCTTCTTTCTGACCAAGCATAATCTCTGCCATTTTCAAAGCTGCTGGTTCAACCAATACCTCACCGATAGTCCATGGTTTAACCAATACCCCACTGATAGTCTGTGGTTTAACCAATGCCTCACCGATAGTCCGTGGTTTAACCAATACCCCACTGATAGTCTGTGGTTTAGCCAATGCCTCACCGATAGTCCGTGGTTTCTTGTTTCGAGCAATCAACCAGGCCACTTCAAAACCAGCTTTTGCTGCTGAGCGTTGATCGAATGTACCGCTTAAGTTGCTTTCCAGTCTTTGTCTTTTTGAAGACATTTCCCAGTTGACAGAGTATTCCCGCGGTTTAGAAGACAGATGCGGGTGTAGTTCTTTCAGGTGTTTCTGCAATTGACTCTTTTTGAGAGATTCTTGAGTAAGTACTTTCAAACAGACAAGACACTGTGGTTTCATTATTCCTTTGTCTTCTACTTGGGTAAATCCAAACGTGAGGAAATCCTCCAAAAATATCTCCTTTTTCTACTACTTGATGCCATCTGTCAAGTTGTTTTTAATTATAATTAGAATAATATTTAAACTATTACGTTTTATTGCAATTTTTCAATCTTTCGGTTTTATTTTTTTTATTAATAAGCAGACCGGGATGGACCTTTGTGATGCCACATGTTGATCAAAGATATCATATCTAGGGGTTTTTAAACCTAATTTAGGTTGTATGCTATATATTAAATATGTTATATCAAACAAGATTTATAAATCAACCGAAAACATAACTAAAATGTTAAATTCCTTTTTTGTACACAATGAAATTGAAATTTAATTTTAAAATAATTCACCTTTCAAAAGTCTAATTTGATGTACGCCCATTAAATAATCATTTTAATGTTGTTGAGTTTTAAGGGTTTTAAGAACATTTTCATTGACAAGACTGTAGGTCCGAGAATTTGAAAATGCACCATTCTTATCGATCAATGCTTTTCTCTGTAATAACAAATTGATTAATGAATATTAAACATAATGAATGGTATCCAGTAGGTATTTAGGCAGTTATGAAATACATCTAGGGCCATGATTTGTAACTTCATTTAAAGTAATTTTAAAGCAGATCAATTTATTGTACGCCAAGGCTAACAATTACTGTAATTGCATATTTAATATTTTTAATTATTCATTGAAAATTTAAAGAGAAAAATTACATATTAAAATTTTCAAAGTAAACGCGATTTTGAATCTGTACCTTCAGTAAAACATTTGGCAAACGTCTCTCTTTCTCTCTCTCTCTCTCTCTTTTTTTTTGTGTGCTAAAAATGGGATTCTCTATTATTACACATTTGTAGTTATCCTACTACTTATTAATCCTACTTAAAGCTTGCAAGACTGCATTGTTTAAAAACACATTTTTTCAAACTTTACTTTTCCAAATTTAAAAAAAAATACATTTTTATCACTATTAAATTAAGCTACTTTGCATACTCATGTCAATATATAGTTTTTTTCAATTTAAATATGAATGTATTTTTTCTAAATTTAAAGCATGTATAAATATATGTGTGCATTTTTCGATGTAAAACGCGTTGAGCCCAGCTGCTAGCTAGGGTATCGCGCTATTTAAATTCTCAAATTGTTATAATCATTTCAATTGTTATTATACTACAACACGACTTTAGAGGTGAAGGTTTAAAAAATCGTTTCATAAAAAATTTAGTGATTAATTAATGTTATTTTTTTTTCCTAAATAGAATACACGAACCATTTTAAGAAGTTTATCGAAAGGCCAGCTTCTGCTTTAAAATTACTTTAAATGAAGTTACAAATCATGGCCCTACATGTTTTTCATAACTGCCTAAATACCTACTGGATACCATTGCTTAAATTTAAATACACATTTATCAATGTGTTATTACAGAGAAAAGGCATTGACGATAAGAAGGGTAAATTTTCAAATCTTTGGACCTATACTGCCTATAGTCTGTTCAATGAAAATGTTCTTAAAACTCAACAACATTAAAACTATTATTTAATAGGCGCATATCATATAAGACTTTTAGAAGGTGTATTATTGTAAATTTTAAATTCAATTTCAAAATATATTTCATTTTTTTTAAAAACTGTTGCTCATTTACATATCGATATTTAATTGGAAAGTTAAACGTGAATTAAAAAAAATTCTTGGCATTTTACATATATATACATCTCAGATATCTTGATTTATTAGCCTCATTTCTTTTTGCATTTGCTACTAAAATAAGATTTGTTTTTAATTTCCATTGTTCTGATTCAATGTGTAATACAATGAATATAAAATTAAACTAAATTTTCATTATTTTGATAAGTAAAATGCATCTATTGGTTTTTAATGGTGTCTTAATTGTTCTGACTCTACAAAAAGAAAACATTAACTTGAACAAATAGGCAGATATCCTTATTTACACTTAAAGACAAACATCCATTTATTAAGCATCAAATCTAATTCTTTATTTTCTACCACTTTCAAATGTTCGTTTGGTCTTAAATTTGATGTTTTCAATAGTCTATTCAATCTAAATTCTTTTATGCAATGTTATTTTATAATCCAATAAGCACGTTATTAAGAAAAAAATGATAAAAGAATGTCAAAATGATCAATATAATTATTTTTTTTCTTTTCGTTTTCCCACATCAAACCTGAGTTACGCCGGGTATTTGGCTAGTTATTAATAAATCGTGCATTTTGTAAATATACGTAGACATGAAGGATTTTGATCAAAATTAAAATGTTTAAAAATGATAAGATAAAAATCTTTCGGATTTTAACGGATTTTATTATATGTCCCCGATTGATATTCGTTATTCCCATAAATTCCCTCGTTACCCCAAATGGGGTAATTTACCCCTGTTCAACGACCCCTGCTCTAGCACAGAAATTAACATGCTACATAGAGATAAATAGAGATAATCTAAAATTTCATTACTTTAATTACAGTACATTCGATCGATCTGAAATTTTGATACATCATTTATATAATCGGCACGAGTCTGCCTGCAAAATTTCAGCTCGCTAGCATAGGAGGAAGTGGGTTACAAAATCGATCCAAAGTTATTTCGGCAAACAAGGCCTCAATCAAGCAGACGCCGCGAGTTGATATAAAGGATTTAATAATAAATAAAGGTAAAAAAAAATATTTTTAAAAACCACGTTTTTACAAGTGTACTAAAAACAAGAAAATAATTTAAAACTTGTAAGTTCAAGTACTTCGATTTAATATGACTAAAACGTGGGGCGGGCGCTTATGAGGTTTAACATATGCGGTTCACTCATTCTCTCACTTATACTTATAGATCTCTCTTTTGCTTTCTAAATTAGAAATCTTTAATTTTTATACCAAACACCCGCCACACGTTTTTAGTCATTTTTAATCAAAGTACTTGAACTTATAAGTTTTAAATTATTTTCTTCTTTTTAGTCCACTAATAAAAACGTGGTTTTTAACAATATGTTTTAATCAAAGTACTTGAATTATAAGTTTTAAATTATTTTCTTCTTTTTAGTCCACTAATAAAAACGTGGTTTTTAACAATATTTTTTTTACCTCTGTTTATTTTACCAAGACCAAACACCTCATCAGCGCCCGCCCAACGTTTAATAACAAAACGATGAGGTCACGGGGTGAACTGGTCACGTGTACATAAACTACGGCAGGCGGGTATAGATGCTTATATAAAGATAAACTAAGCAATGCATTAATTTAATTACGGTACATTCGATCGATCTGAAATTTTGATACACTGTATTGTCGTCCAGTATCTATCTGTGGTAAAATTGTTAGATCTCTACGACCATCAGAAGTGGTTTAATTTTACGTTGGCAAATTTGAAAAAGATTGCGGACAGACACGAAAGCAAGTATATAATAAAATATAGATAAACTAAAAAGTTCAATAATTTAATAACGGTACATTCGATCGATCTGAAATTTTGATACAATGCATTTTCATCCAAGATCTATCTGTGGTAAAATTTTGAAATCTCTAGGACCATCAGAAGTGGTATAATTTTACGTTTGAAAAATTGTGGACAGACAAACCAACAAACAATGCCACAGGAACGAAAGCGAGTTAATAAAAACGTGGTAAAAAATAAAATCATTTACTTAAAAATTAACCACCTTCTCGATACTTGATTCAGTTACAGTCATTTAAACAAAATATGAGTAATACGAGACTCAACCGCGTCCCTCCTGTCCCCAGCTCTATTTCGACAATAACGTTTTTTTTATTAAAAAAAATATGACAAGTAGCTACTGTTATCTGGGGTCAACTGTTCTTCGTATTTGGGGGTTAGTTGATTTTTATATCTGTGTTTCATTTGATACTTGAATTACTTTTATCTGGTTTGAGTTGCTACTGTTATCTGGGGGGAGGGGGGATCAGTTGTTATTACTATCAGATTATTTTAAAAGTTGGTAAGTAGCCGAAGTTGATTTTTGATGGGTCTTATAACACTGTAAGGTGGAATATGAGTTGAAAACAGTCAGGAGTTTGACAGAAAGTGTGTTTATTATGTCTCACAGGTAGCGTGAATGTGCAATCTGTTTACTGTTCAGTTTTTACTTTGATTAATTCTTGGAATATAACGATCCAATTTAAATTTTCATCACATTTTGAAAACTTTCGAATGTACAGGGAAATAACTTTGTTTGGGCGCCAAGGACCCCTTCGACTGATTTAATAGTTGTGCCTACACATGGGGCCGTCCATAAATGACATCACGCGATTTTGGCCGATTTTTTACCCCCTCCCCCCCTCATCACACTTTATCACAAAAACTTAGACCCCCCTTCAAATACTACGTCACAAAGCTTTGACACCCCCCCCTTATTTGTGTTTTATTATTTTTATTTCATGTTCAGAGGAAAAAGTTGTCTGAAAATACCGTGTAGTTTGTCAGAATTTTATTTTATTTCCCTTTGACAGATACTTCTCAAGCATTTTCGTGTTAAAAGTATTTCACAGGGAATTTTTCAAACGAATTTTTTTTATTTGATAAATTTTCGCGAGCCGTACATCGTAAGACGCGTGAAGATATTTAAAACGATTCATTAAATAAATTGCAAGCAATGAATTAGTGAAGTGGAAATTTTATTTAAAGTTACTCGATTTTTCAAGTGACGTCACATTTCTATAAACCCCCCTCCCCATCGTCACACATCGTCCCAAATGCTTGACACCCCCCCCCCAGGTGCCTGACGTTATTTATGGACGGCCTCTTTAGACTTTATGGATACAGCTGAACAATGTACATTTATTTGATATTCTGACGTACAAACAAGATTTGGCTATTGAAAGAAATGCCGTAGAAGTAAGCCTTAGCCTAAACTTTACACATGGGGCGGGAAGTAATGAGTGCTTAATTATTCCATTAAAAAATAATATGAGCGGCAATTTTGGTTGGACACCGTCACTGCATTGCGTAAGTGTTGGCGAGAGACATTGTTTCTTTAACCCACCGTACCGTAACATATAGTCTGACCTTGACACCCGTGCGGTCCTACCCAAAAAAATCCCGAATTTGTAACTTGATTTCATTGATCATTGAATTTCCGTTATATTTTTATGGGTCATCCATAAATGAGGTCACGCGACTTTGGCCGATTTTCACACCCCGCCCCCCTCGTTACACTTCGACTCAAAAACTTAGACCACCCTTCCCTCCAATACGACGTCACAAAAGCTCCCCCCCCCTCTTCTAAAAAAAAGAAAAAGTCGTATTTTCTAATTGAAAATTAGCATGTTTCAAATCACTTTTTTTTAAAAAGTACATGTATGTGTTTAGTGTAAGGCTGCACTCTAATATCGTAACACTTGTGAAGGGTCATTAAATAAATTGAAAGCAATCAAATATTTCACTGGAAATTTTATTTAAAGTAGCGCATTTTGATGTGACGTCACATTTTTTAAACACTCCTCTCCCCCTCGTCACAAAGAAATCGAGGCATGACTCCCTGCAGTCTACAACTACAACCGCTATCTCCTATTTTTGTTGCACACGTTTTTGGATCAATGAATTGTGTCAACTATTTCTTTTAAACAATTTGGCAAGCCTCTGAAATTTTAACCGTACTGTAGTATCTTCTCTTGAAGGCATGCGCTTATGTGTTTTAGTATTGTACTCAAAAGGTCACGTTTAATCGCCGTTTACTTGCCCCTGTTAATACTAGTTCTACAGTTGGTTTGATAGTGTCCAGTATTCGGTCAGTGGTTATTGCACCACGCCACGACATTGTTTGGGTTGGTCATTTCCTGTTCGGTCCAAAACTATTCAAGCATAAAGACTTACATTTCGAGTTGGACAAGACGGGGAATTACTGAACAGTCCTACTATTTAGAAAAGGCTGTGCTGTAATATAGTCAAAATTCAAACAGTTCATTTTTATATATTTATTTATGAAAGCGTCTTTAGTGATTTATAAGGTGAGATCCATCAATAGTAAATAATTGACGTTAAAATATAAACCCTTTCCTGACGAAGACTCCTAAACAGTAAAACCCCCTTTTTTTTAAAATGTGAAAGTCTTCATACAACGCGATGGTGCACCCTGCTAAGCAATCGGTTTTGGCCTTCGAAAACTGCCGTATATCTAGCAAAACTATCGGCTTTGGCCTGGGTAAACTGCGGCAAAAAATGAACCCATTACTTTAGAACTTTAATCTTAATTATAATTTAAGTATATTTAAACATTTATGTCAAAAGTGTGCAATTCATACGCCAAAACTAAATTAATCTTTCTCTTTTTTTTTAATTAGCACTGCCAGAAAACATGTTTGCAAATTTAAGGATAATTTATTATGACTTTAACTTTTAACTTTACTTTAAATAGCCAGAATACAGGTAGTGATAAGTTAAGCGAACTGGTCGCATGGTAGGGCATAGTAGCACTAAAGGTTTAGGGCAGGGGCGGATCAAGATTGCACGGGGCCCCTGGCTGCAATTCCACCAGGGGCCTGGTCCAGCCACCTTTATTATACAAAATAATAAGTTTGGGGCCCTTAAATCATTGGGGGCCCCTGGCTTTAGCCCAATCAGCACCCCTCTTAATCCGCCATAGGTTTATTTAGAGTTGTTGTGTTTTTCTCTTTCCTTTTACTTTTGTCTTTTCAAAACACAATTAGTGTATTGGCAAACTATTTTAATTTTAGTCCAAGTTCCAACTTCCAGATGAAAGTGGTGAAAGCACTAGAACCAAAACATTTAGGCCTTCTGTCCACTAAGACAGAAGGACATAATGTATATTTGCTGTATCATATATATCTGTTTTGATGATAATAATAATAATAAATTGATAATTTATACAGCGCTGTACCCCAGTAAGAAACTGGGCTTACAGCTCTTTACTTGAAAATAATAATATACATATAAGTGCATGTATTAAAAAATATTCATATCCTAACTTCCTAACCACCACATAATTTGAAAGTAAGTTTGAAGAGATGTGTCTTAAGTGCACTCTTGAAGTTGAAGGCCTCAGTAGTTTGAATGCTGCGGATGTGTAATGGTAGAGAATTCCATTGTTTGGCGGCACAAAAAGAGAAGGACCTCTCGCCAAATGTTTTTGTTTTTTAGGAACAGAGAGTATGTGTGTCTGCAGAAGAGCATAGCTGACAAGTGGGTGAGTAGACAGAGAGAAGATCAGTAAGGCAGGAGTCAGAAAAGAAGTTCTGACAGAGAATTGACAGTTTGTAATCAGTTCCGGGTTGTATAGGTAGTCAATAAAGTGATTAAAGTAGCTGAGTAATATGGTCATGTTTCTTTGCCTAAAGAACTAGTCTGGCAGCTGAATTTTGAACCTACTGTAGTTTTTCAATGTATTGTTTTACACCCGACAGAAGAGAATTGCAATAATCCATACGAGAAAGAACAAGAGCACAAACTTGAGTTTTTGTTGCACAAACTGTTAAGTACATTATTGAGAGATTGAGCTGATCTGATGGATTGCGTTGTAGGTAGATGTGATTGATGAAGTTGTAGGTAGACATGTTGTCAGAAATATTGTAGCCAAGATTCCTATTTGATGTTGTGAACCATATATCAGAACTAGATTCCTGAATAGAATTCAGAAGAGACAGAGTACTGCATGATTTATTGTTACAAAAGAGTAGTGGTTCTGTCTTGTCATCATTCAGCTTGAGCTTGCTGAAAGTCATCCAAGACTTTACCTCACCAATGCACTCCTGCATCAATTCGGACAGTGGAGTCAATATCAGAGGTATCAGTGTGAGTGTATAGCTGAGTATCATCTACAAAGGATTGGCTTTTAATGAATGCGTTTTGGGGAGTAGAAGTAGTGGCCTCGTATACAGTACAAAAAGTACCAAACCCAAAATGGAGCCCTGAGGCACACTATAAACCTACATCTCTGTGAGCGAGACAGCCATCTACTGATACCTCCTTCGATCTGTTGGATAGGTATGATTGAGACTAAGCCAGTACTGAGCCAGAAATTCCAGAAGTAATTTTTCAGGGGTTTTAGTAGTGTTTGACGGTCAACTGTGTCAAATGCTGCACTAAGATCTAAGAGGACCAAGATAGTGACTGTCCAGTGCGAGCAGGAGGTCATTTGTTACCTTTAAGAGTTTTAAAACTACATTACTTCATTTATGATGCAAGAAGCGTTTTTTTCTAGCACATCAAATTTTAAACATGTTTGTTTTCATGCAATTATTATTTTATTTCAGGTGATCCAATGGATGCAGGGGATAAAAAAATTAAAGAGATGAGTTTTTCAGAAGTTGTTGCTGGTCATGCGTGAGTTTTGTATTTTCCACCCTTTACTCTTTCAAATTTCCTGTAATTTGTGTGACCTATACAACAAATATTTATATTTATACAAAGAATTGAACTCTTAAGAAATGATGTTTACTACAGTTGTAAGGCCATTGGTAATTTATGCAAGTCAGACTTTGCCCAATACAAAAGAGAGAACCACCCTAAATAAAAATGTATGGTCTGATGATGGAGAATCATTGTTGGAGAAGCATGAGATAGATTGATTGCTTGAATATCTGCCTGTGAAATCATACAGCAGCTGTGGTCAGAGCATGGATTAGGAAGGCCATGGATCAGTTTGATTGGACAATGTAACAGAGGAAGCCGTTAGCCATAATGCAGTAGTTAACGGTGACGACTTTTGTCGAACTATTTATGTCTTGTCCGCCGGATACTTCTTCGTCTATATGATGATAGCCCACGACTAATGCTCTGGGGATTGTGGCTCCCATGAATGCGGAGGGTTCGCCAATACATCTGTAAAGATGATACTTTGGATGGCTGCTCATTAGTGCTCATCTGGGATATCAGTGACAGGAGGTTGGAGAACAAAAGGCAATAGATACAAATGTGTCAGTTGTTGTAACCTCAACGATATTTGGTTTTATTTCAAATTCGAAGGGATAAATTTAAAAAAACATCGCATGCCACATAGTATGTTGGAACTGATTTTAATTGCAACACTCTTAAAGTAAAGATGATTTGTGTTTTTTAAAAGCAAGATTAGGTGTACAGCAGTGAATTAAGCTAAAGCATCCAACAATTTTCACCCTTATAATTTGTCAGCATCATATACATAGTTCTAGATTAAATGTTATGCTGCTTATTGTTTCTCAACTTATTCCTAGTTTATTTAGGGGTTTAAGAAAGATAAATATTTCTGTGAATCAGATTAAGCAGTGTGGATCAGTATTCTTAGCTTTTCCAACATTAAGCCTTAAAAGAACATTACGATAATTTTTCGTTGGAAATAGTGTTAAGACCAATGAAAAATAAAAATTTCATTTTAATTAATTTGTTTATTTACAGGAGAGGAAATCGTAATAAAGGTAAGAAATGTTTAGGAATAATATTTTATGATTTTTCTATGGCTTTTTAATTGTAAAATAACTTGTACAGTGGCAAGGAAGTGGCCTAAAGGGTATTTTTAAAAAGGATGGAAATAGTTGACTTAGTGTTAGCTAAGAAAACTGGCCTTTAGAGATAACTCTGAAATAATACGGATTCTGCAGAAGTAAGCACATAGTGAATAATTATGCTGAAAATGTCAAAGTGATTCAGAGTTAACATAATTATAAAATATGATAATTAATTATTATCACTTTATTCAATCCATTTAGTGAAAAAATGGATAAGTTATTGTGGCTTTTTAAGGGAAAACAAAATAGAAAGAAATGGGGGCGAGTTCAATTTTCATTTTGCTGGCTAAATTGCAAAAAATGAGTTTAATGATAGTGTTATTATGTTTGGTAAAGTAAATAAAGTACTGATACTCGGAGAATGCAATGTTAAAGCTACTGAGTCTATGGAGAATTATCTTGTTTCAATTGACAAAATGAATAAATTATTGTTAAAAAGGAGGAGAAGGGCCAGAAATTTTTAAAAAGTATTTGATAGTCATTTCTCATTCTGAAATCTTTGTGGCTACACATTTAACAAGTAATCAAAAAGTGAGTAGGGGCAGCAAATATCCTAGATCAGAGGTGGGCAAACTACGGCCCGCGGGCCGCATGCGGCCCGCCAGAGCATATTATGCGGCCCGTGAGGGGGGGGTACATGTTGCGATCTTATGTCGTTGTTATTATTTATTTTTTTTAGAATTTTAGAAAAAAATATATATTTCGAGTATTTGATCTAAATCTAGGGATACTAAATTGGTTTCATGGCTACAGAATTGATTTATTATTGATCATTAGTAATTACAGTTAACATCCTTATTCGACACTACATTTCACCTCAAACGACGGAAGCAGCTATTGTTTACGGTTTACATATTGGCGGTTTTGTAAATATTGTAATTTAAAAGCGAATAGACTTTGATTTAACCATTAGTGCTGCCAAAAAGAGAAAGATTGATGACGAATGTCATGTTTTTAATGTCGAATGGACCACTAAATATTTCTTCACGAGCGTAGGCAGCAAAGCAGACTGCTTGCTGTGCCGTGAATGTGTGAGCGTTTTTAAGGAGTTCAACTTAAAAAGACACAACCAAACTAAACATTTTGATTTCGGGCACAATTAGACGAACGAAGAGAGAAAAAGGAAATGCCAGGAGTTGGTTAATAATTTAAAGAAACAGTAAAATGTTTTCGCAAAACAGAATTTAATTCAAGATGCTGCAACCGAAGCCAGTTTGGTGCTGTCCCATAAGATTGTAAAATGGAATAAGTCTTTTTCTGACAGCGAGTTTATTAAGGAATGCTTGTCAGATGCAGCAAACATTATGTGTCCAGAGCAAAAAAACAAAATTTGATAGCATTTCTTTATCAGAGCTTTATCAGGCGTGTTGAAAAGATCAGTGACAATTTAATGCACCAACTTCGAGATGTAAGCAAAGAATTTTTGTGGTACTCTCTTGCGTTGGTCGAAAGTACCGATGTACATGTCGGTATTTATACGGGGAATAAAAACTGGTTTTGAGCTTACCGAAGAATTACTTAGTGATGAGCCACTCAAAGACACAACTACAGACCAGGATTTATTCATTGCTGTTGAGAACTGTGTTGAAAGAACTGGGTTGGTGTGGAACAAGATGGCAAGTGTAACAACCGATGGAGCGCGGGCTTTGACTGGGAAAAACGTAGGTCTTGTAAAGTTGATACACAATAAAATTGAAGAAGAACATCCAGACCATACACTCTTACCTCTGCATTGTGTCATCCATCAGGAAAGTCTGTGTAAGGCGGCGTTGAATATCAAGCATGTTATTGACCCAGTTGTCAGTGTGATAAACCTCATTCGAGCCAGGGCACTTAACCACAGGCAGTTCAAGACACTGCTTGAAGATTTGAGAACTGAATATTATGATATTATATACCCCAGCAGTGTCAGGTGGCTGAGCCTGGGAAACGATTTTGAGGCGATTTTGGGATCTCAATGAAGAAATAGTTATGTTCTTGGAGATGAAGGATTTTGTTTGTGACTTTGTTACTAACGCTGTTAAGGAAGATTGAAAGTTAGACTTCATGTTTGCTATTGACATTATGGAAAAAGTTGAATGAACTGAATGTCACACTTCAGGGCAATAGCTTGTTTGCATATGAAATGTATGTGCATGTTAAATCATTTCAGACAAAGCTCTCCCTTTTCTCCAGACAAGCAGTTGAAAACAGTTTTGTCATTTTCCTTTTCTGAAACAGATAACCATTTCGGCTCAAAAGGCTGGAAAGTACAAGGCTCAGTTAAATGCCTTGGCAATAGAATTGGAAAGGAGGTTCCAAGACTTCTAAAGAACCTGAAACCACTCTTCAATATCCTCAGGTCGCCATTTAGTGCAGAGGCTGCTCAGCCCCAGGGGATATACAGTTAGAGCTTCTTGACCTACAAGCAAATTATGACCTGAAGGAGAAGTTCAAGTCAGTTCTTCTGCTGGAGTTTTATGGTTGTTTGCCAGCGGCAGCATTTCCACACACTTAAAAAACGTTTGCTGCCAAACTTTTGTCATATTTGGATCACATACATCTGTGAGCAAGCTTTTTCTTGCATGAAAATAAACAAGAGTAAGAACAGATCGATGTTGACTGGCTGTAATTTGAATGCAGTCATGCGAATCACAACCAGTAAATGGATTCCACAGTTCAAGAACATTATACAAAATTGTGAACAGTTACATACTTCTCATTAATTATAATTGTACTCTATGATCAGCTTGTATTTAAATTACGTTACTTCTTTATAGTCATTATGACAGGTAAAAATAAACTTTTGCTGAAATAATATTGAATAGTAACATCTTATTATCAAACAAGAAACTGTTTCAGTTCGTATTTAAAATGTAATTTATATGTGTAATAGTGTGAACGTGAAATAAAATGACAATGACATGGATAAAATCATTACTTCATATATTATGTGTTGTAAATTGCAATTAAAGAAGACAAAATATATATGCGGCCCGCCTATAACAATAAAGTTTTCAATGCGGCCCTCCGCAGAAAAAGTTTGCCCACCCCTGTCCTAGATACTTTTAATTCCTCTTGGACACAAAGAATAGAATGGTCAAAGATAACAAGATTGTAGTGGTTAGATTTTTCTGGTCGTAAAGTGTGATTACTTAGAATAACCTTTGTTTGCCATGAAGTGCGGTGTAAACATATTTAAAAATTTAAATGTAGTGTAACCGAGACAATCCTTCCAATCGATGGTGCCAGAAATACCCCCCAAAAACAAACAAAATAATAAACAAATAAATTGTACCGTCCTATCTGTTTAAGTTACATGACAAAATATGCATCAAGTGATCCAAATTATTGCATGCCCCATCTCAATTACCCCTTTCACACTTTATTCAGGGCCTTTTACTATATTGTATTTTAACGTCCCAATCTTTTACACCTAGGTTAATTACTGTATATACTTGTTCTAGAGTCTAGAGCCCGTTCGTTCATAAGCCGACCCCCCCCCCTTGCGGAAGAGAAAAGTATTAAGTGTATAATCCGCTCGCAAGCCGACCCCCCCCCCAAAAAAAAATTTATAGGACAGCTTAAACAAATTTGTACACATTTTTTAAATTGCAAACTACAAGCTAAATTGGTCATTATGATTGTTTACTTTGTACTGCCTTTCTTTGTCTTTGTGCTCTTTGTTAGGCAACAGTTACTGTTATTTAAAAATAAAATTCTTTGGTAAACAATGGAGATAGCGCGTACATTAAAATTCGTTGTTGAAAGCAAAATATGTAAAACAAATTATTTTAAAAATTCACAAAAATAAATAAAATGATTAAATAAGGTAAGTGCAGATGTTTATAATAATATATTATAGCTTCTGGTAGAGCAGTTGAATCTTGTAGAATGTAGAAAAGGACCTCAATGATCTACAATAACAACACCATATTCAATACCCATGCAGAAATCACGTATGACCCACTCATAAGTCGACCCCCCCCAACTTTTCCCCCTAGATTTTGTCCAAAAAAGGTCGGCTTTAGAACTAGTATATACAGTAATCGATTTTTTATATAAGCTTTATATGAGCATGTGGTCTGAACTTTGTATCTGGTTTATTTATAGTAGTGTTAGACTTACTCTCAACTAGATAATTATAATGTAATAAATCTGTTTTTATGGTACTGTGGGAGATGTAGATCTCTTAAACAAGTGAGCAATGAGTTATATTATTTACACCATTTGTAAGAACATGGTTCCTATTAAATTAGTATTTCTACTGTAGTAATGAGATATATATGTAATTTATTAAGCTATCCCCGTGTTTTTGTATGTTTATTTGAAGCAATGGATTGTTACCAAATTTGAAAATGGCTGTTCATTCCTTCCTACAGCCTACAGTTTGTTTTAGGGCAGTTTAAGAATTTTACCAGCATCTGCAAATTTAAAATCACAAAATGTTATTTTTATGACAGTTATCTTTTGCTTTGGTTTGTTTTTTTGTTTTTGTTGTTTTTACAACCTTTGTTTTTAGTGGCGTACATTTAAATTACTTTTGTTGGCCATTTTTTTGTGTGCACTCATTTTAAGTAGACCTGCATTACGGTTTTTTAATATTTAAATGTGGTAATTTCTTTTCTCTACATAATTATTTTTCCTTGATATATTAGGTAATAAATTTAATATAAATACTTTAGTTTATTAGTACTGATGAATATATTTGCAGAAAAGTTTCCTTAAGTATTTGTCCATTAATAAAGCTTTACATTTACTGTTTTATTCACACAAATAGCTTGTATATATTTTATTTTAATATACAGTCGAACCCACTTATCTCGAGCTCGGTTAACTCGCCCACCCTATTATGTCGACGTTTTTTATTGGAACCGCCAAATTCTCTCTTTGTCTTAGCATTTTCTCGTCGTTTAATTCGATTTTTTTAAAGTCGCCGTAACCTCATAACACGAGCACAAAAAAGGGTCAAATTTGCCACTAAACGTTGGTTATCTCGATCCCCATGACCAATCGCCAGCTTTTGAAAATGTTAGATGTGATTTTTTTAAACAAAGTGAAGGCATAAAAAGTCTGCCTCGCTGGTGACGTCACAGCCCGCTTGCTCACAGTGCTGTGTTACTAACTTAAATCGCCAGCTTTTGAAAATGTTCTTATCGATAGGGCTGAACCGATCGGTTCGGCTACTTGGCATCGGCCGATTTTCGTATACTCTGAGATACTCGGCAATCGGCCGCGTAAGTGATGCCGAGTATTACGTAATTACTCCAATAGCAAAGATGCACGCAGAATCGCATGTCTAAAACATTTCGTTGTGTATGGAATAACAAAATGTACCGTGTGCAGACTTGTTGTCATTGGCACCCATTCATCCTGCAACCTCATTTTGACTATTACATGTACTGTACTACTGCTTTGTTCTCATTGTTTCATTCATAAGAAGTGGCAGTGTGCAAAAGCCATTTAACTATTGGTTAGAATTAATTAAAATGTGTCAAAGTTGAAAGTTCAAAAGGAGTACCTAATTTATTTGTGTACGTTTATATAGAGAAGAGTTTGCTTTGTCATGAGTCATATATAGTATATAGGTCACGATAGACCATTCTGAGTCTATTGTAAGCTGAGGGGACGGACCCAAAGAAGATTATTAGGAAGAGAATGGTTCGGGGACAATGAGGGGATGTGTAGGTTACTTATTTGTGTAGCTGGTAAGGAAAATCAAGCAAGTGGCTTCGAAGGCACAGTATCGCTCAATCTGGGAATCACCGCAAAACGGCGTTATATTTATACTTAAACGGTCCTTATAAACTAACGGTCTTAACAACCTTAAGAAAGAGTGAAGAAATAGGGTCCCGATATTCCGATACGATTCTGATTAATCGTCCCATCACTAATTAACGCACAACACGTACATAAAGAAATTTCAAGCGCATGTTAATATTTTGCCGCCATATTGATTTTCGTTTTAACTCGATCATCGGTTATGTCGATGCCATTTTTCATACCCCAACGCCATCGACTTAAGCGGTTTCGACTGTATAGCTTTATTAAAGTCTTGATTTTGAGCAAATGGCCCTTATAAACGTAAATCTTAAACACTGATGAATGATTTTTTATCTAGTGCCATGCACAATACCTAACTTACTTAAATGGTAACAAATACATAAGACATGCCACACTGTTGTATGTGATTATTAAATATAAAGGTGGATCTCTGGGACCATCAACACAAAGTAGTTGGCAAAAAGTAGATGATACCAACAGCTTTACACCAAGTGAAGCCAAAGATAAGTTCAGCCAATATGCAAATGATTCATGTGGACCATCTACAAGTAATGACAACAAATATCAGAGGTAAAGTTAGGACTATACATTTTATTGTTCAAAATATTAAAATTGGATACTTTTTTCAAAGAAAGATTTCACTTTTTAAGTTTTACAACCTCTTTTATGTAACTGGATAAAATGTGAATATATTGTTAATTTAGCCGTCAACGCCAAAGTGAAAATTGTGAAGCAAGTGGATCACACAAAAATGCCACACACTTCAAACAAGCTGAAGAAACATTGGGCAGAAAGGTTAGTCTAAACGCTTTTGTTTTCAGTGAGTTTGTGATTTTGAAAATTATTTTATTATTAAATTCACAGCTTATCAATACAGTGTTATCTTTTTGGGTAATTTTTGTAATGATTTACTGCCCAATGAAAAAAAGTCATGTGTGCTATGCTCTCTCTCCCACCCTGTTATTTCCTGTTGTGGAGAGTGTGATTACTGCTTCAAGATTCCCTGTCAGAAATCCCATTCTAAAGGTTTTTTTTGTTCTTAAGAAAACTTCATCTTACTATAGATTTAAAACACAAAATGAAGTCATGTTTTTAAATACACACACACATATACGTATGTATCATATTTATATGGTATTCCCATCTGGAATTCGAGCGTCGAATGGGTTGCCTGATCAAACCAGGAAAACCAACCCACTATCAACATTTAAAACTAATAAAATGCAAGACTAGGCAAAAACTGTGGATAAGCATAGGATGCAATAATCTTCTATATAGCACGCGCATCTGTAAAAGATAAGTTGTATATGTATAATAAATGTATAAATATTAGGGCTGCAGAAATTGATGATTAATTAATCGATTAATCTTTTAAAATTTTAAACGGTTGTAATTAATTTGATCTATGAAAATTTAATAAATTATTTTAATTATTTTCTCCAATTTATTAATAATTTATATTTTTGTTACTTACATACTTTTCCCTCATATTATTATTTATTTAGACATGCATACATAAACAAAAAGTTTTTTCTCCCTTATTTCTTGCATAGCAGAACGAATTTGCTGTGTTACGTCACAAAATGTGAAAGCTATATAATTACAGCGACTTAACTGATTTCGCGAAATAATGGAGCACGACTTAACGGGATCTCTATATGGGTTATAAAAAATATAATTAATCGATTAAGCTATTACATTTTTCCTGATTAATCAATCAAAAAATTTTTTAAGCAGTACCAGCCCTAATAAATATATATGTTTATATGCAAATATTAAAATTGGACTCTTTTTTTTTCTTTCAAAGAATCATTTCATTTCTAATGTAAATAAATTATAAATACTTTTTAATGCACTTTTAACAACTCTATCTTAAAAGAGTTGGAATATTTATATGTCTCAATGTGTTATTGAATGAATTCTTCAGGATGATTTTGAGAGCAAGGAGAGAGAACCACATCAAAATCATTTGCCAGAGCTGAGACCTAGTGAATCACATAAAATCTTTTTTGACGTAAAAGTGAGTTAGCTTCCTGCTTGTACAAGGATTTCATTTACTTGAAAACTGTTTATGACAGATTCATTTATGGTTGCGAGACATGCACTTAAGTGATGGGACGATAACAAAATTTTTTACGATTCCGATACGATTCCGATTCTCCCAAATTATCCCGATTCCCGATACGATTCCGATTCCTAGCCATTATTACATATATATATATATATATATATTACTGTGCCCAGGTATTAACATATTTAATTAATATTTATATAAACACATCTATCAATAATTCCATTTTAATAATACAAAGATGAAGTATTGAGTTCAAAATAATATAAATAATTACATTTAATTCATGAGAAAAACTTCATTCAGTTAGATCAGTTGATAGTAAGAATATCCATTAAATCATAGTCAAATTGAAGCACTCGCAAGTTATAGTGCAAAAACATAAGCATCTCTCCAGTTGTTGGTTCTAAACGGTTTCTCTTTGGCGAGTATACTATGTAATAGTAAAAAAGCTAGCATTTGAAGGTAAGGTGCCCCGTTTTTCCGATTTTCGTAAGTTTTTTGTTAAAATCAAGAATAAAACATTTTAAACTTTATAAATTAACAATAAAACAATAAAATATTGTATACTTAACTTACAGAAAATTTATTTATCTGCAAAATGACATTTTAACTTAACTATTAAAATTTGTTAGGAAATAAGAAAACTGAAGCTAAATTTCTACACATACATGCTAGTGGGAAAGGGGGCACACATTTAATTCGGCCACAGCCTGTTTTTCAATTCGGTAGCTAATCAGTTAAAATTAAATAATGTATACAGGAGTGCACTGTGTGAGGGTTTACGTAATGTTCCTAACTCCCTAATATTGTTTTCCTAAGGTAGGGACTTTAGTAAAAAAAAATTAACTTTAAAAAAAAACAACTAATGGCATAGTTAAATAGAGCTGATTTTTAAGTAAATTTTAACACCAAAATTATATTTTTAGGATTAGTAGTTTTAAAGTTATGAATTTGTTAAAGTGTTGTTCAAATTGTCCCAATACTCAATGCAGCCAATGCATTTTACCCCCACATTTTGTGACCTCAATTCCGCTGTTTGCGTCACACACTTTATCTCTCGTTTTAATAATGATTTTATTTGTAGGATCAATGCTCTAAATAAAATTATTATTTCTTTAGTTAGTTTTAAAAATATTCCTTTATTAATAACCAGTTTAACTTTGTATAAACAGTATAATTCGTTTTTAAACAAAGTTTCTGTTGTGTTTACTAGTTCTAGTTCCAACAAGCTCTACTAGACATAGTGATATGACTCATGACAAAGCGAACTGAACTGTCCTCTATAAAAAAATTAGTAACTCCTTTTGCACCTTCAACTTTGACTCATAATTAATTCTAACCAATAGTTAAATTGCTTTTGCACACGGCCACCTTTTATGAATGAAGCAATAGACATAGTAATAGTAGTAGTAGACCGAGTTAGCATCATTCACAATAGTGATTCCCAGATTGAGCGATACTGTCCCTTGGAGGGCACTTGCGTGACTTTCCTTACAAGCTACACTAATACTGATTGCAAACAATGAGAATCCTCTTAGCTGGTGGAAAGCGAACAAAGAAGAACTTCCAAATTTGGCTCTCCTCAAGAAAGTTTTTATGTGCTCCACCTTCTTAAGTAGAGAGCGAGAGAATTTTTAGTGTAGGTGGCAATATACATAGTACAGTAAAAAGATTGTTTTTATAACGCGGCTCATGGTAGTTAATCAGTTAAGAATCGTTTTGGAATCGGAATGGGGTCTAAATTATTCAGCTCCGATGCCGATTCCCGATACTTTGGAAAAGTCCCGATATTCCGATTATTCCGATACGATTCCGATTAATCGTCCCATCAATAATGCACTTACAAATATTTTGTCAAACCTGTGTACTTACTTATCACCAAGAGGAACATACTGGTTTACTTAGACAATCAGAGTCACAAATTTTGTTTACCATGTATGCTTTTAATTTTTTATTTATGCTTTTTTATATTGCACAGACTGTGAATATGAAAGACCCGCCAAAACCTTATCCTCATTCAAACAGGGATCATTGGGATGAAGTCAACTTTGTGTTGATGCCTAATTCACCCAAGAGTTATGTCTCTTCATACTCAGGGGTAAAGTGATTTTCTGTTTGTTATTAATTACTTTTAAGCCTAAATAAATATTTTCTTTTGTAATGTTAATGGAATTATAACTGAGTTGGAGATCATATCTCATAATTTTTCCATGTTGTTTATGGGTGGTGTTACAACAAAATAGATCACATCTGGTATAAAATGTTTTAGACTAATTTTAGCAAAGGCCCAGCACTCTCACTCAAATTTAACTGTTCAGTATTGTCATTATAATTGTAAGATTTGCCTTCGATACGATACTTTGCAATTAATTTATGTTCATTTTCTAATCACTTGTTCAGTCTTTTACTTATTTAAGTTGAATAAAGTTGTAACTAATCTTAGAGGGCCTGTTAAACCTTTTAAAAGACCAAATAACCGTCCAATAGCAGGTGCAAGGTATTTTCTCTTGAGTTCACAGAACCCCCCCCAAAAAAGTGAAACTACCCTATTAATAACAGACACATTAATGTCATCCAGATTGTGGGCCTAACTAAGGACAGGGTTCTAACTCGTTTTGAAAAAAGTGAAATAGTCTGGAATTCCAGGAGAATTCCATAAATTATTTTCCCCGTCAATAAAACAAAAAAAATTTGTGGCTAGTCAATAATTTTTTATTATTAGACCTATTAAAGATTAAAAATAATTAAAAATTTGGTGTATCACTTGTCCTACGGCTCTACTGCGATTTATTAATTGCATTTTACCGCATTAATATTAAAGTAGTAGTGGTTCCTCTCTTTCTACTCATGCATGGAAATCATGCCTCTAAATTGTCAGATGCGTCTTTTGTTTCACAACCATTCATCCTTTGAAATCCTCCATGGACCAAATCAACATTTTTCTATGCATCTGAATTTTGGAAAATCATATCTATTGGTGAGTGTTCTTATTTATGACTTGAATACATTTATTGGCAATCTGGTTAATTAAATACTAATTGTAATCCTTCATTTATTTTTTATTTTGACATTGATTCTTTATTACTATGCCATACTATCAACATCATCTTAGTCATTTTCGTTTATTTACAAATTTAATTAATCAATATTACTTAAATGTTCTTAGTCAGAGTAGGGACAGACGCTCCTTCTATAAAGAAGATCATTGCGTCCTACGCTTATTTATGGTTTGTGTTTAGTCCTGCATTCTTATTGGAGCTTTAAATGTTGATAAAGTGTTGGTTTTCCTGGTTTCTTCAGGCAACCCATTCCACGTCCGAATTCCGGACGGGAAGAACGAAAATTTGTATGTGTTTGTTCTTGCATACGGAATAAGAAAGGGGTTTTTATCCTTATGTCGGTAGATACGGCAACAAACGTCCGGAAGTATTCCGTAGTTTATTTATTATTTTTTAGTCTACTTCCTGTTTAAATGTCTACTTCCTGTTTAAATTGGTAGCCTTAAATTTCTTAAATAAGTTCCCTTTTTGTTTGCATAGCTTTTTTAATTTAGAATTGAACCAGCATTTGTTAATTTTATTTGAAGTTAGTTTTTTTGGAACATTCTCATCCATAATAGTTTTTAGATCTGTTTTTATATCTTTCCGAATTTCTTCTACTGGGCTATTTATGTTAAATTGACTTAGGAAATTTTGTTGGAAGTTAGCCGGTGTAGTTTTATTGAATTACATTTATTCCAAAGATGGATTATTCCTCTAGGTATCTTATTAATTTTAGTTTTTATTGTATTGTTGACCCTAACAATATCATGGTCGGGCAGTCCAGGAATTATTTTGCCGTCTATAACTAGTTTATTTTTCCTTGTTTGCTTTTTTTACTATCTGTTCTAGGGTTATGTTGTTTATAGTGTCTATAAAGTGTTCATTAATATCTTTATTAGTTTGATGGTTATCAATTGTATAGTTTTTCCAATTTATATCTGGAAGATTAAAGTGCCCCATGATCCAAAGTACAGCATTTTTATTATTTTCTTTTATGAAAGTTAATTGACTACAAAGATTCTTCATGTATTCTATGTTTGTATTCAGTATTCTACATATACTGCCTACAGTAAGTGGTGCTGAGTTTGGTGTAACTATTTTACAAAAAACGGACTCTATATTAAAATTTGGTTGTGTAGTAATTTCTTCAGCTATGATATTTGATTTGATTGCCAGTAGCACCCCTCCAGAATTGTCTGGTCTATCTTTTCTATAAATATTATAATTGCTGTTAAATGTTTCCAACTTCTAAGTTTCCAAGTTCTAACTTGAAAATAATAAATGTCAAATTGAGCCATTTTTTAAATTTTTATTTTATTATGGCTATCAATATTACGATCACAAATATCATTAATTTAATTTAAATGGAAATAATTTTTTTAAGTGTTATGTTTTTATTACTGTAAGGAATAGGCTGTCTTAAATTTATTTTAAGTTTAGCTTTAAGTTATATGAAGTATTCAGATTCTATTATTTTTGGACATAGACTTATTCTGTAAATTTCTTTTAAATTTTTCAATTGTACATTTGCAGATAATCATGACTAACTACTTTTCAAGATATCTGGTGATAACAACTGGAGCTCAAACCAAGGCTCTCCAAATTGTTAAACATTTCATAATGTTGGCATTGCTCTAAACCTATTGTTATCCAATCAGTGGGCAGAACCAAGTCATAAACCTGTCTTGTTATGGTATTGCCCCATTATTTTCTCCTTTACTTTACTGGAAATTTTAAATAAGGATCATCTGTCTTACTGACTGAATGATTTATTGGCCACTCATGTCTACAAGGTGTTGAAGTCTTTTGAAGAAAATAATGTGAATAGTTACATATTGGTCAGTTATTTATGGATGGTAAAACTTCAATCGTGACTTGTTCTAGAGAATATAAATATGTGAATGTATTATAAATTACATTTATTTCAATATAGGTACCATGAAATTTAATGTAGTGATCTATAATAATTTTTTAATAAAATATATTAATTTCTGTCTTTAAAAATACAACAATGTTGTGGCTTTCTGTACGGAAAGAGTCTTTTTGTATGTGTGTGTCTGTGAAAAACTGGGAACCCTGTAACTATAAGGAGTAAACAGTTGATAAGTAAATGTTTTTATGCATATTTATAAAAATGCTGCTTTATTTTTCAGTCTTTAACTAGCAGGGATTATATTGAAATTTAATGGGTTTTTTACCATGTTTTTATTAACTCGCTTTCGTTCCTGTGGCATTGTTTGTGTGTCTGTCCAAGATTTTTCAAATCTGCCAACGTAAAATTAAACCACTTCTGATGGTCCTAGAGATCTCAAAATTTTACCACAGATAGATCTTGGATGACAATGCATTGTATCAAAATTTCAGATCAATCGAATGTATCGTTTTTAAATTATTGAACTTTTTAGTTTATCTATATTTTATTATATACTTGCTTTCGTGTCTGTCTGTCCGCAATTTTTCAAATTTGCCAGCGTAAAATTAAACCACTTCTGATGGTCCTAGAGAGCTCAAAATTTTACCACAGATAGATCTTGGACGACAATACATCGTATCAAAATTTCAGACCGATCGAATGTACCGTAATTAAATTAATGCATTTCTAAGTTTATCTTTATATAAGCATCCGTACCCTCCTGCCGTAGTTTCATTTCACGTGGCGATTTAACCCCGTGACCTCATCGCTTTGTTATTAAACGTTGGGCGGGCTCTGATGAGGTGTTTGGTAAAATAAATGGAGGTAAAAAAATATTGTTAAAAACCACGTTTTTATTAGTGGACTAAAAAGAATAAAATAAATAAAGGTAAAAAAAATTATTTTTAAAAACCATTTTTTATAAGTGGACTAAAAAGAATAAAAATAATTTAAAACTTATAAGTTCAAGTACTTCGATAATTATGACTAAAAACGTGGGGCGGGTGTTTGGTATAAAAATTAAAGATTTCTAATTTAGAAGTCAAAAGAGAGATCCATAAGTGAGAGAATGAGTGAACCGCATATGTTAAACCTCATAAGCGCCCGCCCCACCTTTTTAGTCATATTAAATCGAAGTACTTGAACTTATAAGTTTTAAATTATTTTCTTTTTTTTAGTCCACTTATAAAAACGTGGTTTTTAAAAATCATTTTTTTACCTTTATTTATTAAGCTTTGACTGTTAATGCGGGAGAATTTAAGTTATGATTATCCATGCCAGATTAAACAGGAAAAGTTAAAAGCCTTAATTTCTAGAGATACTATTTAAACGTAGGTCAGGAAAAGCTTTTACTTATTAACTTATTAATCACAAGCCAAAGCTGAAAGTTCAAATTGGTTACTATGAGGCTTACGATTTTAACCACGTGTTAAAACAAACTGCAGTCACGTTTGTTTTTGTTAATCTTGATCATCATTTCACTTCATGCTTTTTTGCTGTGTATATCTTGTGAAGTCATCGTCTTAACAACTGTTGCAAAGGAATTAGCCCTGATCACTATGATACATATTTTATCCTAAAGGATGTGAAATTTGATGTCTTGATGTTTTTATACAAATAAATTCAATTGCTAAATTGTTTAGACTTAATGTCTTTGATTTATTTTTGATGTACAGTACTCCAAACTGATAATGTTAGTGAATTGTATATTTTTGGATATTTCCTTTTATCCTCTAGTAACAGTAACATATAGTTTTATGAAGAATACCATCTATTCATTTCTATTCTCATGGTAAACTCATCTTTTTTAGATGTTATGCTGTTAAACCACTTGCAATTCAGAAAGTTCTATTAACCTGATGGTAGACATGTCTTATGTCTTATCTATACAGACGCTCCTTCTATGCAGAAGATAGTTGCGTCCACAGACCATGACAGATGATCTGTTTGGCAAGTGATGCAGCGCTCACAGGCCACGGCTTTGTGGGTTCCACGCATTACCCAGCCGCCTAACACTACATAGTGTTAGGTACCCATTCGGAGCGGGGTGACTCAGGGACGCCCTAGGCCCCGGGAACAAACCCTTGCCTTCACACGGATTCAAACCCGTGACCATCGGTACGACAGTCCAGTGCGCTGCCACTCGACCACCGCGACATTTCAACAAGGATTCAGTGATACAGTTTGTGCATACATAAAACTAAATTTGAATAAAGATTCATTTGAGATTTTGTTGCATTGAATTCAAAGGCTTGTTCTTCTAAACCTTCCATTAATGGAGATTGTTGATATTTCAAAAAATGAACTTAGAAATTTCTTGGACATGTACCTGGCCGTTTTATAAATTACATGACTACGCTAACACTGTTGTATGTCTTTTGGGCTAAGGCCTATGTGTTAGAAAAGGGATTGACTAAATTTTTTACACTATTTTAAGTTTTTATTCTTTTACCATTTAAAGAGTCAAATCGATTTAATAATTAAGAGCAGTACAAATTTGATTTGTTGTATGACATCAGAAGAGAGAATCTAAGAGCCAGGTGATAGTGGTGGACTAGAAGGCGTTAACTTTTACTGTGAAGCGGTGAAATAATACATTACAAGTGTATCTCTTCTTTATGAATTTTTAAGGCATTGGATTTTGTTGGTTTGAACAGAATCAAATTGTTTTTAGGGAGTTATTGATGAGATAACCATTATTTAATTCATTCATGAATGTGTTGATCATTTAGTTAAATGAGTGCATGCCCCTAAGTAAAACAAATTATCACTGTATAACCATTTGTTGCCATTTATCAGATATTGTCACCTACCTCTAAAATCTTTTCTGAATCATTGAAAAGGAATTGCTAACTTGAAATAACTGTTATCATGTTAATGCTAACACCAAACTGATTCAGTGGAAGAACGTAAACCATTATTGAATTGATTACTCAAAGAAAAATGCTTTATGTGCCACATGAAAAAAATGCAATATAACACATTCAATTGCCCCTGAGTGCACAGATTTTTCAATGGGCTATTGTTACAAGTTATGAGTGCAAGACAAAAATACAAAATGAAAATGGTGTATCTCTTTTCGTATCTTTTTTCCAGAAAGAATTTATCTTAGTTTTTTTTTAAATTATACATAATTTTTTTCACAGCTTTTTGTTTTAAAAACTATATGTTTGTTTTAAAAAAAAACATTTATAGAAGCCCCATACATTTCCCTGCAAATTGATATGTCAATCATTTCAAACTTTCATCTAAAACTTACCGTCTCTTATGCAAATCGTGAAAAAAGAAAACATCGGGGAATGTAATGTAAAGAGTTAATTTTAAAAATGTTACACTTTTTTGGGATAACTGAAACACATAGATATTAATTGGATTTAGTTACTGTGTTTTCTATTTCTTCAGTTTATAATGAATTGCATTATGTGTCCGAGTCGTCATCATCATGTAAAATTTTAATTTGTAAGTAAAAGATAATGGTTGCAGAAAATTTAACTTTTTAATCCTAATGACAAAAATTTGTCCACTTATCTGCTTTTTTCTTTTTATGACTCTTAATTTTAATTACCTTTCATCAATTTATTTAATAGTTTACTTTATTTCTAGCCCAACACTACGAAAAGATGGGAGTGGATTCAAGTTGCTCTGAGTAAAAATATTAATGGTGTCTTCGAGTTAGAGGTAGAGATAAATAAGATTATACCTGAACAAGATTATAATAAATAGAACCATTCATATAGTTTTCAACATAAAGTAACTAACTTTTGGATAAATCGATAGTTTTCAACTCCTTGAAAAATCATGTATGAGCTACAGATTTGACATTTTTATTCGGTTTTATTTTATCATTTTTAATTCGCTTTTATTCACAGGAAGCCATATTGTCCTACAATCCACAGTACCAGAAAACATGGAAATTTGATTCACTTTATGAATATTTTGATCAGGTTAACAATATATGTTTTACTTTTCATGTTGTAGTGATAAAAACAGTATGTGTCCTCTATTGTTTTTTTATTTATTCCTTTCATTTATATGAATTAAGATATATGTATTTATAATTAAAGACTCATTAGTGACATGTGAGAGGTCAGAATTTTAGATGTTTTAGATTCACTTTTTTGTTTTTAGTAATGATTATAATAAATTCTTGCAGCTGGACAAAAAAGTCTGTTCTTGGTTCTCTTGAAATATGATATTACTCTTCACCACTAATTTAATTTTAAAGAAATAAAGGCTTACTTTATTAACAATTATTAAATTATTATTTGTTTTTATTTCAGATGAGTGATGAAGAAAGAGACACTTTTTTCCAAATTACTCTTCCAAAAATGAAGTATTTGGTCCTCCAGTTGCCACAGATTTGCACAGAAGTAAATGTTTATATGTTGTAAATTAACTTTCATGTGTCAATTTGAGTTGGTACTTTATTTATATTTATTTGTGTACATGCTGAAAAAAAGACACGGTGGCACCTCGGTAAACATCTGCTTTGGAATAAGCCCAACGTGGTATACGTCTTATTTGGACACTAAACATTTTACTTGGTAAACGACCTTTGTTTGGAATAGGACCCGGGTGCTATAACTTGTATGAGTAAGAAAAATGACACATCACATAAGCGTAACTTGTAGGAATCACAGTGCACCGCACGATACTTGTGTTAGTGTGGCAGTTGATACCATACAGTGAACCACTTGCGCAATAACTGTAAATTGTCACGCCATTTTTTGTTTTCCAAATAATTTTTTTTTGTAAATTCATTTACCGTGAGTTATAAGAAAGTTATTGAGAGAAGCCAAGCAACAACAAAAACAGTTAGGATCACTATTGAGGTGAAAAAGAGATTTTTGTAAAGGATGAAATTGGCATGTGTGTCCGGGACTTAAATGCAGCATACTATACTGAATGCTGAGAATGACAATTACTATAATAGTGAAAAATATAGACGTTACTAAATGGGTAAATGTTCAGGGTGTCCACCGAAGTCGGAAAGTCGGATTTTAGTCGGATAAAAATTTTGTGGTCGGATTTTGGTCGGATAAACGATCCTCGGTCGTATAAACAAAATCTCGGTAGGATAAACGTTCCTCGGTCGGATAAAAGATATAAATAAATGAATGACAAAGCTCACGTTGCACATTGTTTTGGTTTGGAAATACCAATAGTTCGCAGCGGTATAAAAACTGTTGTTTACCTATGACAGAGTCCCCTGTCCATATCGATATCATATCGTATATATCTATAGTAAATGTGTGTTTTAAAACAAAAGTCGAAAACTAAACTTATACAAACAAATTACAGATATTAAACAAAATAATTCTCGTTAAAGATGGCATTGTAAACATTAAGTGCACTGTGATTGAAACAGATAGAAATTGTGAAATTACTTACGCTTAGCCATAGTATAGATCTAGTAACCGTGTAATAGTAATTAGTGTAATATACTAGATCTAGATATTCATATTAGGATTTTGGTTAAAAATATATCATGATCTGAGTAAATAATAGATATCTATCCCCAACTATTCAAGTATTGTAAAAGTTTTTAATGGGGGATACTTTTAAGTTAAGGCAGATATAGATCTATGTTTGACAGCAAAATAGCTAGTCTAGATTCTAAGTAAGGGGAAGAGAGAAAAAAAATGACCATTCGATTCAAAACTTTGACAAGGCCCTGTCCTGTATCTTTATAAATCAACATATTTTCTTAAAAACGGTCATAAAACGTCAAGAAAAGTATGAAGATTCATTCCAGTTATTAATTTAATTTTGTTATATCTCCAAAAAATTTATGGGAGCAGTGTTAACTACGATTTTTGTGCTTATTGTTTAGCTGCTTTAGCAGCAGTCGCCATTTTGTCTGCTTGAAGTCAATAGATCTCTCTAATCTAGTATTTTGTGAAAATTAAAAACAAAAAAAACCTTAGGCTTAGCCTAGCCACGTCTAAAATCTAGATCTAGTTCAGTTAATTTCTTTTAAAATACTTAAACAGTCACGGTATGCCAAAGTCACAACTATTAAAGCAACTATTTAAATAGGTTTAGATCTAGATTCTGTTTCAAATCATAGCTTATTTTTTATGATTAAATAGATTAAAAATCAGTCCTGTTCAGTGTTGAAAATTATGTGCTAAACATATAGAAATCTAGATTCTAGTTTAGTTAAATGGTTACAATTTAAAGTGTTTTAACTAACATTTTTTAGGGTAGGCTGCAGTAGGCAAATTCTTGACTAAAGTCTTAAGACTATTTTACTTTTTGTCAGTTTAATTTTGTTCCTTACTTCACTATCCAGATATTGACAATTTGTATACTATTACAAAAAACACTATCAATCCCATCAACATGGGGAAATGTTATTTTAATTCAGACTGGTTAAAAGACACTTCTTACTCTGAGTGGCTTGAACAACTAAGTGAAAATTGTGAAAAGTTCAAGTGCAAGTACTGTGGTCAAGCTTACCATATAGGATCGTCAGGCATAAAAGCCTTGAACACCCATATAGGTTATTTTTTACAAAATATGTTAACATACAATACCGAAAGTTAAATTTTTTACTTGTCGAATATATACTTTTACTTGTCCGAATAATAACTTTTACTTGTCGGTTGGATGGTAGGATTTTTTGGTGGCTGGTAGGATTTTTTGGACCAGATTTGGGTGGACACCCTGATGTTGCGACCCCTTCGAAATCAATTATAAAACGAAGATCAGGAACAGTAGAGTATGTTGAAAAATTGCTTTTGATCTGGATAAAAAAAATTCCCTCAAATTTTTTTTAAAAATTTATTTTAGTATTAAGCAGCGTTTAAATTATTTTATACTACCACGTCAATAAAAATATAATATTCCAACGACAATATGATTTTGTCATGGGAACAGAGTAATCATTTTCCCTATATTTCTTATGGGACAAATATATTAGGTATATTTCATATTTGTATACATGCAAGTGTCTGGAACGGATTAAGGGCATATACCAAGAAAGGTACATCTGTATGTTTAAAGGTTTACAAATAAATGTGTTGACATATCTGGCCTGTTGACCAGATATATTTGAGGGAAAAACGGGGCCACCTTAGCTTTATAGGGCAGATAGAGAAGAGTATATTTATAAATAATTCCTCTAAGCCAGTGCTTCTCAAACTTTTTTGTATGGCGAACCGGCAGGAATTTTTCCATTGCACCAGGGACCGGTGAACTATTTTCCCTGTACTGACGTGGTAGCGAAATGTCCTTTCTTAGTAACTTCTGCGGACCGGAATCGGATGGCCCACGGACCGGCACCGGTCCGCGGACTACCACTGGACCACCACTTTGAGAAACACTGCTCTAAGTAATAGTAATAGATCCCTTTCTCTCTTTGTTTTAACTTCTCTTTCATACAATTCTCATGTGCTGAAAGGTGAATTTACAATTTTTCTACAAATTTAATGCCACCTAAAAGTGATAAAATGGAATGGAGAAAAATGTGTAGTCTATTAGTTGCTTTAAATTCTTTCAATTTTTGAGGAATTGGCCTGTTGTCATATATAAATTTTACAACAATATTAAATGAAATAATAATTGTTATGATTAATAAATTGGTCAAAATATTTACAGAAATTTTTTTTAAGTTCAATCTTATAACATTAACCCTACCAGGTCGAGTTACCAAATTTTAGGTAATTTATTAAATTATTATATAACGAGTTACAGAATTCTAGGTTTTTGGGATATCCCTTGAAATAGTACTAAAAATAACAGCCAATCATTGTTAAATCTCGCATTTGCTGCAAGATTAGTGTTTACAAATGGTTTCTTTCTTGAATAAAGCAGTGAGTTAGTGATTACGTTGATTTTTATTGCCCTTGAAGAAGTTGGGCAAGCTTGTGAGAGGTGAAAGTCGCTATCGATGTCAGGGCAGCATAACCTGTTTGGTATCGCAGGATCGGAGGCCAATTATATTCATCTCAAACTTTCGTGAACCAAAACAAATAGGAGTAGCAAATGGAAGAAACAAAGATAGAACACTTGATGAAATTCCGATGCCACAGCTCGTCCAGGACTAGAATCGCCACATGGGGAGTTATGACAAAAATGATAAAATGACGCACCTCCATCGCTCACGGCGTCATTACCGGTGGCCCAGTCGCCTTTTCATCAAATTCTTCATGTGGGCCTGCTACAATTCATTTGTTATCTATGTGTCTAAACTAGAAGCAGCTGACAAAAAGCCCAGGTTTTACTCTAGATATATCCAGAAAATCTGCATAGACCTGATTGGTAATTACCACTCAAAAGCCGTTCGTCGAGGACAAATGGTACCATGCCCCCAATGCCTTCCCTAACAGTTGGTCTAGCTCTGGATCTATCATCATCATCATCACTTGACCTATCACTATCGAGATCACGATCAATGTCAACGTCACTAGAACTAGAATATTCATATTGATGAATAAAAATTGCTTCATCGCCTTCAGAATCGTTTAAAACTTCCATTACTTACTGCAGTGTGAAATGTGTAGGCCTTGCTCTTTTTTCTGTAGAAGTGCTCGGTTCATTCGCTGATCTTTTCATGGTTATTTTCAACAAAAATCAACGTAATCACTAACTCACTGCTTTATTCAAGGAAGAAACCATTTGTAAACACTAATCTTGCAACAAATGCGACGATTGGCTGCTATTTTTAGTACTTCTTCAAGTGATATCCCAAAAAACCTAGAATTCGGTAACTCGTTATATAGTAATTAAATCAATTACCTAATATTCGGTAACTACCTTGGTAGGGTTAAGTCACTGAGAATTAAAATGAACAATTTTTTAATTTTAGTTTGGCCAATATAAAATTATTGTTAAAAAAATTTGAAATTCTTTAAATAAATTAGCACACAAAAAAACATGTTTTATCCTGTTGGATAAAGCTACATGAAAAACGTTATCAACTGTTTTTTTTTGTTTTTTGTTGCCATACATCTGTCCGAGTATGATTCATATCCTAAAATTACTTTGTTATAATATTTTAACAATTTTCTTAATTTCAGTCACTGCCTATATTACGACAATATCATAACATGAAAATCAGCATAACTCAGCAGCAGGCAGCTTGTCTTTTGGCCAATGCCTTTTTCTGTACATTTCCTAAAAGAAACTTCAAAGTTAAAGGCAGCAAATTGCCCGATATCAACTTCAGCAAGTAGGTTCTGCATTAACTTTTTTATTAAGTTAGGGCAACACCTTATCTAGCCAACTAACTGGCTGAATCTCATTGCTATTGATATCATTTTAGTATTTTTTTACAATATTTTTAAAAAAACTTATTAAAGATTATAGTTAATTGCTTAGTATTATAAATTTTGTATTTCCAATCTGACAGTTTATACAGTGGCTCACGGTCTTATAGAAAAGTTGAAAAATTGAAGTGCTTAATTAACTACTTCAAACGTGTCACTGAAAAAAGTAAGGGAAAGATATTTGATGCTGTTAACTTTTTTTTCATGATTTATCTATAGGAATGCAAAAAATGTATAGTTTCTTTAAATCAATACTCTGCAAATGTTACATATATTATACATCTGCCCTTACCAGAACTACATGGACATAGTTTTCTCTGAATGCAATTAAATGGGTTATTATTAATCAATAGTTTGATTATTCTGATGCATGCCCCACCCCTTTTTTTAAAAAAACATTTCCATATCCTTAAATAAGGTTTGATTTCCCTCAAATATTTCAGTGCCTGTCGGAACACTTACTTACACACGTCAACATCTTCATGATGGGGATATTCCCAAGTGGAAAGAAGACAGATCATTTTTGAGCAAACTGACAGTCTTTGAAAATGGGACAATTGAAGATAATGGAGAGAATATGCTACAAGTAATTTTATTTTACAAATGCAGCATGATTAATGGTCTTTAATTGAAGCTGAACAGATGTGTATAGATTGCACTTTATAAAAAGGAATACATACATTGTAATATTTTAATTGACTAAAAAAAATCAATTTTATAAACTCAGACCAACTCCAATGATTCCACAGGCGGACTTTGCCAACAAATACGTGGGTGGTGGTGCCCTGGGCCAAGGTTTAGTGCAAGAAGAGATACGCTTCATGTTATGCCCAGAGATGATTTTGTCACGTCTGTTTACCGAATGCCTCACGGAAAATGAGGTTCTTATTATGACAGGTACTGACAATTTAGGGATGATTTGTAAGGGTTGGAAATAATGAACTGAGAAAGAAAACATGCTTTATGGGTTTTTGGAGCAAGTGATGGGAGCAAACCTGAGAACTAATTTTTTTTTAATTTTTGGCTTCACATTACTTTAAAAATAAATAAAATCTTTGTACCTCAATTTTATTGCTCTGCTTTAGACCCAACATTTAGTCACACAAAAAAAAAGATAAGAACATGGGATTATTATTAGTAGTATTAATGTATCTGTCTACTTTTCTTTAGGTTGTGAAAGGTTCAGTAGTTACACTGGATATTCTGATACCTTCAAATTTGAGGATGACTTCATAGATAAAACGCCAAGGTTAGACTATAAAAGTGTTAAGTTCTCATTTTACTTATGTATTGTGCTAGTGAGCAATGTTCCCTCTAAGGTTTGTTGTTCCTTGTGCAAAGTAAAATAATTGGTGCTAAAACTTGCACATCATAAATTTTTGTGCAATATTTTACCAAATTTTGCTGCGCAGTAATTCTGAACTGCTGTGCTGCTTTGGTCAGATATCTACGCAACCACGCAGCTAAAACTTAAAGGGAACATTGCTTGTGTTATAACAGTAAATTCATGTCACTGTTCACTGTCTTTGTCGTAATATTTCATGCTCGCAATTTCAGATAAGTAGAAACTTATAACCTTATGGTTATTGTTGAGTCTCACGGATACTAGTTTTGCACTCAAGTCCAACCAGATGACTCAATATTACCTCATGCACTGACACTATTTACTGGATGACTAACAAATCATTGAAGACATGCGTGTTAGGCAAACCCTGTATTACTCTATTTATATATCTTAAATTGTTGTAAATATAACATAATAGAATCAAAACAATCATATATATATTTCAATCATAAGGAGCGTACAAATACAAATAATCCTTGTTTAAAATAAGAAAATACTTTTTCAAAAATCCTCTTTTTTTTTAAAAACACGCTTTTATTTTCTTCTTTTTAGTCAACTTTTAAAAAAAACTTGGTTTTTAAAAATCTATTTTTACCTCTATTTATTATACCAAACACATCATAAGCGCCCGCCCAAGGTTTAAATACCACGGGGATGAGGTCACGTGGTGAACTCGGCACGTGCATATAAAAAAATAGCAGACGGATACAGATAGTATATAGAGATAAACTTAAAAATCCATTAATTCAATTACGGTACATTTGATCGATCTGAAATTTTGATACAATGCATTGTCATCCAAGATCTATCTGTGGTAAAATTTTGAGATTTCTAGGACCTTCAGAAGTGGTTTAATTTTGCCTTGCAAGATTTGACGGACACAAACAGTGTGACTTAAATTTAAATAAAATCGTGTAATAAAAATTCAATGGCACCACAGTGTACTTGTCAATACAATTTATTCATTAAATTAAAATCTCTTAGTAGTACGCAGTTCTCTCTCTCTCTACCCTTTAGGCCCCCTTGACTTCACCACACACACACTTTTTTTTTATGCCGTTCTGGGTAATAAGACATCTCATGATCTTTTCAGCCAACTACACGCTCAAAGTGGACACCATTAACACAGACCCTCTAACATTTTCACAACAGTGATTCCCATACCCTTATCACTACTGATTTTTATGAATTGCAAGTTTAAGTGTCCTAAAATTTCAGCATTGGTTTAGTCAGACAAAGTGATTTGATTCACCTTTACTTAGTGTTAAGCTGGTGCACTTGCTGCAGCTTCTGGGTTATTTGCTAAAAAAAAACACCCTTGATTTCAGTCCAACACCTTTATGATAACTTGGTAAACATAAAGCCAAGCTTCATCCTATATTAATTTATATATCAACATTTTCATCTTCTTTAACACATTTTTTCTGGTGATGGAAACATTGAGTGATATTCTAATGAAAATGATTAGTTATGTATCCCCCCTATAAAAAAATCGCATAGTTTAGCATTCAAAACCATGAAAGAACATTGAAAAAATACCAAAATGAATATCAAATACAGCAAGGAGTGGAAAAGTTTGTCAGACAACGGTTCATTGAGAAAAAAATATTTAGTCACGATCCATAATTCAATACAATTTTTCATCGGTTTTAATTTTATTTACAACTCTTCAACTCATTCCAGTAAGATCATGTAATTGAATTTTCACCCACTTACCATTTTGCTGCTGGTCTGAAATTTTTAACACTTCCATATTTTTGGCAAAATATGATTTTTTTTATGAATAAAGTAAAAATGCTTTGTTGCTTTATTTACAAATAAAGAAAAAAACTCACCAATCTGTGAAGAATCATTTGAGCTAAAGTTGTTTTTTTTTAATTTAGATAGGTGACAAGTCTGGCCATTGGTCAAATGAATTAAGTAGTTGCCCTCTAATTTAAAAGATAAAATATTGTTTGTTTGTTTTTCAAAATAATTTACAGTCGAAACCGGTTAAGTCGACGGCATTAGGGTATGAAAAATGGCATCGGCATAACTGATGATCGAGTTAAACCGGAAACCAATATGGCGGCAAAATATTAACATGTGCTTGAAATTTCTTTATGTACGTGATTAATTAATTAGCGTTAATTAGTGATGGGACGATTAATCGGAATCGTATCGGAACCCTAATATTTCTTCGCTCTTTCCTAAGGTTGTAATGACCGTTCGTTTTTAAGGACCGTTTAAAATTTAAATATAACCATGGTTCCCACTCAGGAAAACGGGAAAAAGTCGGGAATTCTTTTTAAAAAATTCTCTGCCTTGAAAGTCGGAAAAAGTTATGACTAATCGGGAATTTATATATATATATATATATATATATATATATTTATGCAGAAGTAAAGGACTTTGATTATGTCTCTGTCATGTTTCGATTCCATTTAAATTAAAAATAAGTTACCAGTTTACAATTGTCTGCGCATGCGTTAAAAGGTCAAAGTTTACGCCTCGCCTAGTCCCATTAGCAGCCGCTAGCGTTTGCAAATTAAAAAAAAATAAACATATCAATATGGTAATTTTAAGTTTAATGCTTTTGACGTGCAGGATATCTGTTACCATCAGAACGCTCTCGAATTTCCTCAGTCTTGTAATAATATAAATAAAACTATTGCGGCCTTGACCGTTGATCACAGCACGCTGTGGGCTGTGTGTTAGACCTCGGCCGGCAACAAGTCTAAGCGAAATTTTTTTAAAAATCATTCCTTATCAGAATTCGAACTACAAAAGTGATGACGTGTATATTAATAATATTATATACATGTACTGGAATATTAAGAAAATGATTTGATTTCATCGTCACGCGTGTGTTAGTGTCACAGTCACGTATCTTACTGGTAACAATGAACAAAGCAACAACAAACTTTTAAAAGAATAATAATTTTTTATTTATTTATATAAAAACCACCGTCGATTCTCGATACAAACCTTTATTTTCATTTCTTAAGATATTCGTTTATCTTAAAAAATAAAATGATCAATGCATCAGAAAATGAATTAAGTTTAATAATAATATAACATGCACTGCGAAAAAACGGCGATTTACGGGAACCTCGGGTGAATACATCTAATTCACACATGGATCGAAAGGGAAAGAGGATAACAACATCCGGTAATTTTTATTGAAATCTCGTAGAATCACACAATAGCCGGAAGTCTCGAAGATGATGCGAGATGTCAACACTATTTTGAACTAAAAATGAATTGCTAGGCGAACTGACGAAGATCGAGGCTAACCAAGTTAAGTTGCAAATTTGGCCCTCTTTTGTGCTCGAGGTATTAGGTTTCGGCGACTTAGAAAAATCGAATTAGCCGATGAAAAAATGCAAAGACAAAGAGAGAATTTGGCGGTTCCAATAAAAAACGTCGAGTTAGTGGGGTGGTCGAGCTAACCGAAGCTCGAGGTAAGTGGGTTCGACTGTAATATTTTGTATTGTCTTTGGTTAGGCTGAGATTCACATCATTCATACATCTATACATTTCTCTGCCACAAATAATTTATTTGCGGAAACTTTGTCATGATAAAAGCCATCAGCTAAAAAAAACATCCATTTTTAAATAAATTTATTTCTCATGAATTCTTTTTATATTTTTTTTATTTTTTGTTGTTGTAATAACCAGAAACTTTACTTATTTGTACTTTTTACACTATGACATTTCTTTGACCAATAAACATAGCTTATGTGTGCTATCCATGACATCATTTGTGTTGTATAATTTTGATGAAATAATTCTTCTGTATTTTAAAATTAAAATAGTGTATTTTATTTGTGAAATGCACTAACCCAGGGGTCGGCAACCTTTTGAGAGGGAAGAGCCAAAAATTATCATTTACCAAATTTCCCAATTTTTGAAGAGCCTCTAACATGAGTTTTGAAAATAAAATAATATAATTATGAATATTTGCACATGGAACTTAAGAGCCACGTTTGGCATCAAAAGAGGCGCATGTGGCTCGGGAGCCACAGGTTGCCGACCCCTGCACTAACAGACTATAAAGAGTCAAAAATAATTTTTGAAACTGATATTTCAACATTACTGAATTGTTGATGAGAAATAAAATCAGGAAAGACTGAATAAATTTCCAATTTTATCAAATTATTTACCTTTGATAGATGTATTTAAAATATATTTTCTCTGCAACCTTTTTATTGCATTTCCGACGATTTTATAATGAGTTGTTTTTTTTAAATTTTATTTTATTTCTAATGGCACACTAACAATCACGACATTAAAAACACAGAGAAAATAACTCTGAATAAGCTGTGGGTGAATCATCACTGATTCTGTAACATTCTATTTATAAGATTGCGTAATCTATCATTGTGTTATGGCTCACGTGTGATGAGTTATATTTTTTTTTATTTCAGGGATAACTGGGGTAGGAGGTCCACTGAAGTTGTGGCAATGGATGCCTTGGTCATACGAAACTTTCCAGAACAGTTCAGATATCAGCAGTTGACCAGAGAACTTAAAAAGGTTAGGCTTATTTTATAATAAGTTTTGTCATTCCAAATGATCAGTTGTTAACAAAGGTTTGTTGGCCGAGACCTACCGTATACTCGTTGTAAAGCCAACCCCTTTTTTTGGACAAAATCTAGGGGAAAATTTTGGAGGGTCAGCTTATGAGCAGATTGTGGGTGATTTCTGCATGTAATCGGTGTTGTGAGGGAGTAAAATGAGGGGGGAGGTGTCTCCTCTCACTGGCTTGTGTCGGTATGTCAAGGTTTGAATCAAAGCAAGTTGGCTTCCTTTCATATGCAACATCAGACACCGCCTCTCTTTTCTGTCAAGCCCTCTAGCCGGTATTGCTGCCTTGATTGTCCTTTGGTGTTATTTACTGACTTTATTAAAATTAAATTTAAAAAACATATTTTCTTTTCGATTTAATAAAATAAAATGCCCTCTAGCGAATGCTATAAAAAATAACATCCATCTTCTCTGTTATTAAAATCTCTTTGTTCTCCAACCTCAACAAAGACAGAAGTAAACAATCATAATGACCGATTTAACTTGTACAGTCGGACCTCGCTAAGTCGAACTTCCCTAAGTCAAAAACCTCCATATATTGAATTAATTGCTTGGTCCAGGCCAAATTCTATAAGATTAATGTATCTCCTTAGCTCAAATATTTTTGGCTTCCAACCTCCCTTAGTCGAATTTTCCAAGGCATTTTGTGACTCTTTTTAAAAAGAAAAATGTTACTTCCCCTATCCCACTGTGGAGGGAGTAAAGTGGGGGAGGGAAGGTGTCTCTTTTCACGGGCTTGTGTCGGTATGTGTATGTCAAAGCAAGTTGGCTTCCTTTCATGTAAACAATCATACACCGCCTCTTTCCTGTCAAGCCTTCTAGCCCGTATGGCTGTTTCCCCCCACCCCCTCTCAATATCAACATTGTCCTTGATTAATCTGCGCTTAAACTTAAAGGCCATTTTCTGTAACTCAAAAACTCTGTTAGTGGATTTTTTTCGGGTCCCTTTGAGTTCGACTTATAGAGATCCGACTTAAGTTTTTTTTAAAAATATGTACCATTTTGTTTGCGCTGTCCTATTATTTTTTGGGGTCGGCTTGCCAGAGGGTTACACACTTTTTATACTATTCTCTTCCAAAAGAGGGGGGGGGGCTTATGAACGAACAGGCTTTAGAACGAGTATATACGGTATTTAATATAATCACCAGACAAAACCTCTTATTCATTCAGTTCAATTGTTTCTAAGGAATTGTAACATAATGATAGTAAATAGCAGTCACAAATAATGATTATCTAGACCAGGTGTCACCAAACAATGGCCCATGGGCTGGATCCAGCCCACCTCTTCATTTCATCCAGCCCGCCAACAAATGGAACACGAGCTGTTGTGATATAACTTTATATTTATATGTTTAGAATACTAGGTGTTCTAGATGGCAGAACGAGAAAAATTATTTACTGATGGAATCTTCATCTAAAAGTGTTTGATAGAAGTATTAGAAGAAGCAAACAATGTGTGTCATAAGAATCAGATTTATTTTGAAGTCTTTCTTCAAGTACAGTTGTGTGAAAAACAAGAAATTGGAGAGAACATAGTGCTGTATATACACTAAAATGCCAGATCAGGACTCATTTGAAAAATGTGTGAATTCAGAGTGGTCTGTTTATAATAATAACTCCCTTTCCAGTCCATGACAGACTATGGGGCATGTGAAGTAGCTTTCACATGTTTTATTTAGCCAACACTAACGAGCAAGGGATTGTGTGGCTAGCAACGAGAATGGAACCCGTGATTCTCTTCTGTCTCTGTTCGGCAGTCCATCGCGCTACCGCTAGCCCACCGTATTTAATGTCCCCCATGTTTCAATAACAAACACTTGTGCCAAAATGAAAGTTTAAAAAAAGAAAGTCAAAAGTTAGATGAGTTATGAATGTTCTTGCATTTAAAAACATATGTTTCAATTTTAGATAAGTGTCTTCAATTAAGGTCCAAGGAGGTGCGTACCACCCTAAGATCACATATTTCAACAACCCTGCGGATTTAGTGCTATCAATTGTGCATGATTTATTTTCAGGCCTACTGCGCATTCAGTGGTAAATACAAATATGATGAATTTAGAACAAATGATCTCAAACTGACACCTGTGTGTACTGGAAACTGGGGATGTGGAGCTTTTGGTGGGGACAAACAGCTGAAAGGTAAAAAAAACATTGTCAAGCTATAAGCAAGTATTCTTGGTTTTCATTTGCTTGAAGAATTAAGGTTTTATTTTAGGGAAGTGATATTTAGATCTGAATAGAAATGAATATTTTCTAAAATTATTACTATACAACTTTATACCTTTACATTGGCTGGGGTTTTTCCATTTTCTATCTCTGTAAAAAAAATTTAGGACGATTGACACATTTTCAGCTGCATACTTTAATTTCATATCTTTAGTTTTCATGAATATATTCAAATGAAATAAAGAGCAAAATAAAGGAAATTAAATCTTTTTTCCTTTAGGCAGCTAAGGGTTGTCCAAGAAGGAACAGAAATTTTTATTAAAATTTTATATTGGCAAATTTTCAGTCTTAAGCACTAACAATACACACTATTACTAACCATTTTAACAAAATCCTGATCTTTCTTCCATGTCAGAAATATAAGAATTAAACATGATACAAATGTTACTGATAAATTCATAATCTTCTTTAAAACCTCAATGGCCAATAGATTTAATCCAGAGAATGCCTCACTATCACTTGACATATCCATCACAACCACTTTCCGAAAAAAAGAAAAGTGTTAAATATGTGCCTTTCTAGACCTTAACACATTTTTAAGTGATAAATTTTGTCTACTTTAGCTTTAATCCAACTGATGGCAGCAAGTTTGGCGGGTCGTGAAGTGCATTACTTCACTTTTGGTGATGCTGAACTTAGCAAAAACCTTGAGGTTTTATACAAAACCATTGTAAAAGAAAAAGTTACAGTCAGTAAGTTATATCAAAGGAATGTGAGATCTAAGTTAAGATTTTAGGGGACAAAAGGTCAATGAATGATGCGATTGAAAAGTTTGAATATTTATTTCAGTTTGAGATGGATTGATATTGTTAAAGTACTCAAAATGTAATTTTTATTTTTTGCATTTTTTCAGGAAGTGCTTTTGGATTGATCATTGAATATGGAAACCAATTTTCAAGATTGCCAGAACATGTTACATTATTTGATTACATACATTCAAATTTTTAATGTTCAGATACCTAAAAGCAAAGTAAGGGAGAAGTTCTTTAAATAGTGAAGACAGTTATTATAAATCCATCTCTATACATGTGTTTGCACTGTGGAGCATTTATTAACTCAGGTGCCTGCAACTAAAATTCACATGAACAGAATTTGATAGATATTTTAATTTCCTTGATTATTCCTTGTTTTCATTGTATTAATAAGAGATTTAGCGTTATACTATACTATTTGGTTGTTTGATTCTCCATTAATTTTAATAAAATGTAAATTATATAATAATTCATTTATATCAAATAATCTTTTTCATTTTAGTAGATAACAATAACAGGAAAAAGTATCACAACGGTCTTAACTTTTGTAAATTTCTTAGATTTTCTGCTACATTTTTCAACAGTAATTTGAAAATACAGTGGAACCTCTTATAATGAGCATAATTCGTTCCAGAATCTTACTCGTTAAGCAAAACACTCGTTAAACGAAAAAATGTCCCCATACAAATCAATGTAAAATTTCAAAATTTTTTATTAACATTTATTCAAATAAAATTACTCATGAAATGTTAAGGAGTTTAACAACTTAGAATATAATTTAGATTTGAAAAAAATAATAAAACTAAATAAAAATATGAATTTATGACAAATAATTAATCCTTTTTAACTAGAAAACTGGCTAAAGGCATTTGTTTTTGCAGATGCTTCATAATTTGATGAAAATGCGTCCTAACTGTTTCATAGACATTCTTGACACTCCCTTTGAAACATCCATCTCCATAAGTTTGGTTTTGTTCTTGAGAATAGTGCAGATAGTTGATGTTGGCCGATTGTATGTGCGCGCTAGACAAGCCACGCTCACACCTTGTTCTACATTTTCAATGATTTTACATTTCATTTCAACAGTTATTTTTTATCTCTTATGATTGTCTTCTTCTGTTTTTTTTTCTTCGAAGTCATTTTAGCACAAGTTATTACTCTTTGCACATTAATAAATTACGAATACTGTCTGTACGAATACAAAATTTGTAAAAACATGATCACACACGAAAACAATACATTAACAGACAGAGTGGTAAACACAAACTAATGCATCGGCGTGGAAGTCCCGGCTCTCAAAGGAATGTCAGGGTAAAGGGACTTCCCATGTCTGCATAACTCGTTATGTGAAATGTTGCTCGTTAAGAGAGCAACTTTTCCACTACATATTTTTGCTTGTTATGCGAATTACTGGTTATGAGAGGTTCCACTGTATAAGTTTAGTAATAGAATGCCCATCTCAATTTAAGGTGGGTTGTTGTTTTTTTTATATTATCCCCTCTTTCTTCAGAGCATATTTTAGTAGAGAATGGCTTTTATTTCTGGTATTGATAATATAAATGGACATGGATTTTCTTTTTAGGAATTGTTAGAACTTTTTGCCAAACTTAGTTTATGGTCAACACTTTTTCATATACCTTTTTAAGAATTCAGTAGATTGATTGTGTGTACATTTCTTAAACATTGGTCTCTCTCTCATGTTTAAATATACTTATAAATATAAATGTGTCTTAAGATTAATTCTGAAAACTATATAAGCATAATGTTCACATGTTGCTCTGATAAAAACCAAGTAAAGAATTTTCAAATGTTGCAGTAAATTATATTTTATTTATTCTTAGCTATAAATGGTGAAATTTGTCGCTAGATTAATTTTATTTATCTAGATGTACTTAGAACTTAATAATTAAAAGCAGTTGTTTGTTCAAATCATAGTATTTTAAGACATGTTTTTTCCCAAATGACATTTTCAAATGATATACAAATAATTTTAATGGAAATCAATTTATTGATACAAAGTGTATTTATACTATTGGTACTAATTTTCTCATCAGTCATACAGTGGCAACCTGGATAAACTACATACACATTTAAACATGTGCAATTTATTCACTGTCCACACCACTTAATTTTATGTACAACTATAACACCTTGTAACGACCTCGGTTGATGGGCTGGTATGAGTTTTGCTGCAACAAACATCAGAAGCTTTTAATTTTCAATCAAAAGAGAAATAATTATTTTATAAGTTAATTTTTTACAATGATTCTGTAATTTTTAAAACTTATTAAATGAATGATGCTGCAAAAATCTAAAATGCAGCTATTTACACATTAAAAAATTTAAATACTTAATTAAGCTATGCTTTAAGAAGTCTCACATTAGTTATGTGGCTGAAAGCTGTCAATAATATAGAGCAACATTTATTTATTATGTTACTCACCAGGCGTATAAGCTCCTCTTTAATTAAGCGTATGATCTCAGCCTTAGCTTTACTGATAGCTAATTCACTGGTTGCCTCAATGGCCAAATATAATTTACGCTCCCCTTCCTTTGGCTCTTTACCATGAGGAAAATATGAACCTCGGACTGTAATACCAGCTTCTGAAAATTCTGAAATGGTAGCTAGCGCTTCCTGCAAAAATGTATAACAAAGTAGGTTAGCAAATCATTACAATATACAGTATACAGAAATTTTGAAGAAAAAAATGATCTTTGATTGGCCATAAGGCTCACTGTTCTGCTTCTTGACAGGCAGAAAACCTTTGACCAATATACCTTTAAATTAAATTGAGCAAAATCTCAAAAGTTATGAAGTTGTAGCTGTGGATATATTTTAACACTATAATTAACAATTCTGTCTCACTTTCACAAGCTGGGGAAGGGTTGATATAAAAAATATTTTAAAATTCAAAGTTACTGGAATAAATTTTCTCAACTTCTAGCCACAGCAGTCATTGAAGTACTACATAAGTGGAGTTCTTATTTAGACCTACTATTACTCAGGAATTTCAATATCTTTTAATTTAAAGGTTTGGACATTTTAAAATAAGGCTAAAATTATTTGGGAATGGAAAAAAAATCACCAGCCTTTGAAAGTTTGGGGAAAAGATTAGAAAGAAAAATTCTAAGAAACAAAAACAGAAAATTCACATTTTACTGCACATGCAGTCAACTATATATAACAAGCTCATTTTTTTCAGGACTGTCACAATGTTTTAAATAAATTAATTCATTCCAGAGTGACCTGAACAACAACAAAAATAAGAAAAGTCAATTTCACTTCATTTTAGAAAGATCGTACAGAATTAACAAGTTAGAAAAAAACTTCACACCTACTATGACTCCTAAGCTGCTTTAATTGGCTCTAACCAACCTCATTTTTGTTAGTTATATTATTATTACTTTATAAAAATCTTTAATGTATTTGCTTACCCTGGACGTAACCTTCCATCTTGCAGTCTGAGGGAAATCATTGATGTCTAACTCTTCTTCATACCTCTTGAATGTCTCTCCAGTTGTTGGCTCCAGAGTTATCTGTTCTTCTTCTGACTGTGGCCTGTACCCCAATCGTGCATTCAACTTTTCTGCAAGTTGCTCAGCTATTGTCTTAGACTTTTAAAATGATATCAGATATATATATATATATATATATTCAATTACAGGCAACTTCTTAATTAGGACAGTTAAAAAAATTAAACATTTTATGGAACATAATCAAGTAAGGAAATAATTAAAAAATTAAATAATATGAAAATAAACTTAACTCATTCGCTACTAAGCGCAATAACCAAAACACCCCCTGAAATACTAAGCAAAGGGAGATTACTCTCAAAAACATGCACCCCCATGTTAAATAAAAATATTTTTAAACATCTAAATGAAATTTTAAAATAACAAAACACACACCAAAAAACAGAAAATTGAATGAGCTTTTTAAAAGTGTATAGGTTGATGCACTTTAATTCACAAATATATTTGAAATAAATCTTGAAAAGTGTTTTTTGAAAATTTACATCGCAGTTTTGGGATGCGACCTTCGTTGTTTGTCACCTTTTTGTCCATTTATTGTCTCATGAAACTTTGAGAAACATCTTATCCACTGACCAATACAATTTTGTAATTGGTTACTTGAGTCTAATCATGATGTCAATGTAGAGGAATTTATATATGTCCTCATTAGTAACCTCCTTCCACTGGGTGTCTTTCTTACCCTTGGCTGTTTGCTGCGGCTCGGCATATCTGTTTGTTTCAACAATTAACAACTCAATCATATCAGAGATCATGGAAAGCTTGAAGTAGTCTATGAGACTGCTGTCAATAGGGAGAAAATGATTTCCCCTGTAATTTCATTAAATTGTCTGTAACACTAATCAAATTGTCTGACCAAGATTCAGTGACAGTATCTCCTTCATTTCATAACTCTCATTAGCGTCACTCTGATTAGAGTTAAGAGTTAATTTTTATCAGTATCACTATCACTAATTTCAACATCTGATTCCTCATTGTTTAAATTATTAACTGCTGCATAATTAAACATTGAAGCAGCAATTAAAGAGTCAAGAAAATGAAAGGCCATTGTATAAGAACTACATTCAGAAACCACACGATCAAATTTCACCAAATACAGTCCGACTTCTAAGCCACACAGTTTTTGAACCGTAAATGAAATAAACATCCGTTTTTTTTTAACGAAATCAGCTATGTTTCTACTTTTTAAAAAGCCGAGAGCTATTCGCACGGTAACAATGCTTCTCGCGGGATCATTTTTTATATGCGCGTTGCTAGACGCCATGTCGCATTTGGGCGCATTAGTAGCGAGGGGGGTATGTCGCATTCAGTCGCATTAGTAGCGAATGAGTTAAAATTGTAAAAATCCCAAGATAGCTATCTTCCAAATAATGCATTTGTAATGAAAGTTATTAAAAATTGCCTTCAAAGTATATATTCCAAAAATTATGAAGAGATAATTTAGACCGGCTCTACAAATGAGTAAAACTTTGTCTTATTTTTTTCGGCAATGTCAAATAAGTTAATTTGACCATAACAGATATGAAATATAGTCATAATACAAGTGGGCAAGTATGTTTCCCACTAAATCTGGCAGAATATACTTTTCTTGGTTACTAAAAAGAACTTACAGCAACTTGGGGCACCACCACTGAGTCTCCCTTCATGATGGCTATGGCTGCCTGCTGGCTGATGTCGGGTGCTTCTGTTCCCAGGTTCTTTTGGTAATTAATTCGTGCAGCAAGTTTTCTTGCCAGTTCTAGTTTCTGCTGATTATTTTGATTGCCAGGATTTTGAGCACTTATGGCCTGGTTAATCATGGGCTTAGCAACGTCAGTAACACGTTTACGACTTGCAAACATGTCTTCTATTTTTTGGTCGATCTAGTAATGGTAGAAAGATGAGAAGAAAATAATAAAATTTATTGTTATTGATATTATTTATTAGATTAAAGTAGCTTCAAAAATGTGCTATGCTAATATGAAAAAGAGATTAATTATATAGACTTAACTCTTTTTCTCCGGAACAACGCTACCATCGTTGGTTTTAAAATGACGTTTTTGAAGGATCAACGATGCACATGGATATTGAGCTCTAATTTTTTATATTTTTTTAAATGTGAAATTATTTCTGTTTGCTGTAAATATGAATATAGTTCAGATAAAACACCATTTTATTACATTTTGGATAAAAATCTAAATTTGTGTGACTTTGAAAGAGGTTTTGTAAAATAAATGTGGTGTTTTTTTTTATTAATTTTTTCACTAAAACAAAATCATGAGTCTGTGATGCCTGAAAACTTTATTCTTTTCCCTTTAATGCAATACCAAATATATCATTATCTGTTAAATAATAAAAAAGTTATTAACATTGTAAGATAGCATGGTAGCCCGTGACAAATTTCCAGAATAGATAATTCCGTCAGAATGAGGAAATAATTCCGGAGAAAAAGAGTTAAAAATATTTGAATCACTTCATTAGCAGAACTATTCTGACAAAAGCAAGACTGTAATTACTATAAAATCTAATTTAAAATAACTTAAACAATTAAGTTCAAGATTTAGAACAAGTTGTCTTAGAACTTAGGTGCGCTGGCCCATTGAGGCATCAGGCTGCGACCCTTTCTTTCTGATTTTGCAAGTGACATAACAGCTAAGATTAGACCCATTATTTCCTATTGCAGCTAGTTATTTTGCTTGTTTAAAAGAAGTTTATAATTGAGTAAAACATTTTTAATTTCTGGATTAACTCCCTGCTCCTATCGACACAAAAAGAAAGCTGAGTTAATGGGTCCCTTACCATTAAGCCCTGCTATTAGCTAAGGATTACCCTGGATGATGGATAATTTTAAACTCTCTAAATTAGAGTCTAATTATGCCAATCATTGATATTCTATTCAAATAAATGGATAAAAACAGAAAAATCAACTCACAGAAACTGCACCTCCATCTTCATCATCTGAATCATGCAGGCCTAAAGCTGCCTTCTGCAGCTTCTTACGTTCATCTGCAAGCTGAGCTTCTGTTTCATCAAATTTAAAACCCTTTCCATGGAAACCACTGGAACTTTTAACAACTTTGCCAGACTTTAGAAAGAAGATCATTGAATTATCAACTAAACTTAAAAGGAGAAACTCAAAGTCATAGTACAAAATATATTTTTTTTATAAAATCTCCACAGCAGAGATAACGTGACATTTTTGTTTTAAATATATTGTATTCTTGGAGTTTGCGGTGAAGAAAGGGTTGCTATGTAGTATGCATATGGTACATACTATGAAAAGTACTTTAAAAGGACTGGTTCAACATAATGAATCCCTAGTTTTAAAATTATATATTTAAATTCCTTAATAGTACTAATTAGCTTTAAAAAAATATGATTAATTTAATCAATCATTTATTATATATGTTGAAATTCATTGTTATACAGTAAACGTAACATATTTCCATCTGTTAAGCAATTATCTTATGCGAAGCTTTGATCTAAAAAGTAACTGTATTGTGATTTTCTTAGTAATATTAAAACCTGTTCAAAATCTAATAGTCCAGTGATGGTATAGTATATTGATTCCAAGACCAATCTTTATATTAGGGCTGCGGAAATTATCGATTAATTTCTCTATTAATCGTTAAAAATTTTATCGATTAAATATCGATTAAAATAATTTTAATAGATAAAAATTCGATTAAAATTTAAGAAAATATTTATAATATTTTTTTTAATTTTCGTAATAAATTATTAATAATTAATAATAATTTTTATATATTTTTTACGTACAAACATCTCCCGCGTAATATTAAAATTTATTTTATTAATTTACGTTGACCGGCAGACGTCAACTATAAAATGGCTGACAGCCAGAGCCGTATTTACACCATTTTGGACCCCCGGGCAAAGAAATAGTGTTGGGCCCTTCCCCCGCAGGAATAAAAAATGAATATACATAATATACATAAATAAACATATTCCAATGGGGCCCATACCTTCAGCACATCAACACATTGTCATGAAATTTAGTTCAAAATATTCTTAATTTTCAATGTCCGTGAGAAATGTTCAGTTTAATGACGTCATAAATTTCTATTTTTGGTTTTAATCGAAATTATTGATTAATTAATCGATAATTTTTCAAAAGTTAACGATTAAATTTTAATTAATCAATAACAGCCCTACTTTATATCTATTCCATACTCTACCTATAAAAATAGAATTTCTAACATGAGTATTGACAAATGAAACTATAGAATATTAAACATATTAAATAATAAACCTAAAGTGAGATCAAATTAAGCAACTTTTTACACAAACATTTATAGATATATTTCACCTAAACAGACATGTGCAAATGAGCATGACGAATGACCCTCGTTGGTGTCGTCCGATCACCGTTGGCAAGCGTAGTGGGTTGAAAAGAAAAAAAAGGGGGATGCAACAACTTTTCTTGCGCTAACTTGCATTGCTCCTTCACCGAATAACATGTGATTCGTAGTATAGTGGTTATCACGTCCGCCTTGCACGCGTAAAAAGTCCTGGGTTCAAGCCCCAGCGGGAAATTTTTTTTATATTTAAATTTAATGTTTTTTTCTCCCCGTTCTTTTCCCCATTTTTTAATAACAACCGCTGTGAACATGTCTCCACGTTTACTCTTTTTTTTTCTTCATTACTTCGTGCTGCTGTTTGTGTCCGTTCTCTCACCCCCCACCCCCCGTTCTTTGCACTATCTATGATGAGCGAGTCTGCGGCTTATGCTATGCCGCGGGTCGTATCTTGTACTATATATTATATAAAATATAAACAATCCTAGTCTATTTCACTGAAATTAAATAATGATGATGATGATCCTTTAAAATATGCATCCTTCCTTCACCACTCTAAAGTATTTGTTTTCACTCCCCCCCCCTCCCCCAAATAATTCTACTCACAGCTTTGGCTTCCTCCTTGTAAGTATCCCATAACTTTTGTAAATCTTCAGGGACTGTTCCCCCTGACAGTTCTAAAGCTTTGATAATGTCCCCAGCATAACGACCTTGTTCTGCTGTGATGAATGTGTAGGCAAATCCTTTATTCCCAGCTCGACCAGTTCGTCTTTAAAAAAATCAATTACAGTATTTTAATAAAAACCTGTTATGATAGTTAATTTTAGGCAGAACACTATGATTAAAAAGTATGCAGAAAGCAAGGTCAGACTGCAGAGAGTTCAAAATTTAAATAAGTTTTGAAAAATGAATTGTACTTCAGAAATTAGCCTAAAATAGATGAAGGTGGTTCAAACTAAATTTTTAAAGCAGCAAATATTTTTTAATATTTTTTTGATTTAGGAAGTATTTTATAAACCAAGACATTGCAACTTACCCACATCTATGAACATAATCTTCATAATGGTTAGGGCAATCATAGTTAACTACAAGGATTAAATGTTTAACATCTAGGCCCCTAGCTGCAACAGAAGTAGCCACCTAAAAATGAAAACACAATTATGGGGGAAAAGCTTTCACAAAGAATATAATTCTATGAACCATTGACAATGACTCTTAAATCATTAACCCTGCATAACTCCTTAAAATAATCATTACTCAAAATGAAACACTTACTAGTAATCTGATTGTACCAGACTTAAAATCATGAATGATACTGTCTCTGTCATACTGATCTATTCCACCATGCAATGATAAACAAGTGTAAGAGTGCTTGAGTAGGTCCTTCATTAGATCATCCGCATGCTCTTGTTTATCTACAAACACCAGAACACTTCCATTTTCAGAGTTGAGGCCAAGAAGCTCAAGAAGCTTAAAAAACTTCTTATCATCTTCAATAAGAATCTGCAAAGAGTGAACAAAATTTGACAATTATTTTGATTGAAAATTAATGTCAAATCTGATTTTCATGTTGGTATTAAGCGGATTTCTTTTTTTTTAATTAAAAAAACAATAATAATAAATTGTGTGCATTTGTCATTGATAAAATAGTTTTCCAATTATGACAGGGCTAAAAGTTTTTTTTACTAACCCACAAAACTCATGTCAAGTTAAAAACACCAACACATTTCATTTATGTGGGTATTTTTTGTGGCATAGATTCTTTAATTCCACTTCAACCTTTTAATGACTAATGACTGCAAATTTTAAATATAAATTAAATTGTTTTGTTTAAAATAAAAACATCCCAACATTAATGAAAATAAGAATGCACAAAACCATACTTGAAGAAAAATGCTTACCACATTCTGCGTAACCTCCTTACAGACAACACTGCGGCCACCCACTTGAACTTCAATAGGTTTGTTTAAGATACGCCGTGCCAATGCTTCCATTTGTCTAGGAAATGTGGCAGAGAACATAACAGTTTGCCGGTCAGGTCGGACATTATCAATAATTTTCATCACCTGTTAAAGATAATTAGAAAATTTTAAGTAATGCTAAAGTTGAAAATTAATTACAGTCAGAGCTTGCTTCAAAAATTGATACAGTATTGATACAAATTCCCTCTATTTTAGAAGTCATTTAAATTACTTTTAGTATAAACTCACTTGTGGTTCAAAGCCCATGTCAAACATTCTGTCAGCCTCATCGAGAACAATGTAAGTTACACGCCTTAAATTGGTCACTCTTCCTACATGAAGGGATAAAATGAGTTTAATACATAATCTTTATCACATTATCTAGCAACAAAATTGTTGTAAAAGTTGTTTTAAAAAAGCCTGATTGCACACATTTAAAAAAAAATATATTCTTTAAAAGGAAAAACTTTTTTTATTATTATTTTCTTTTGAAGGGACTCAAATTTTTTTAAAGATATATGACTGACTTAAATACAATAATTCTTGTATTTGCCTTTATTGCATCTATCATTGCACCTTAGCATAAAATATTACTTTAATATCATATTCAGATCTGGGAAAAGATATCTTTTTTTTGGAGAGGCAAAGATGGATCCATTTTTATTGTCCTTGATGTGGGAGACCTTATATGCAGAAATTGGGCACTCACCGATATCTTCGTATGTGAAGAACAAAAGAATTTATAATCCCATTTGACTTACTTGTGAAGGACAAAATAAATATTTGAACTTTCCAACTTACCACTGTTAGCTGTTAGCATGTCAATCATTCGACCTGGAGTGCAGACAATAATTTCACAGCCACGCTTCAGCTCAGCTATTTGCTCTGATATACCTGTCCCACCATAAACACAAACAGCCCTCAGTCCATGAGGTTTGGTAAACTTTTTGCACTCAGCAGCAATCTGCAATGCCAACTCTCTGGTAGGAATCATCAAAATGGCTGTGAATTGATGATTTTTAAAAGATTATAGTAGACAAACTGCAAACTCAAAATAAACATTTTCCTTATTGTCACAAGTGCGTGCTGCAATTTGACTTCCATAATACATAAATAATATGACGATTCTAAAAGAATGCTATTTTAAATTAAAGTGATCTTACCAATTGGTCCATCATTTTCCTCAAGGGGATGCTGATCTAATATATGTCGAATCATCGGTAAAACAAATGCCAGTGTTTTACCACTTCCAGTTTTAGCAATACCAATAACATCACGGCCAGACATTATAGCAGGAATAGCCTGAGCCTGAATAGGCGTTGGTTTTTCGTATTTGTGTCTGTAAAATAAAATACATGTAGTTGGGATTTTAAAACATTTCATAATCCATCAAATCCATGTATGATTAATCTTATATACTTTATATATTCTTTGTAATCAGTGATACTTCTATGTGGGTTTATTTTTTGCTGTATCTCTGATATCTTGTATATATTTAATTTTGTATTGCAGACTTTGTTATATCACCAGATTAAGCAATTTAAAGCTTTATAACCTACTAGATACGACCCGTGGCATAGCATAAGCCGCAGACTTGCTCATAGATAATGCAAAGAAAGGGGGGAAGGAACGAACATGAACTACAGCACGAAGAAATCAGAACAATGCGAATGAACATCCTGAAAGGGGGGGCATCGCTGACGTATTGATGGTCTTGAGACATGCATACTGCGGTTGGCTACCTGCCCCCACCCTGCACCAACCTAGCTTGCCAACCATAAACTGTGATTGGCCGACCCTAGCAAGGGTCAAATATGTTGGCAAAGAAAGGGGGAAAAGAACAGGCAAATACAAACATTTTTTTAACTTAAAAAATAATGTTTCCGCCGAAGCTTGAACCCTGTGCCTGTACCTTCCGCGAGTATGGCCGACGTGATAACCACTACACTACAAACCACATGTTATTCTGTGAAGGAAAATCGCAAGTGAACGCAAGAAGCATTGATGGTCTCGAGACATACCCACCCCCCTCTTTTGAACCAATTTCGCTTGATAGGTGGACCCTAGCGAGGGTCATTTGTCATGCTTATTTACACACTACTCCTTGTTCTGGTGAATTATTTATATATTAATTATTGTAATTTTTGCCCCCCCCCCACCCAGCCACCCAAAAATAAATAAATTTTATATTTCTTGACATAGAAATCAATAAAATATTTATTCATACATGTTAAAGTTTAAGTATATTTAATAGGGAGAGAGGGGGAGCGGTGTGAATCAGCTGAGAGAAAATGACTCCCAGTGATGGAAAGCCCAACTACAGCACACAGGCTGATGGGTTGTTGCTAAGGAGTTTTTTGTGTGATATTTAAGAGTGTATAAAGGCTTTAAAAGTTTATCAAGCCTTAATAACAATGGTTTATAAGAGTGTGGGGAGTGTTTATAAAGCCCTAATAATATGCATAATATCTAAATATGGTTGCTACTCTTTTTTTCTCTGTGTGGGGGTTCTGAAGCTGCGGCCCCCAAAATTAGAGGCAACTACATTCAAAAAGAAAATTTAAAATCATAACCTATTTGCATATGGGAAATTCAATTACATAATTAGAATTTAAATTTTTATCTTTTGTTGACTATTCCTCTCTTTCTAGTGCTTACTTGTAACTTACTTTTTTAGTGCCTCCATAACTTTTTTGCTGACACCACACTGGGCCCATGTTTTAATTGGCTTGGGGCATTTCTTTCCCCTCACAGTGATACCTTCAAGCTCATTTCGCAGTACTTCTACCTCTGTGAGACAGAAACATTTAAAGACATGAAGAATTTGTATACATTAATAAGTCAATACGAACGTTTGGAAGAGAATATTCTGTACATTATAATTTTAAAAAAACAAAGTGGGAGCCTGCGGTAAGAGTAGCCCAACGTATGCAGAAGCATCCCAAGCTAGACCCCCATGTGAATGCAACGTCATGTGACAGGCTGTCCCCCATTCAAAGGATAAAACACAACTATGAAGGTGAGGTTCAGACAAATGAACATGAATTTTCATGAAGTGTTTTTCAAGAGTATTCACCAAGTAATGTCTCAGCCAACCTATGCTCAGGTTATCTTTGCAGAAAACTTTCAACAAAAGTGCAAAAGAAAACAAACTGTGTACAGTAATAAAAAAAAAGTTAAGCATCATGCGAACAGTACTTTTAAATAAAAACCACGTAAAAACAAAGTTTTTGACTATAAATCCCTTATATGTGAGACAGAACTTAAAGTATTGATTATGTTCCAACGTGACAAATATTTACAGCCTAAGACTGAGTGAAATCCTCCTCCACGAGATGTGGTCATCGATGGCTGGCGTGAAGTCAAGTGACCCGTAAAATGTAAACAATAGCGACCGCTACATATAGTTTATATAGATAAACTAAAAATGCATTAATTTAATAACTGTACTTTCGATCGATCTGAAATTTTGATACGATGAATTGTTAGGTGACACGAGCCTATGTGCCGAATTTCAGCTCGATGGCATCACGAGAAGTGGGTCATTTTTTACTTTTGTTTTTCCACCCAACCGACAGACCCCGAGCCCAAGACAGAGACGGCGGTGAAGTTAATATAAGGGATTTAAAAAATTAAGAAAAGGCAATTACACACCTTCTGGTGTCATCTTGGCTATTTCAGGCACTTCCACATAAAATTCTTTACGGAATGAGGCATAATAGATTTTTTCATGGTCAACTGCTCCAAGGTCCTAGTTTAAATTTAAAAGTGTATTTCAAAAATAGTTTAATGTGAAAGGGTAAACAAAATATAAGATTTCATATTTAAAAATGTGAAAAGAGCGATCATCAATTTCTCTCACCGTCTGCTAACACCAGATAAAAATTATACAGATGAATTGGCAAGCTTGTGCAATCATTTTAGGTTATGTTATAAACAAAAATTCTATAAGAATATATAAATTCTACCTTCTTGCGTTTATTCAAATTAGCCATAGTTGAATCTAGATCCTCCTCTTCCTCTTCTGATGAATACTGAAAATAGTTGTTATTTTTTTACTGAGTATTTCAACGGAAAAAACATTTGATTACAATAATTATAATTTGTTCTAATTTCAAACACAATCTTTAAAACACAATAGAACAAACCTCTAAAGCATCCATGTTATTCAGCATTAGTTCACCTTTATCTTTGCCTGGATCTTCTGATTTCTTTTTCACCACTGATGTAATATGGGTCACTACTTTACCAGGAACCTGTCAGCAAATACAAAAAATCTTTAATAATTTCTGATACAAGTATTGTGAAACCACAAGTTCAATCTTCCCATTTGTAAAAAAAACTTAATTTCTGACACTGGCTGATGTGCCACTTCTAAAAAGGTAATACTTTGCATCAAGAAGTCATCATCATCTAGATCCATTAGTCATTTGTTTGAGCAATGAGAACTTCATCCCTCACAAAGTTATAAAGCTGTATCTAAAATACTTGACAAGTCTTGCCAAATACATGTACCAAATGGATATGCAGGAAAAATAACAAAACAAGTGCATGGTGCAGCCCTTAATACTTACATCTGAATCTGTCAAAGGTTTGTTGTCTTTGTCTTTTAGTGTCTTGACCTCGTCATTCACAGACTGCAGAAATTAAAAATCATCTTTAAAATTAGTCATCTCCCAACATTGTTTAATTATTATGAATTTTTCAAAAAAATTTTTAAGTTGTTTGAGGTTCTATGAATGGTAGCAGATGACAACTAGTCTGCACATGGTACACTGGTATTTTATAAGATAGATAAGAACGTTGAGGACCAGTTAGTTAACTATCTGTTAGCGTAGCGAAGTCTTTTCCACAAGAGAATGTAAAACATTAAACAAGCAACTTGTGCCCGCGTCATCTGTTGTTAACATTAAAGACGCTTAGCTGTCATCACCGCTAATGTTAAGTTCTCAGTCGTGATTCCCATCAACTCAGAGAAATTCAATAAAGAAAAATCGTGAGCAAAACTAAGGAGTAAACAGTGATGATAAGGGATTTTTTTAAAAAATAGCCATATTATTTTTCAGTCATCAACTTGCCGCAATTTTATCTACATGGATTTTTTATGATTATTTTAAGATTGACTGATTTGACACACCAAAAGATGAATTGAAGGACAACTGAATTTACAGTCAACCAGTCTATGTTAAAGTTAGTATTTTATAAGCTTAACTGGTAATAAGATCAGGACGGGTCCTGTTTAATCTGGACCGGTTAACTGTAACTTCAATTCATCCGTATTAGCTTATTGCAGGAGTTCATTTTTTGGTGTGTCCTAGTCAAATAGGACTAATCTTTAAAGAACCACCGTCTACAGTCTGCACTCTTGATGCAATGATATTATGGTCAGAAGAATGGTTTATTAATTTATTAAGATTTAAATTGATAAATTCATTATTTATTACTGGTAAATTTGGTTTCTCTTGTTAATATGTTACTTACTTACTTTGTAACAGTTAGTCGCTGCTAATTTTAGTTAATATATTTAAAGTCGTAGCCACTTAACTCGAGCTCGGTTAACTCGACCACCCTACTAACTAAACGTTTTTTATTGCACCGCCAAATTCTCTCTTTGTCTTAGCATTTTCTTATCGGTTAATTCAATTTTTTTAAGTCGCCGAGCCCTAATATTTCGAGCACAAAAGAGGGCATAATTTGCAACTTAACGTTGGTTAGCTCGATCCTCGAATGTTCGCCTAGCAATGCACTTTGGCATTTTTCGTTCAAAACAGTGTTGACATCTCGCTTTCTTCAAGACTTCCGGCTATTGTGTGATTCTACGAGATTTCAATAAAAATTACCGGATGTTATTATCTTCTTTCACTTTCGATCCATGTGTGAATTAGATGTATTCACCCGAGGTGCGCGTAAATCGCGTTAGCTGTCTTTAATCCGTCATTATTTCGAAGTGCATGTTATATTATTATTAAACTTAATTCATTTTCTGATGCATTAATCATTTTATTTTTTAAAGATAAAAGAATATCTTTAGAAATGAAAATAAAGGTTTGTATCGAGAATCGAAGGTGGTTTTTATTTAATTAAATAAAAAAATTATTATTCTTTTAAAAGTTTGTTGTTGCTTTGTTACCAGTAAGATATGTGACTGTGACTAACACGCGCGTGACGGTGAAATCAAATCATTTTCTTAATATTCCAGTATATATATATATAATATACACATCATCACTTTTGTAGCTCGAATTCTGATAAGGAATGATTTTTTTAAAAATTCGCTTAGACTTAGTTGCCGGCCGAGGTCTAACACACAGCGTGCTGTGATCAACGGTCAAGGCCGCAATAGTTTTATTTATATTACAAATTCGAGAGCGGTCTGATAGTGACAGATATCCTGCACGTCAAAAGCATTAAACTTAAAATTACCATATAGATTTTTTTTTATTTTATTCGCTGATTCGACGGATATTGCAAACGCGAGCAGCTGTGACAATAGTGACATGCCACGCCACACGCGCCATGGTGAAAATTTTGACCTTTTAAAGCATGCGCAGACGATTATAAACTGGTAACTTTTTTTTTATAATTAAATGGAATTGAAACACGACCACAGAGACGTAATCAAAGTCCTTTACTTCGGCATAAAAATATATATATAAAAATTCCCGACTAGTCATAACTTTTCCGGACTTTGAAGGCAGAGAAAAAATTTTTAAGAATTCCCTACTTTTTCCCGTTTTCCTTAGTGAGAACGATGGTTATATTTAACCAATGGTCATTACAACCTTAGGAAAGAGTGAAGAAATATTAGGGTTCCGATACGATTCCGATTAATCGTCCCATCACTAATTAACGCACATCATGTACATAAAGAAATTTCAAGCACATGTTAATATTTTGCCGCCATATTGGTTTTCGTTTTAACTCGATCCTCGGTTATCTCGACGCCATTTTTCATACCCCAATGCCGTCGACTTAACGGGTTTTGACTGTGCTTTAATTGAATTTATATTATTATTTTATTTGATACTTTAAATTTTTTATTAGTAAATATGGTGGCGTGGGGCTAGTCGCTAGAAGTAAACACAAAATTGTCTTAGAAAATTAGTTTATTAAATTTATCAGACCTGAATGTAAGCCTTAAGCAGATTGTCTGAACTTTATTTTGTCATTGACATGACACACCGCGCGTGGCGCGGTCAAGCGCCGGAGGCGCTAAATACTAGTGGGGGTCCGGGGGCACGTCCCCCCGGAAATTTTTTTTGGAATTAACAGATTAAAACACCCAATTTAATGCTATCCTGAAAAGAAAATGCAGATTAATTTATATCAATAAATGATATCATGCTTCAATATTATGTAGATTGTTAACATCAAACAAAGAGAAATAAAGTAATAAAGGGAAAACATGAAAATGACTGATCTAAGTCATATGGCTATATTCTGAAAAATAATAATGTATATTTAGATGAACCATGGAATGACACCATGCTGCATCATTCTTTCAAAGATGCACACAAAAAAAAGTTAATGTGAAGTAGTAAAAAGAAAACTTCCTTATCCCATACGGCCACAGACTGTGCGTCTCTTTTTTATGAAGGATTTGCCTTTCTTGCTATAATCAAGTCTACAATCACAGTAAACACAAACAACTACACCGGGTTTATTTAATTTTCGCACATATTTTGATAGATAATCTCCATTACTGTCTTTTTCTTCGAGCCAGTCCCATCGAAACTTATTCCTTAATCCATTTTCGATCGCTTATCTATTTACGATCGATAACCGTAAAGGCATCCATCTTGAAACGAATATGTGCCAGTTCGTCACTTTTCGTATTCGCATTATTTTATTAATGCCGACAATCATTGTCGGCAAGCCGACGTCGGCAGCTATCGAAGTCTAGGGCCAAGATAAATTTCCGACACTGATTGTCGGCAGACGAGTCGCGCTAGAAAGGTCACGGAGATTATTCTGGCGCTATTATGGGTTGTTAAGTAGGTTATTGATGAAAAAAAAAGTATTACATTTGTTAATATATTTTTCGCAGATTATTTATATTAAAAAAAATAATTCCCGTCCTTGACGCTATTGTCGGCATTCCGACTATTGTCGGCAGAAATGCAGGTCTGATTTATATCTTTATAACTTCAAATTATTAATTTATATAATTATGTTACATTTGTTATATTTTTAACAATTTGTAAGTATACTAAGCTTGATAATGTATTTATCAAATTACAAAATTGTGTTTTTTTAGGTATTTTTAGATATTTGGTTTGTTTGTGTGGGCACTATTTGACGAGGCGAAGAATAGTTCCGAAAAACCCGATATCCGGCCGGGGCGAATGTCCGAAGCGGTTTCCGGTTGGTCCCTATTTAATACCCTGAGTTGATGTCACCAGCACTGTGCTTTCATGTTACAGAAGCTTTTGCGCTGCAAAATAACGGAAATAAGTGGCAAATTTTGACCCTTCTTACTACTTGAGCTATAAGGGTTTAACGACATTAAAGAATTTACATAACTAATAAGAAAATGCAAAGGCAAATGAGAGACTTTGTAAATCTACCTGCATGTATGCATCAAGAGGATCCAATTCATCGTCCTCATGTTTTTTTTCTCCCCCACCATCCTCTTCTTCATCATCATCATCCTCTAATGTCCATTTTCTAGTCACTGGGGCAATATTAACAGGAACAAGTTCCTGGGTCTTTTTGCGCTCAGCTCTCCATTGCTCTATTCTTTCTCTACGTTTCTGCATCTCAACCTCCAAGCGCTTTTGTTCTTCTTCCTGCAAATGATTTGTTATCAAACTATAAGCCAGTTTAAACCATTGGTTTTTATTTGTGCATGGTTAAATTCACAAACTTTGTGATTTCTAGTTACTTTATATGTAAAAGTACTTATTATAATGTACTTAAATATTGAATAAGCAATGCATGTTATAGTCTCCAGGCTTATTTAAGGACAATGACAAGGACATGACAGGCAGTTTTGGTTTATACCAAGGGAACACAATTAAGGAGATGCTCTTTCCTGCCAAGACAATCAGTGACTGAAACGAGCTTCTAATGGGAAGAGTTGGTGTCACAACACTTGACATATGTGTCTATTGCCTACTTCCCTCCAGCCTCTGATACCCAAAAAAAAGTAGTTCAAGGTACCCTCTCCACAGAAACATTACACATCCCCTCAAAACACATAGAAGCCAGAATGATCACAAGGGCTGTAATGGGTTCAAATTATTGAAATCCGGCCGAGGATTTATGAAGTGAAATCCTACAGGAGCCAGATTTGTAAAAATGGCAGGATTTGACGGGGCCATTATAATATATATATATATTAGGGCTCTACCGGCCAGCCGGATTTATGAAGTGAAATCGTGCAGGAACCCGATTTGTAAAAATGGCTGGATTCCGGATTTTCCGGAGCCAAAATCCCTAATGATCACAAACGTAATAGTGAGCCCCTAATATGTAAAAGAAGTGCAACTAATTATCTCATCATCCTAACATTTTTTGTAACTGCTTTACTTGCATTAACGGTAAACTACTTTTTGATGTTGTTAAAAAAAGTGAATACCTACTTTATCAATAGGCTCATCTTTAACTTTATTATCCGCAGAAGGCGTTGAGACCTTCTTTCTCTCAGGTGTTGGTGATTTAGAAGATGTTTTCTTGTTTTTTAATGGTGAAGAAGATCTCGACCTAGATCTCGACCTACGTTTGCTTTTTAATATATAAATTATTTATATAGATAAATATTTTGTGTCATACTTCATTTTAACATTTACAAAAATTATACAGTGCCATTTTGAATTTAAACATACATAAAAATCTAACTATCAAATTTTAAATTTAGGTGAAAAATGTAATTTTAGGCTAGAGTAAAACACACAAAAACTGTCCATAAGTTTTAATATGTAATATAATTAACGCTTCTGACAACGATATTCATTTTCTAAAAGATTTTAAATATCAAAATCTAAATTTAAAGCAGTTCCTATATCTTGGTTTTTCTTCTCATTTAATACCATTGGTTTTAATGTTTAAAAAACAATTTGTACAGTTAATAAAATCTGAATATGAATACATGTAAAACTATTAAAATTACAAATTGTTATTTCAATTACCCTCGTTCCCTAGATGTTGACCTTTTTCTTTTTTCACGTCGCTCTCTTTCCCTAGATCTACTTCGTTTCCTTTCTCTTGATCTTGATCGTCTTAATCTTTCTCTTGACCGAGATCTTCTAGATCTGCTCCGTGATCGACTACGTTTTTTTCTGTCTCTATCCCTTGAAGATGATCTTTTACGGTAAGATCTGTAAAAAAATAATATATATGCGTATAAAGTAAAGGGCCCTCCATAATGACGATCTCCCCACAAATTTGTTAGCTTTCACATTATTGCAAAATGCAGAACTATATAGTATGCGGACTTGGCAAGAGGTGTTCCGCGGTTTTACCCGGGAATTTGTTGCCTTACTACATTCTTTTTTATTTCACATCCAGGTGCGCCAACATCTTTAAGGATTGAAATGTGAATTTTCCAGAATGGAAGGTTTTAGGTTTAGGTTTAGTTTTAGAATTTTTATTGTGAATTTAGGGTTAGGTTTAGTTTTAGAATTTTAATAGTTGAATTTTTCTAAATGGTAGGTTTTAGAGTTAGGGTTAGGTTTAGTTGTGATGCAGAAACTGTTGAGTACCATTTTTTTTTCATTTTTATAGCATTTTTCAACTTCATCGCTGGATTAAAAAACAACCCACACCGTAAATTTGAGAATCTCTTACCCCCCCCCCAACCCTCTTTTTTAATTTCTTCGCATTTTGCTGGTTTTCAAAATCACCGCTTCCTTAAAAATCCCGCACACTTGAGAATCTGCCCCCCTCCCCCACTCTTTTTTTCTCTTCCCATTCTCGCTGCTTTTTCAAAATCAGTGCGTTGCTAAAAACACGGAAATTTGAGATACTCCATCCCCCCCCCCATCACCCTAAAACGCACTACTTTTCCCCTAGGTCACTTGCCTCAGCGACAAACATGGCACCTGTAAATAACCTTATTTTGGGCCTGTCCGGTATAACGATAATTTACCGGCGTGTATTTTTTTATTATTTATAGACCGGAAAATTTAAAAAAACGCTTTGATGTCACGGCCGCTCGCGTATTGGCTCTGGTATTCTGCCGTAACACATCTAAAAAAATTAGATCCGGATAATACAGACTGAATGAAGTTATGGTTAACCGGTCCTGATCTGAGGACCGGTTAACCGTTAACCTTAGTAATAGTAAGTAATTAGCTTGTTGTATTTATTTTAGTAGTTTATAAAGCGTATGGGGCATGGGGTACCAGGGTTGCCAACCGTCCGTAAATAAATTAAGACATCCGTAAAAAAATTGACAAAACGTGGAATCTCAACGTTTAAAAAAAATCAGTAAATCATGTTTGTGATATCTATTTTCTTGATTCAAATTTTAATTTTTAAATTGTTTTAGTGTCATCCCGCGCTCTATTAATAAACTGTAAGAGCTTTCTGGACAGCTAGGCTCGCGTGGCGAGACGCATCGCGGCAAGATGGACTTGTTTAGACCGATCGTTAGTCATTACGTCACAATTACGCATAAATTATGACGACATAAATGTAAAAATAGTATTTGGTTTTTTTTTAAATGGCGGAGAAGAAGAATAGAAGCGAAGATGATAGCCGCAGAGAAAACTGTGAAATAAACGAAAATGCGGATGAAATAATGTTAAAAAGTTAAAATGAACAGAAAAGGCTATTTTCAACCTACATGGATTACAAACGGCGAATTTAAGAACTGGATATCAACGGACAATGATTCCAAATATAACACTGTATGTACATGCTGTTGAAAGATATTTAGCGTTGCATCTGATGGTGTACGAGACGTTCGCAGCCACTGTAGAAGCGCAAAACATATTCCGGCAATGTCAACAAGGAAATTTGCTGGTGGAATGTTGCAGTTCTTGACTAAGGATAAAACATCTCCTGTAACTGCTCATAGCAAACAGGTAACAGAATGTGAATTAAAAGTGGCAAATTTTGTCGCAAGAAAAAACTTGCCACTAAGTTTAATGGACGACATCTTGGAAAATGTTGCAGATTGGTTTCCTGATTCAAAAATCGCTTAAGATTTCAGCTCTAAACGAACAAAGGGATCTATGATGATTAAAAATGTTATTAGCAAACTGAACAAAGAAGATTTGTCCACTAAGTTGAGATCATGTTATTTTACTCTGTTGGTTGACAAATCAGCTGATAAATCAACCACAGAAAAAATGGCCATGGTGGTGATTTACTTCGATGTTGACATGGGTAAGGTTCAATATAGATTTTACATTTTATCGTTTAGTTGATTTAAAAGAAGCAAAAGCAGAGTTCATTTTTGCTGCAATCAATGCATGTCTGGACGAAGATAAAATACCACTGGCCAATGTAATGGCACTTGCAACTAATGGAGCTAACGTAATGATTGGAGCCTAAAATTCTGTGCTTTCACGTTTCAGAAGTGTGCAACCAAATATATTTCATATACACTGCACATGCCATGTAGCTGATATAAGATGGATGAAAATAAATTGATGAAATCAAAATGAATAAACACTTGACTTGTATTTGTATTATAAATATTAATAATTGTTTTCGTTTTTATTTTGTTTTTTAAATCATAACTATATACATATATTATGTATTTAATGATATATTAAATGTATTCCAAAATCCTAAACTACTACTACTATAGTAATATCTACTGCCTAGAAATTTTTTTAATCAAAATAATAATAAAATTGTCATGATAAATTATAAAGAACAATTTCATTAATTAATTATTATTAAAGTATTTTAAGTTAAATTTGGTACTTGATACTACTTAGACTTAACTCAACTTATTGAACTTTAATTTGATTGCACTGATTTCAATGAATAAAGTTTACAATATTAATATTATGATGGAAAAATATTTTTAAATTATAAATATAACTAAAAATGAAATATTAATTCCCCCCCCCCTTTTAGACCATATTTTGCAGAATATCTGTAAGCCTTAAGGATTTTGAAAGTTTGGTGAAAAGCTTTGCCCAAGACGGAGTGCAAGGCATTATTAGGAATGGCCATGCATTCTACCTTTATACCAGATGTGCTAGCAAGAAGGAACGGATGAATGTTGCTGTCATTGCACTGAACGAAGCCTAGAAGCCTGCCGGAAAGATTTAAGCTATATTTGAACCCAAACAGGGATTCGTTCCAGTTTTATCACGGCAGTATACTTGTATTGTTTTTAAAAATATTTCATTTTTAAAAAGAAATTTAAGTGTCAACTGGATAAAAATCCATGATCTTTTCTTTCAGCCTGCAACTGCAAGGACATCAGTCCAAATAAAGAAAAAGATGAAGCCATTCAGCTCTTCTGACATTACTCCAGTAATACATAATGAAATCATTATTCTACAAATATCACAGATTATTCCACAGTCTTTAGGGGGATCTGAGATTAATAAGGACTCAGACCATCAAGAGGAAGACACAGAGGGTTTCTGAGCTTAGACGCGAGAAGTCAGCACTGAAGACCTTTTATTAAACATTAGTCATTGCCAAATGTCACAATAAATTATATATTAATTTCTTAATTTTTTTCTTTTCAGGAGCTATTCATCTTATGCCTCAGATAAGATTGTTATTTATTCTTTGCACTGATTTACAAATAATAACATGCTTTTGGTTTGAGTTATAACAAAATGCCTTTATTTTACATTGTTAAAATCTTTTATTTTTGTTTAAAAAATATTAATAAATATTTTTTTCTTTCCTTTTTTGCAGGTTTTCTTTCAAGTTTCCATTTGAATGATTGATATAGCCTAAGCCTAAGCATTATATTAATTATATTTGTTTTGCTAATTCTCAAACTGAGATTATAATAATTTTGAAAATATATTTTTTTTAATATATTTTTTGTACCATTGTGGTATATAAAAATTTACAAAATAAAATTTTGAGCAGCTATCTAGACCCTTTGTTGATAATTGTGTTGTATATTGGATTAAGAATGTATGCTGAAAATTTGGTTCAGTTATCTATACAAATAAAAAAGTTGTGAATGACAGCGTAACGAAAATTGAATTTGGGTCACAAGTTTTTGAAGTTAATTATATTATATAGCCTAGGTTATATAAGGGGCAAAAAAAATCGACTAAAAAATTCACAACTTCACTTCTATAAAAGATAGAAGGACAAAACAAGTGGTTTTGAAAAGGTCTTAGCAAGCCCTTTAAATACTTTAAAATGATATATTATTTAATTTAAATAATATATCATTTTAAAGTATTTAAAGGGCTTAAATTAAGCCTTTAGGCTTTAGGACCACATTTAAATTTTCTGTCAAAGTAACTACTGAAATACAACATATAATAATGCATCTAATAAATTTAAAATGTAAGTTCTCACGAAAAAATTAAATTTTGCTGTGGAATAATATACCTGTAAAATCTGCAGGATTACCCTGTAAAATTTGTTGAGAGTTCTTATATAATATTTGTCAGTAAATGTTATTTTATTGAGTTGGCAACCCTGTGGGGTACAGTGTAAGTTAGTTCACGTTGTAAATGTAGTAGACAGTAGACTCGATAGTAAATATTTAATATTAAATTTTAAATAGTTTTTGGTATTGATTATTGGGCTGGATCGTATTTACGTGGCCAAGATGGCGGCGATTCATTTCCGGGCGAAGTGACGTCAATTCGACGCTACCTGTTGCTAGCCGCGAGTTGCTTCCCTTGAAAAATGATGTTTGTTTTAATATTTCCGATTATCTCCCCTTAGGCGAGAAGACGTAGTATTTAACAATGGAAAGGATGAGAATGTGTTCATCCGCGTATCTTGTCATGGGGGCGGGGGGGGGGCGTAAGGGGTGGGGTTTTAGGGGAGGGCCTGCCCTCCCCTAATTAGATTAATTGTAAATTAATAAATATAAATGGGGGAGGGGTGAAGGGGAGGGGCTCACCCCTCCCCTTCCAAAATTTACCGTTTTTCAACTCGCTAAATGCGGCACTATATGCTGTGACGCGTATGTAACCGAAGTGTTCCAGCCCGGGATCAATAGCCCGGGAACAATCGCATTCCTTTCGCTTGAATTGCTCCAGGTGTTCACATCGCGTTAAGTGTTCTTAAAGTGTTCTTAACTTGAGGGTATTATTCATTAAAAATGGAAAGTGAATTTACCGCCTGTTTTTGGGTTTGTCTAGCGAATCAGGGCAAAAGGTGTATGCTTGATTGGCTTATGACGTATGGTTTGCTTTCTGATCGGTACGAGTGCCCTGCATGTAAGAAGGACATGAAATTGTGTGAATCAGGTGAGCGTGGTGATGGTTTCATTTGGAGATGTCGCGACAAAAGCCATGCCGCTATAAAGCGTAGTGTACGGGGTGGGTCGTGGTTTAGTGGTAGCCGTTTATCTATTTTACAGATTCTTTTATTGACTCACTATTGGGTTAGGAAATTGCCATTCAAAAATAATTCGACTGAAGCGACGGTGCAACCAAACACAGTGACGGACTGGGCTAGCTTTTGTCGCGAGGTCTGTGTGGAAGCGTGTGTTATGGCGAGTGAAAGGATAGGCGGAGTGGGTGCGATAGTTGAAATAGACGAGTCCAAATTCGGAAAAAGAAAATATAATAGAGGAAAGCGCGTGGACGGTAGATGGGTGTTTGGTGGGATCGAAAGAGGATCCAAAAAAACCTTTTTCAGGGTTGTTGAGAACCGAGGTAAAGAAGTCCTCCTGGCAATAATTAAAGAATTCGTGCAGCCGGGGACCACAATCATTTCTGATTGCTGGAAGTCTTACGACTGTTTAGAGGACGAAGGTTTTCACCACCTGACGGTGAACCATAGCCTCGAGTTCAAACACTCTGAGACTGGCGCGCACACCAACACTATAGAGGGCACCTGGAGCGCGGTTAAACGGGACCTGCCCACGAGAACCTGTTCTGGGGAGGGACAGTTCAATTCATATTTATTTGAATATATGTGGCGAACCTCGTGTGGCAAGAAAGACCAAATGGCAGAATTCCTTAAAGTTATAAAAAAGTTGTATCCTCCCCATTTTCGTGATTCTGATGCATGACTGGTGAGTACCATATTTTTCTTCTTTTTTTGCATATTTTCCTTTTTTTCAAACTCGTAAAATAGCATAATTTTAAAGAATTTCCACGCCCATTCTTAAAATTCGTAATTTTCGATGTTTTCCAAATTTGGCGCGTTCCTAAAAACCCCGGTAATTTGAGATTCCCCGTTCCCCCCCACCCCCCTAAATTCCAATGCTATGCACTACTTTCCGGGGGTCACGTGTCTTAGCAACAACGGTGGCCGCCCGGAAATGACTAGCCGCCATCTTGGCCACGTAAATACTAATTTACCGATTATTGAAGTTGAAGTCACTCTCACTGAAGTGTCTGAACCTGAACTGAAAGTCAGTGTTTGTTAAGATTTGGCTTTAATTAGCGAATTTCCTTTGGAGCAAAGATTTTAAACCACAGAAAAAAATCTAAGAGGTATTTTACCTGCTGTCTCGAGGCATATTTGGAAATTATTCCCAATTGTTTATAAAAGTCTCGGTTCGTTCAAACGCTGCTCTAGCGATTAAAAATCAGCCATTTTGCCATAAACAGATATCTATGTTTAAGTCGCAAAATCTTTTCTGGTAGTCTAACTCAATCGTCAATACTAATAGCCAATAGGAATAGCAATGTTATTTAAGAATCCTAAACAAAGAAGTTTTCCCGCTTATCATTTTAATTTATTACTCAGTATTTTTTTCTGCTTCATAAAAATCTAAAGAACAGTTCCTCGCTTCAAGTATTTAAAAAATAATAATGCATTATTTGCAATATTTCAAAATTAAAAAGTTATACAAGCATTAAGACCAAGTAAGGGACCAGTTCAGTCCAGTTGTATTAGTGTATTTCCCTACTACGTGAGGCGGCAATAAATTAATTGATTGTAAATACAGTGGTATCTTGAGATACGAAATTAATCCGTTCTGGGGTGGCTTTCGTGTCTTGTATTTTTCCTATCTCGAACTAAGTTTTACATTTACATATAAAATTCTTCATTCGTTCTAAGCCACACAGAAGTAACACTAAAAATTTAATATATCATGGAAAACTAAAGATTCTTCAATCCTTAAAAGTACACATTATAAATCAAATCAATAATTATAAAACAAGGAAAACAGAATAAATTAAGGAAAAATAATATTCATACAAATGTGAACATTTACCTTTCGAGTGAGGCAGAGTGTCGGACAAGGTGGTAGGGTAGGAGAATGGGTGGCAGAAAACATTACGGAATTACATACGAAACACTTAACTTATGAAAATAATACGTCATGTACAAACTTTACATGAATTAATTCTAAATAAACACTTACATTTAGTAGAACTCTAGTCTAAACATCCGTAACATAACACTTAAACTTAAAATTATGTACATTTTTAATTTGCTTGTTTATTTTTTTATATTTTTTTTTACATTTTGTTTTGCACTTTCTATTTATTTATTTTTTTCATTTTCTTTGCCTAACTTCCACCATCATCTTAGCATACTGATGGTCTCTGAGCAAAATATTGATCCAACGAAGCTTGTTTTAGCATGCTTTTTACAATTTTTCTGAAACGAGTCACGCAAATGTCACTGAACTGCGCAACAACACGACCTGTTTGAACCTTTTCAGTCAAGTGATGCCAATTGTTGTCAGCTGCACGTTTTTTCGTATTTTGGATTTGTTTTCGTATCTTGGAACAAAAATTTATTCGAATGGCCTTTCGTATCTTGGATTTTTCGTATCTTGAAGCATTCGTATCTCGAGGTACCACTGTATTATCTGCATTTTTAATTATTTAAAATCACCCACAGGCCCGCCCCATCTAAGACTACCACAGGACTCGACACTGCCCAGCTAACTCATACAACTGGCCAAGATATACAAAACCGGGGGTGGGGCAATGTTCTCTAAAGCTGTGTGTATGCGCGATCGCACAGATATCTGACTGACGCCTCGCAGCAGTTTAGAATTACCGCGCTGCAATTTTTTTAAATATTGCACAACAAATTGGATACTTGGATTGGCAGGCAGAGGTGTCACTAAGGTTTGCGGACCGCACCTGGTGACACCATCACAAAGACTGATACTGAAATGTAAAATTCTGTATGTTCCCATATTTGACAATGGCAGACTTGGAGGAGGTTTATGGGTAGTTCGTGAGGGGCTGACACCATGCGCTACCGCACTGGAAAACACCAACCCTAGTGACGCTTTGCTTGCAGGCCTTATCTTTTTCAGTTAATTGACTGTGAACTGAAGTAAATGTAGCCTGAAATTAAACTAGCCTGCTTTTCAAGTGATTTGGATTGTTGTAAATGTTGAGAATCGAATATTTGTTTTCCATACTTATGGAAAGTCTTATAATTTTATTGGCTTCTGTGTTTGAAATAGTAACTACATTTCAATTTTGTGTGTGTGTGTGTGTTTGTTGTCTTTATGTTTAATTAATAGGTTGTTCATTTTGAGTTGCTGGAGAAGAGTAGAAATTACCTGTTAAAAAATTATTATATTTATCTTCCATTTTTGTTGGGTTTTTTTATTTGAACTCGGTATCAAGCGAGACCGGAATATAAAATTTCCGGAGTGCCCGGCACGTGTGAAAACGAAAGTGTAAACAAATATTCAAGAACTACAAGTACGTCGACATACTATATCATGTAGTAATAACATTAAAATGATTATTTGTAAACGCGTACTGTTATTATTAGCAGCATATATTTTTTAGAACTTTAAACTAGAAATCTGTGATTTTAAGTGTATATAAATCTATAAGCTTTGAATTGTTAGCAAGGAAAATTAAAATAGTTGTGTTAGTGTTGTTGTCCAAGTCAGACTACTACTCAGACTAGTAACTAAAACTATTAATATTAACTAGTAATTTAGTTTTACTAAATTTTGGACTTTGGGGCCGCCCATAAATGATGTTGAATAATTTTATGAAAGTGGCTGCTCGTCTCGAAGTATTTTCATTGTTGTTATGGCTATGGCAATATGGCAGAGCGAAGCGTACTTCCGGTAATGAAATGTTGTATTTTTACACTTGAAAATAGGTAATATGTAAATAGGGAATAAGTACAATTATTTTTATCCATTAACGTAATTAATATGTTAGTTTTAGGGTCTGGGTTAGGTATAGTTGTCTATTTTTTAAAAACAAAACGACTTCGAGACGACTAGCATTCATGCTGGATGACTCGAACTTCGAGACGACTAGCATCTGCCTAATTTTATATGTATTTTATTCTATATTTTTAGCATTTACTAATCTGAAATCTATTTTCAGATGAGTTTCAGGGGTCGTGGTGGTAGAGGTTTTGGCAGAGGAGGCGGAGGTGGAGGTAAATTTTAAAGTTGAATAATAACTTTTATTATATTTAAGAGATGAAAAGGATAACTCACGTCTAGTAAGTTGAAATACATTATCCATAATTTTGGAATGAGTTTGAGTTGCATTATCATTCAGTTTCAGCTCTCTGAACTGAATAAATTAGAAAGTAGAAGCATTTGCAACAGTCCTATTCAGAATTCAGAAGATTATTGATTATTGTGTCTTACACTTATCATAAGTAATCCATATTTTATGTCTAGTCTTGCATTTTTATTGGAGTTTTAGTTTTAAATGTTGATAGTGTGCTGGTTTGATCACACAACTCATTCCACGCCCGGAATACGAAATAAGAAAACTGTTTTCATCCCTATGTCTATCTGAGTGATGTGTTAGATTATTTTTCTGTTGTATTTCCAGGTTATAATTTATTGCCTTATGTATTATAACTATTATGCTCTTTGCTCTTCAATCCTCTAGTATTTATAGATTTAGTGATTTGACTAATGATGTTACATGTATTTATTCTTGTCACTTTTGAATATTCTCAAATAATAAATCTGGCATTTATTTATAGCTCTTTGGTCTAAAATTATGTTACCTATTTATTTTATTTTATTGAAGTTCATATAGGATACACAAAAAATACTTACAGATTAAACACTTGACATAAAAACTTGGTCGAAACCTCCAAAATGAATATATAAACAATGTAATTACCAAAGTTAACAATAAAAACTTATGGTCCTTTATCAAATCTAAAAAAAATGGAACCTTCAGGAATAGCCACACTAAAAGGCTCAAATAATAAAACCTATAATGATAATGAGACTAAAGCTAATATCCTTAACACATATTTTGCATCATCTTTTTCTGCCTCAGGCGACAAGGAAGTTTTAACAAGTTTAAATAAAATGGAGGAAATAGGTAACATAACTGTAGATGAGATAGGTATACATTCACTCCTAAAAAACTTTAAAATAAACAAAGCTACTGGCCCAGATGATTTGCCTGAAAGGTTATTAAAAGAACTAAGCAATGAACTGTCCCCAATCCTTGTAGTTCTCTTTCAAGCCTCTCTAAACCAGGGTCAAGTGCCCCAGGATTGGAAATTAGCTAACGTAACTCCACTCTTTAAGAAAGGGGATAAATCAGACCCTGGTAATTACAGGCCTGTATCACTTACTAGTATCACCTGTAAATTACTAGAACACATAATATATAGTAGAATAGTTAACCACCTTGACAAATATAATGCCCTATGCCCACATCAACACGGCTTTAGAAAAAACAGATCATGTGAAACACAATTAATAGGTTTAATAGATGAACTATCAAAAGGCTTAGACAAAAATGATCAAATAGATACAATATTACTAGACTTCTCAAAAGCATTTGACAAAGTTCACCACCTTAGTTTACTTAAAAAACTTAACTACAATGTACTTTGGAATCTCAGGTTCCTTACATCACTGAAAAAAGACTTCCTTTTGGGCAGGGAGCAAACTGTAATTAATAATTAATGGATCTAAATCTGCACCAATACAGGTCAATTCAGGAGTTCCACAAAGAACTGTGCTAGGTCCCTTACTCTTTTTAATATATATAAATGATTTACCCAACAACATCGTAACAGGAACAAAAGTTAGGTTATTTGCTGATGATTGTATAATCTATGGAACAATTAAATCAGAACAAGATAGCAAAATTTTACAAAAAGACCTAGATGAATTGATAAAATGGGAAACTAACTGGAGTATGAGTTTCCACCCAGAAAAGTTTCAACTGTGAAGAGTAACAAAGAAAAAGAAACAAATAAATTCAAAATATTTCATTCATGGAAAGGAACTAACCCAAACTAAAGATGCAAAATACTTAGGAGTCATAATAAATGAGAAATTATCATGGAATCCCCATGTCAATGAAGTTATTAAAAAATCAAACAAAACCTTTTTCTTTATAAAAAGAAACCTTTACAAATGTAATAAAGATATAAAACTAAAATGCTATCTCACTTTGGTGAGACCTGTACTAGAATATGCATCTTCTGTATGGGACCCATCCACCAAAGAAAACATTGATAAACTAGAACAAATCCAAAAAGGAGCTGCCAGATTCATTACTGGAGAATATTCATAACTGACTAGAATAACACCATTAGTTAAATCATTAAACCTTGAAACACTAGAGCAGGGGTGGGCAAACTTTTTCTACGGAGGGCCGCATTAAAAACTTTATTGCTGTAGGCGGGCCGCATACATAATTTGTCGACTTCAATTACAATTTACAAGGTATAAAATTGATTATAACCATGTATTTTTCTTTTTATTTCACATTCTAACTGTAATACACTTGTACATGTACATTAATTTTTAAAACACAAACTGAAAGAGTTTCTAATCCTCCTATATAGTAAAAGGCAAGTTTCTGTCCGTTCTGTCCCGTCATCTATAGCGATTGGTCCCTCAAACACATATGACTCCTATAGCCAATCATATTGAACACGTTTAGGCCATTTACGCGGACGTTCAAAACTAGTTTGGTGCAGTATTTCTTCCAAGACTTTATTTTGAGTTATGCGCGTTGGGATTTATAGTAAAAAATCTCTGTTTTTACGAGTTATTTATTTTAACTATCATGAATAGTATTTTTGACGTGATGCACATGTGTGCCGGTCGAGACAGCTGTTGGAGGGGAGTTACAACATGCCACCGAACGGTGGCGGAACGTCCTTGGACGGGCTTTGTTGCTCGTTTGATAATAAGATATTACAATTCATTAGTATTTCAACTAAAGTTTATTGTTACCTTTCATAATAACTATGACGACGTAGGAACATAATTTACACATAAGCTGACCATAGCGTACAATTATAAATAGTGAGAAGTATGTAGCTGTTCAACATTTTGGATAATGTTATTGAATTGTGGAACCAGTTTACTGGCTGTGATTCGCATGACTGCATTCAAATTGCAGTCAGTTAACATCGATCTTTTCGTTGACTTGTTCATTTTCATGCAAGAAAAAGCTTGCTCACAGATTTATGTGGACCCAACTAGTGACAAAAGTTTGGCAGCAAAGATTTTTAAGTGAACATGAAGTGAGGATGCTGCTGCTGGCAAACATCCATAAAACTCCAGCAGAAAAACTGACTTGAACTTCTCCTTCAGACCATAATCTGCTGGCTGGTAGGTCAAACAGCTCTAACTGTATATCCTCTGGGGCTTAATCAGCTTCTGCACTAAATGACGAACTGAGGATATTGCAGAGTGGTTCCAGGTTCTTGAAGTCTTGGAACCTCCTTTCAAATTCCACAGCCAAGGCATCCAACTGAACCTTGTACTTGTCAGCCGTATCACCAGAAATGGTGTTCTGTTTCAGCAATGGAAGATGGAAAAACCAGTTTTCACCTGCTTGTCTGGAGAACAGCGAGAGCTTTGCCTGAAATGATTTAACATGCACATACATTTCTTGGTGGTGTCGTTTTAAGTTGTAATCCTTAAAGACGCTCACACACTTACGGCACATCAAGCAGACTGCTTTGTTTCCATCCCTAGTGAAGCAATATTTAGCAGTCCATTCGTCATTAAAAGCACGACATTCGTTCTCAATATTTCTTTCATTTTTTGTTGGAAGCACTTATAGTTAAATCAACGTATATTCGCTTTTAAATTACATTTTTTAACAAAACCGCATATATCAAAATCGTAAACAAAAGCCACTTCCAATTGAACTGAAATGCAGTTTCGAATAAGGATGTTAACAATTAATGACTAATGATCACTTACAAATTCTGGAGCCATAAAAACCTATTTATATCCCTAGATCCAAATCAAATACTCGGAATGAATTTTTTTTTAATGTAGTGAAAATTCTAAACAAAGAAAATTAACATCGATATAAGATCGCAACATGTACATTGCTTCGGGCCGCATAATATACTCTGGCAGGCCGTAGTTTGCCCACCCCTGCACTTGAGGATAGAAGAACCAAGAGTAAAGTAGTAATCATACATAAAGCAATTAACTCTAATTTAGAAATACAACACAAAGATAACTTAATACAAGCCTCAGATAGACATAAGGATAAAAACACCTTTCTTATTCCGTATGCAAGAACAAACTCATACAAATTTTCTTTCTTCCCGTCCGAAATTCGGGCGTGGAATGGGTTGTCTGAAGAAACCAGGAAAGCCAACACTTTATCAACATTTAAAACTCTAATAAGAATGCAGGACTAAACACAAACCATAGATAAGCGTAGGACGCAATAATCTTCTGTATAGGAGCCTCTGAAACAGATAAGATAAGATAAGACTTCCTTGTCACCTGAGGCTGAAAATGCTAATGCAAAATATGTGTTGAGGATGTTGGCTTTGGGCTCATTATCATTATAGGTTTTATTTTTTTGGCATTTTAATGAGGCTATTCCTGTTGCTTCTATTTTTTTAGACTTAATAAAAGAACATAAGTCTTTATTGTTGTCTTTAGAAATTACACTGTTAATTATTCATTTTGGAGATTTCAACTAAGTTTTTGCTTTGAGTGTTTAATTTTTAAGTATCTTTTGTGTGTTCTTTTTACATTGGTAGCCTTACAATTTTAAAATAATCTTTCTTTTGTTTACAAAGTCTCTGTAATTTAGTATGGAACCAGCATGTGTTAATTTTATTTGATGTTTGTTTTGTTGGAACATACTACATCCATTATTTATTTTTGAATTTCTTCTACTGGGTTATTTGTGTTGTATTTACTGAGAAAATTTTATTGCAAGTTATCTGCATTTTGGTGTAATTTTATATTTTAGTTTTTGTGTTGATTACCTTAATATAAATAATATGCATTGAAAAATTCTTTAGAAGCCATTCAGAGATGGGTCAAGAATTTAAAAGTACCATAGATCACAACCTTATTATTACTGATAAAAATGTTAAAAAGTAGGTCAGAAGCTTTGCCAGAAGCCTAGCTACCTTTAGAATTTAAAGCTTTAACATAAATTGTGATATAAAAGCAAAATGACTAATATATATGAAATATTTTAAACCATTTTTCTTGTAATAATTTTTCTGTTTTACAATAAGTAACATTACAAATATCAATATATTTACAAAAATTAAATTTAATTGTAGGTTTTCGAGGTGGACGAGGTGGAGGTGGTCGTGGTGGTGGTGGAAACAGATGGCAAGATCAAGGTCCACCAGAAGAAGTAATGGGTGAGAATGTGTAATAATATTTGTTGATGATCCATACAAGTTTAAATAGAATTTAAGTAATCTCATATTAGATGAACTTTAACTAATTTTTAAAATGCTAATGTTATTTGATAAATAATGCAATGATTTCTTTTTTAGAAATTGGTTACATGACTCACACATGTGAAGAAGACTTGGTTATCAAGAGTACTCACGAGAAAATACCATACTTCAATGCACCCATATATCTTCAAAATAAACAACAAATTGGAAAAGTTGACGAAATTTTTGGGCCGATAAAAGATTTTGTATCCTTTGGAACATGAATTTATATGATATTATATTCATTTCAAATTAAGGCGTTCATTAAAAGTTTTCATGAAAATATAGTACAGTCGAACCCACTTACCTCGAGCTCGGTTAACTCGCCCACCCCATTATGTCGACGTTTTTTATTGGAACCGCCAAATTCTCTCTTTGTCTTAGCATTTTCTCGTCGTTTAATTCGATTTTTTTAAGTCGCCGAAACCTCATAACATGAGCACAAAAAAGGGTCAAATTTGCCACTTAACGTTGGTTATCTCGATCCCCATGACCAATCGCCAGCTTTTGAAAATGTTAGCTATGATTTTATTATAACCAAGGGAAGGGAAAAATTTTCTGCCTCACAAGGGTCTGCTGGTGACGTCACAGCCCGCTTGCTCAGCCCTGTTACTTCTGGTAGTATGCTTCGGTAACTAAGCGAATACATTTTTTTTTAAAAATCAGTCACTAGCGAACTCCACAAACAGTGATTACGTGTATTTTTATATTTATAGACCAGAATATTATTAAGAAAACGCTTTGATTTTGATGTCACGTTCGCTCGCGTGTTGGCTCTGGTATTCTGCCGTAACACAACAAAAAATTAACTCCGGGTAATAAGCTAATATACCGACTAAGTCCTGATAAAACAGAGTAAACAGTCATAATAAGATGGAATTTATTTAAATACCATATTATGTTTCACTCGTCAACTTGCCAGAATTATTGAATTTCGCCGCGCACACGACGATTTCACCCCCGCCACCCCCTGGGGTGGGGTTTAGGTGGGGTTGAGCTACACTGGCCATTTACCAAGGCATACTTTGACTCAATTTAAAAAGAAAAAAAGAAAAATGTTCCTTCCCCCAACCCACTGTAGATGTATAACAGTGGGGGAGGGGAGGGAATGTGTCTCTTCTCGCGGTCTTGTATTGGTATGTCAAAGCAAGAGGCTTCCTTTTATATAGACATTATAGACATCAAAGACCCTTCTAGCCTTCCCCCCCCCCACCACCCTCATTATCCCTAACTAGAAAGCTCCGTAACTTGCCCCTGTCCCTTTGAGTTCACTTAGAGCGGTCCCACTAGTAATAGCCGTGACCTTTGACCGTGGTTCACATGAAGCGCTCGACAACTAAGCAAATTAAAATTTTTAAAAAAGCATTCCTTAGCCGTAGGCGAAGTAGACTAATAGTGATGACGTGTATATTATTTAGATACCGGAATAGGGAGAAAGCGATTTGAAGTCACCGTCGCTCAACACAACAAAAACGAACTCCGGGGTGAAAAGCTATTACGGCTTATTGAAGTTGCAGCTGTATAAATTATTTAAATTCCGAAGACTTAAAACTTATATAAATAAGCCTAAACATTTTTAAAGATGAGTGTAAGCGGTCGCTCGATAGTCGTAACTACGGTAAACAATAGTCCTAGCGTAATAGTAGTCAATTATTAACAAATATATTTATTTGAATATTGATTGTTTTCCTTGGTCCTTATACAAATAAATGCCTTGGTATTTATTAGTAATAAACTTACACTAAGATTATGACTTTAATTATAATTACATCATTAGTATTAGTAGTAAATAACATGAAATACTAAAGTTCAAGGACGAACGAGCAAATGAACTAGAACTAGAGAGGGAGAGCCTCAGTCAGAGCCGAATCATTTGCATAAATCATACTCGCAAGGACATTCCATTTCGCATAATATAATATATCACATAATTTAACATTATATTGATATTTCGTATATTCCGATACGATTCTGATTAATCGTCCCATCACTAATTAACGCACAACACGTATATAAAGAAATTTCAAGCGCATGTTAATATTTTGACGCTATTTTGGTTTTCGTTTTAACTCAATCATCGGTTATCTCGATGCCATTTTTCATACCCCAACGTCGTCGACTTAACCGGTTTCGACTGTAGATGAAATGTTTAAGTTGATAACTCTTTACTATGTTGGCATGGACTATTGAAACTGGTTAACTTTTCCTCATTGCCATGTTTTTTATAAATAAATTTCAGTATTTATTGGTATAATAAACTTTGTATTTGTAATTTATGATTATTCGCAACATTTTTTACTGTTATCATAATAATAATGGATGAAATAAAGGAGATTGGATGTGTTTAAATTTTTGAAAAGAAATTAATTTCCTTAACAAACTTTTAGTATTTTTCTGTAAAATTATCAGACAACATGAAGGCAGGATCTTTTGAAAAATCATCTAAGGTATAAAAAAAAGTTTCTAAAATTAATCTTCTTTAGAAAGCTGGTTGAATTTTATATTTATAAAGGATAAATATCCATTTCATAGTTACCTTTTTACAATAGTAAAAATTTGTCAAAAGATTTATCTGACAATAATGATTGAATGGAAAAAAATCTGACTTCATATAGTTTTTAAATAAATTTAACCCAGAGCAATTATTGTTTTTATTCAGTTTTACATTGATCCTGCCAAATTGTTACCATTGGCCAGATTTCTGCCTCAAGCTGGTCGAGGCAGAGGAGCGGGAAAAAGAGGAGGTAAAATATGTGTTGTTATTCTGAATTCTATGTATTACAGTTATTTAGTTTTGATTAAGTTATTTGGTTAGACTGGCATGATCATTATATTTTGTATTCACTAATAAGCTTATTGTCTTTCAATTTTAAATTAGCCTTTTTGGGTTAATGTAATACTTAGTGAGAAAGTCCTACATTATGATGCACTGACATTGATGATAATGTTAATACCTGTTTCTTCAGTTACACTGTATGTTATTTGGTCATTCTAGTATTCTTCAATTTATCATTGGTTACAATCAGATTACAAATTAAAAAATTAGGTGTTTCAATTATTACCCAGCACTCAATTGGGTTACAGTCATTTATTCTCAAATACTGAAGTAGAGAAAAACTGTATTTCTTATTGATCCTGGCTCAGATAGAGAGATAATGATTAATTTAAAGGCTCACAATAATACTAGCTGTAGTCTTATGACAAGTATGAGCTGTAAGTACTACTACAAGTTTTTACAATTATATAGCTTGTCATCGAATAGCGGAAAATCCTATATAATAAAACGCAATGTTCTGTATGGTCGTCAATAGCAATTGGTCCCTCAAACTCCTACAGCTAATCACTGGCTGAGAAAATTTATGTCTCATTTACATAATGAACGACGTTCAAAACAAGTTATTTTTGGTGCAGTTTTTTTTCCTAAGAGTTTATTTTTAGCGGTGCGCGTTGGGATTTGTAATCAAAAACTTTCTTTTTACGGGTTTTTTATTATAACTCTGGACACACTGTGGTGAGGGGGGGATAGGGTCTCTGGAAAGACCCCGTGTTGGGGGAGGTAGGGTCTCTGGACAGACGGGGGTGGGTAATGTTGTTATAACTATAATCTATAGTATTTTTGACGTGATACATATGTTTGGCCGTTCAAGACGGCTGGTCTCTCGACAAACTGCAGCTGAGGGGATGTAGGATCTCGCGACAGACTGTGGTGTTGGGGGGGGGGAGGGAGGGTCTCTGGACAGACCGCGGTGTGGGGGGTAGGGTAGGTAATGTAGTGATGTCCTTCCATGAACTTCACAGGTCACCCTACACCAGTGTTGCTCAATTATTTTCTGTCACGTCCCCCCAATAGGAAGAAGAAAACATCTCGCGCCCCCCGCGCGACAGTAAATAGTATCATTTGTCTATAAAATTGTTATAAGTACACCATTTCGCGTCCCCCCCCCCTTGGAGGCGCGCCCCACTATTTGAGAAACACTGCCCTACACTTATTTCCGTCCTTGGATGGGCTTTGTTGCTAGTTAAGACATAACACCTATGTTTGTAAAATTGGTGGTGTTGTAAAATATTTATATTTCAGTTATTTTAGAAGTAGTCATTAAAAATAAATTTTAAGCATTATTTCAAATAATGAAGGTACAAAATGATTTCTTGTTAAAATTCTTAAAATTTGCTAGAAATGTATTTTCAATATGCACCTTTTTATATAATATTATATTATACATGTTTAAGATTGTCAATGAATGTATACTAGACTATTTCTAAATTTTCTTCATCATGTAAAAAAAAGCAAAGCTCACTTTCATCCAACTTTTCCATTAAGTTTTTCTATCATCTTTCCAATCATACTTAACTTATGCGCTTCCGTACTAGAATTTCAATCTGTGGTGTGGTAGTTAGCTGAGCCAGGGTCAGTTCGGACCTGTTTTCCCACAATTGTTTTGGGGATATACCTAATTTTCCTGTCAGTCTTGCACTGTCATCACCTATCAAATGAAACATTTGCTCTACTTTTGTGTTTCACCTACCCCTGAATTTTCTGATTTATTGTGGTTTATGTGACTTGATTCAAAGGGAAACATTTGTTAAATTTAAAAGGAATGAGCTACACCATAAATCTGTCAAGGTCTGCTCATAACACATCAAAAGTCATCAACATATGAAATATGATGCTTATTACACCATGCACAATCTTTTAACACTAAGTTAAATTTAACTGTTTTTGTCATCCACAGGATTCGACAGAGGACGTGGCAGAGGTGGATTTGATAGAGGCAGGGGTGGTCGTGGTGGTTTTGATAGAGGACGAGGTGGTAGGGGTGGCTTTGGGAGAGGGGGTGGTGACAGGGGAGGGAGAGGGGGTGGTGACAGGGGAGGGAGGGGAGGGGGATTTAGGGGTAACAGAGGCGGGGGGTTTAACAGTAGTTTTGGTCAAAAGTAAACCTTTGTTGATTGTCGAATTGAATATTGTTGAGCGAATCAAGTGAGTGATTGAATAGTGTATGGACATTTAGTCTATGATTTTGTAAGATATGTATATGTATTTTTAACAATTAAAGAATGTTGTTTAGACATTTAATATGAGAAAAAAATGAAAGCTGTTTACTTAAGATTTTTGTAATTTGTGTTGACTGACGTCAGGGGATGAAGTTAAATAAATTGTTTTATTAAAAGATTGCATTATAATAATAACATGAATACTCTGTTGGACCACTGCCACTTTATCATTATGAAAGATTAAACAAATATTCATCATTTGAATTGTGATTTGAAAATATGTTTGCAGTTGTAACAATAATCCCAAACATTAGGGCTGATAAAACATTTTGATACCATCATATTGATAAAATTTTATAGAAACACTGAAGTTATAAGCATAAAATTTGATTAATAATTCTTAAACCATTGTAACGTTAGTAACAATTTGTATTTGAAATGCTTATTTAGCATTGTTAACAAACAGTGCTGTTACGAATATTTTAGAAGGGTGCACCTGCACTGGAAGAAAACATGAAATGTTACAACCACATCACTAATAATAAAATTATGAAATTAGAATTAAAAAATTTCAATTAGGCTTGTGACAACTGCTTTTTGATGAAATAAGTTTGTTTTTTTAAATTGAGTGAATAGATTTTTAAAAAAACTTGGCAACACGATCTTACATTAGAACAGGGGTCATCAAGCTGCGAGCCGGATTCGGTGCACGACAGTATTTAATATTGCTTGCGGGCCTTTAACTGGCTTGATAAAATGTACAGGCACAAGACGCAGTTGTACAAATTAAATTTTAATATTATGTTTAGAAAAATTGGAGCCCAAGTTGTAATATGGTGAATTATATGGCAGAGTGAGGACAACCATTTACTGATCACAATTTCATCAAAGAGCGTATGATGGACACAAATGGCTTGGAATCTAGGAGAGCCAATATGTTTTGAAGTATCAGACTTTTGACAAGTTCAGTAGTAAGGAGAATAAAGGAAACTAGAAAAAAGTATGCAACTTATATGCGAGAAACTTGTGTTATCCTCTGGCGTTGCATGAGTCTACTGATCTCACAAGTACCTCTTTACTTCTCATGAACATTCGTGTGTCAATTTGGACTTTCGCATAATGGAAAAATAAATGGTAGCTGTTTGCAGCATGCATGAAAAAACAACCGAAAAAAATCATTAAAGTGAAACAATTTTTGAATGACTTTTACATTCAACGAAAACAGCCTCGATGTGTTACTGTTGATGTGAGAAAGCATGTATCATGTAGCTTGAAAGAGGAAGAGGCTGATCAGGACTCAGTATACATCTAAGTCCAAGCAGTTTGTTCAGACACTATATCAGCAGGCATTCTATGGGAAAGACAGATATTATCAATGAAACCAGTTGTTTCTAGTGAGAACTTTATTTGGGGACATGCACCACATAATCAATGTTTCCTTTAAGCTGCGGACATGCACCATGTAATAAAATGTTCCCTTTAAGTTGTGCGGCCAGGCAGATAAGCTTATCGATGCCATGCAGCAGTTAAGAATTACAGGATAATACAATATCCGTGTTTGTTGGGTATAAAATTGATGCTCTGCAACTTTGCACACAGACCAACGGACCTTAGAGTTAGAGGGAACACTGCACATAATTCAGGCTTTACTTGCAAAAAATGGTTACGAAAATTGTATGACTGTCATAAAACTGCTGTCAAATCATTTTTTGTTTTTACAAGTCCTGAAATGAAATATACATTTTTCTCATTTAGAAGAACTATCATATACAGCTGTCATTGTTTGAAAAAGTGGAAGGAGAATTCGTTTTCATTGTTTCAAAGAGTTTTATATGACAATCTTCCATCGTGTCAATCTTAATTTTGTAGAGACTTATCAGTAAACTATTCAAATGTAACCTTCGGTGATTTAAAAGCAACTTACTTGTTGAAGGAGAAGCACACTGAAGGAAAACTTGTTAAATCAACCATTGTTTACCTCATGTTGAAATTCCAAAACTTGTGGAATTTGCCATTTTTTGACATCAGTGTTTGAAAATGTCTGTAAGATTGATGAACATTTGAAATCAGTCTCTTGAGGGTATGCAGAGATTCCAAATCAAACATTGCTGATTTCTTGAAATTTAAAAGTCAGCCTTACAGATCTTCCTAAATTATTAATAGCCATAGTCTTTGAGATTATTTGTCTAAAGAAACAGTATTTTTTATTAACTTTGCAGTCTTTGATAACTATTTTGGTAAACAAATATCTTATTTGTCTTTATTGTACAGCGTTGCACGCCACTCAACCCTGACTAACATTGAATGCTTATCCTACTCTTACTTCTTATTTTCTATGGCCTTTCTGGGGTTGGCAAGAATTATTCAAAATAATTATCTGGCAGGCGCTCAGCAATTTTTCTGTTAACCGACCCGCCGTCAAAAAAGTGTGGTGGCCCCTGCATTAGAACCAGGCTGATCCAACTTGGGACCTATGTTAATCAGGGACATCATAATTATGAGTAACTCATCAACAAGTTGGTAAAAGTAAAAGCTACTTTATGGCAGATAACACTGAACACTCAAATGCAATTTCTTTGAACAACTTAAACAAGATATGATGATTTCAGTTGTGGCCGCTCACATAAGCACTATTCAACTCTTGAGTTAAGCTTTACTCACATTTTGAAATATTTTCTTAATACATGTACTTAGTACTATTAATATTACAAATAATAGCTATACAATTGAAAGTACATTACATGTACAATGTATTGGTTTCTGGGATGAACTAAAAATCAGTCCTACTGACTTGTAGAACTTATACACTATTACTATTGCTGTGGACCAGAAAGAAGGCAACCTGTGGACCCTACCAAGTAAAAAAAACCAACCTTGTTACTTCAAATTCAGAAAAAAGAGATGAATTTCTTGGGACTATGACCTATGCCTGACAACAGATAAGATTTTCAGGTGACAACCAGGAATCTTCTGAGTTTAGATGGGTGGATGAGATAAACCTACAGCTGTTTGGGATCCTGTCATGGAGGCAGAAGACCACTCACTGATTGGTCTGGCTGGAAGAATGTAATTGAGTAAGTCAGAACCCTACATAGTCTGTGGCGCCTTGATGATGCAGTCTTCACCAAATTCTCTTTAAATTGTTCAGTCACCTTTATTGTGACACAACCTCCTCCCATTGACAATCAATGACTTACACTAGCAAATAGTACTAATTCCTACATTCAAGAAACATTGTTTTTTCTTTTCCAGTTCCAGAAAAGAGAAATTAATCCAAAATTGTGTACATATTTTTTTTTACTTTTCCAGTGACAATACTAAATACTTTAATAAAAAAATAATTTGAAGAAAATCACATTTTTGGAAGCAACATTTATTTTCAAAAAAAACAAAAAACCGTTACTTTAACTTAAATATAATATAACGTTGAAGATCACAAGAAAAGTGTCATTTTTCTTATAGAAAATATATGAATTAGTTCAATTAGTAAAGAAAATAAGGAGAAAATAGTATGAGCTTCAAAATTGTAAAGAAGAAAAAAGGTTTAATAAGTTTTTTAAGTAATTAAAGTGGTTAATTTGTTTTATAAAATCATATACAAATAACAAAAATTTAATGTAAAAAGTTAATTAAGTTTACTTTATATTAAACATTAAAAATAAAGTATGAAACAAATGTACAACAAAAAAGCTGTATTTTGTAAGAAACTTGGTAAAACAGTAAATAGCTTTTTCCAAAATTAGAATTTTATTCTTGTCAGGCTGAACTATATTTTTTATACCCATTTATATTTTTTGAAGTAACAATTTTGAGAATTTCAAATTTTAAAATATAAATTCATGTTTCTTAATGTATTGTTTTTTTTTATAAGTCTCCAGCCTAATGATTTGCTGTCAAGTTGTTTTTTTTTAAATCTTAAACAAGCCTTTGTGGTGTAATATAAAGGACATATACCTGTCCTTAACTTCATTATCAGTCAGGGTATTTTCTCATCTTTACTATTAATAAACTACTTTTAAAATTAAACCATGAGAAAGTTCAAGCAAGTTGACATTTTTAAAAACATGAAATTAAAAGGATGTTTCTTTTTTATATTTATTTTCAATACAACTTATATAAATCAATATTAAGTAGGTGTAAGTGATCCTCATTAAATTTTAATATAAAATTAAATCACAACTCTCTGTCAATAATGTTGCATAACATGGAATTGTAATCAAACAAACTTTATAGCCATTGTACAGAAACATCACTGCATAAGCACACGAGGGGGTCTCATATTGTAAAAGAAACCCACAGCTTGCAGTAACTGCTGATGGTTTGGTTGCAGATTTTGATTTGGTGGCTGAAAGTTAGGATTTAAGTTTTGCCCAGGAAGTTGCACTCGCACTGGTGGCTGCAGATTTAGATGTAGGTTCTGCCCAGGAAGTTGAACTTGCACTTGTGGCTGCTGATTTGGGTTCTGTGCTAGGAACTGGTTTTGCATTTGATCAGGCAGCTGATTTTGAACCGGTGGCTGCAGATTTTGATTTAAGTTCTGCCTAGGAAGTTGATTTTGCACTGGTGGCTGTTGATTTGGATTTGGGTTCTGTGCTATAAACTGGTTTTGCATCTGCCCAGGAAGTTGATTTTGCACTAGTTGGCCAGGATTTTGATTGGGGTTCTGTTCAGGAACTCGAGCTTGTAATGGCTGTTGATTCTGTCGTTCCAAGCGGTTCTGGATTGGCTGGATTGACGTTTTAGCCTGCTTGCCGTTTTGTCCTACTGCCTCTTCATCTGGCGCCCCTATGACTTTATCGTCGTCATAACCTACCATAGAAAAGAATTAAAGTATTTTTTTTTACAACAAAGAACGTAGAATGACAGGTTTCTTTTTAGATCCGCGAATTCCACAACTGACTGAATTATGTACATTTTAATTACCTATGGGAAACATTATGCAGTAGAGGGAATGTGTTAAAAATTAAAAATATTTTTAAAATACAGTCGAAACCGGTTAAGTCGACGGCGTTGGGGTATGAAAAATGGCGTCGAGATAACCGATGATCGAGTTAAAACGAAAACCAATATGGCCGCAAAATATTAATATGTGCTTGAAATTTCTTTATGTACATGATTAATTAGTTAGCCAGACCTGCATTTCTGCCGACAATAGTAGGAATGCCGACAATATGGACAAGGACGGGAAATTAAAAAAAAATATATAAATAATCTGCGAAAAATATATTAACAAATGTAATACATTTTTTTTTCATAAATGTTCGTTCGTCCGTCGATACGACGAGGACCACTCTAGTCATCCGAGGGTTGTCTGTGCGTGCGCAGATGGCTGATTAGGCCGATCCTTGCACGAAAGGTTCGGGAACAGAAGGGACGAGTGCGACATCTCCTGGAGGGTTTACAGCATGGGCCTTTTGGGCTTGCCTCTTCTTTTCTGCGGCGGTGATCCGGTTTGCCTCGCATGACCCGGCACCTTCGTGGATGGAAGAGCGCCAGGTGGATCGGTCCATTGCAGCTCGTTCCCACGTGTCTGGATTGATGGCAAACGCTTTCATTGACGCTTTTAGTGTGTCTTTGAAGCGTTTCTTTTGCCCACCGTGGGACCGCTGGCCATACTGGAGCTCACCATAGAAAATTCTCTTTGGCAGTCTCTCGTCTGGCATTCGGACAACGTGCCCTGCCCAGCGAAGCTGGGTCTGCATCAGGAGGGTGAAGATGCTGGGGAGACCTGCCCTGGTCAGTACCACTGTGTCTGGAATTTTATTCTGCCACTTTATGCCGAGAATCTTTCTGAGGCTTGTCATATGAAAGTGGTTAAGCTTACTTGCATGGCGCTGATAAAAAGTCCAAGTTTCACAAGCATATAGCAGTGTGGGGAGCACCACTGCCCTGTACACTTTCAGCTTGGTCTCGATGGTAATGCCTCTTCTGTTCCAGACATTAGGGTACAACCTGCCGAAAGTGGAGCTGGCTCTAGCAATTCTGACGTTCACTTCGTCATCGATGGTGACATTTTGAGACAGTGTGCTGCCTAGGTATGTGAACCGGTGCACTGTGTTGAGTCTCTGGCCGTTGATAGTGATGTTGGGCTCTACGTAGGGCCTTCCAGGCGCGGGCTGATGGAGGACCTCAGTCTTCTTAGTGTTGATTGTTAGACCAAAGTTTGTGCAGGCGCTGGAGAACAGGTTTACACTGCATTGCATGTCGGCTTCTGAGACAGCGTTGAGGGCACAGTCATCAGCGAACAGCAGGTCTCTGATGATGTCTGTCATAACCTTGGTTTTTGCCTGGAGCCTCCGAAGGTTGAACAGCTTGCCATCTGTGCGGTACTTCAGGTTGACACCAACATCCTTGTCTCTGAAGGCCTCTGTCAGCATGGCGGAAAACATAAGGCTAAACAGTGTTGGTGCCAGGACGCAGCCCTGCTTGACCCCGTAAATAACCTGCTTAACAACCCATAAAAGCGCCAGAATAATCTCCGTGATGATTTAATGTGACCTTTCTAGCGCAACTCGTCTGCCGACAATCAGTGTCGGAAATTTATCTTGGCCCTAGACTTCGATAGCTGCCGACGTCGGCTTGCCGACAATAATTGTCGGCATTAATAAAATAATGCGAATACAAAAAGTGATGAACTGGCACATATGCGTTTCAAGATGGATGCCTTTACGGTTATCGATCGTAAATCAGATCTTAAAGCGATCGAAAATGGATTAAGGAATAAGCTTCGATGGGACTGGCTCGAAGAAAAAGACAGTAATGGAGATTGATTATCAAAATATGTGCGAAAATTAAATAAACCCGGTGTAGGGTAAATTCGGAGTTGACCTTCCCACATTCATGGCCGCCATCTTTGTTGCTATGCAAACGTGACACGAAAATTGAACTATTAAAATTATAAAACAACCTAACCTTATCCCTAAATTCTTAATTATATCTATACCTAACCCCAAACCTAAACTAACAAATAAAAATTATAAAACTAACCTAAATAACGCAGGAAGAGAACGCAGAATTAATTGCTATATAACTCATTTGGGAACGTATAAGCTGATTCACCCCGGTGTAGTTGTTTGTGTTTACTGTGATTGTAGACTTGATTATAGCAAGAAAGGCAAATCCTTCATAAAAAGACACGCACAGTCTGTGGCCGTATGGGATATGGAAGTTTTCTTTTTACTACTTCACATTAACTTTTTTTTTGCTTCTTTTAAATAATGATGCAGGATGGTGTCATTCAACTTAATAGACATTATTATTTTTCAGAATATAGCCATATGACTTAGATCAGTCATTTTCATTTTTTCCCTTTATTTCTCTTTGTTTGATATAACAATCTACATAATATTGAAGCATGATGTCATTTATTGATATAAATTAATCTGCATTTTCTTTTCAGGATAGCTCTAAATTGGGTGTTTTAATCTATTAATTCAAAAAAAAATTCCGGGGGGACATGCCCCCGAACCCCCACTAGTGTTTTACGCCTCCGGCACTTGGTTGTGCTACGTGCGGTGCGTCAGGTCCATCAAAAAATAAAGTTCAGATAATCTGGTTAAGGCTTACATTCAGGTCTGGTTAGCGTTAATAGGTGATGGGACGATTAATTGGAATCGTATCGGAACCCTAATATTTCTTCACTCTTTCCTAAGGTTGTAATGACCGTTCGTTTTTAAGGACCGTTTAAAATTTAAATATAACCATGGTTCCCACTCAGGAAAACGGGAAAAAGTCGGGAATTCTTTAAAAAAATTTCACGGCCTTGAAAGTCGGGAAAAATTATGACTAATCGGGAATTTATATATATATATATATTTATTTATGCCGAAGTAAAGGACTTTGATTACCTCTCTGTCATGTTTCGATTCCATTTAATAATTTTAAAAAAGTTACCAGTTTATAATTGTCTGTGCATGCGCTGAAAGGTCAAATTTTTCGCCTCGCCTCGTCCCATGTCACAGCCGCTCGCGTTTGCTGTCGAATCAGCAAATAAAAAAAATTTTTTTTAAATTTAAAAAAAACCAATCAATTTAAAGTTTAATGCTTTTGACGTGCAGGATATCTGTTACTATCAGAAAGCTCTCGAATTTCCTCAGTCAATCAAACTTGTAATATAAATAAAACTATTGCGGCCTTGACCGTTGATCACAGCACGTTGTGGGCTGTGTGTTAGACCTCGGCCGGCAACCAAGTCTAAGTGAATTTTTTTTTAAATCATTCCTTAACAGAATTCGACCTACAAAAGTGATGACGTGTATATTAATAATATTATATACATGTACTTTGAATATTAAGAAAATGATTTGATTTCATCGTCACGCTCGTGTTAGTGTCACAGTCACATATCTTACTTACTGGTAACAAAGCAACAACAAACTTTTAAAATAAATAATAATTTTTTATGTAATTAAATTTTTAAAAACACCGTCGATTCTCGATACAAACCTTTATTTTCATTTCTAAAGATATTCGTTTATCTTAAAAAATAAAATGATTAATGCATCAGAAAATGAATTAAGTTTAATAATAATATAACATGCACTGCGAAATAATGACGGATTAAAGACCGCTAACGCCGATTTACGGGCACCTCGGGTGAATACATCTAATTCACACATGGATGAAAGTGAAAGAAGATAATAACATCCGGTAATTTTTATTGAAATCTCGTAGAATCACACAATAGCCGGAAGTCTCGAAGAAAGCGAGATGTCAACACTGTTTTGAACTAAAAATGCATTGCTAGTACTAGGCGCACCGACGAGGATCGAGCTAACCAACGTTAAGTTGCAAATTTGGCTTTCTTTTGTGCTCGAGGTATTAGGTTTCGGCGACTTAGAAAAATCGAATTAGCCGATGAGAAAATGCTAAGACAAAGAGAGAACTTGGCGGTTCCAATAAAAAACGTCGAGTTAGCTAACCGAGCTCGAGGTAAGTGGGTTCGACTGTATATAAATTTATTTGATGGTTCTTAACGTTTAATGCCCCAGAAGGTTTTTGCAAAACTTCCGCCTCCGTCCCATAAGGATTTCCCGTTTATTACGATCAACTGTTATGAAATTAAAAAAATTTCGTAAAATGTATTTATATTATTGTCATACTGACTTTATTTTTTAGGATAAGATTGGTTATTTTATGAATCCAAAAGACCGTCTTGAGTTTAATACTATTTTTACCTGTAGTTTAGTAGTATTATTTTACAATAACGTATAGCGAAATCACATTTTTTTTTACAAAAAACGTCGCGAATCGAGCGATAACACTAGCGATGTCAACGGCCGCCATTGTTGGAAGTTCACTAAAGCTTCTCTCACTAAATGAAGAATTTCTACTTTCTATAACAGGGTGTCCACCCAAATCTGGTCCAAAAAAATCCTACCAGCCACCAAAAAATCCTACCATCCAACTGACAAGTAAAAGTTATTATTCGGACAAGTAAAAGTATATATTCGACAAGTAAAAATTTAACTTTCGGTATTGTATGTTAACACTTAGTTGTTCAAGCCACTCAGAGTAAGAAGTGTCTTTTAACCAGTCTGAATTAAAATAACATTTCCCCATGTTGATGGGATTGATAGTGTTTTTTGTAATAGTATACAAATTGTCAATATCTGGATAGTGAAGTAAGGAACAAAATTAAACTGACAAAAAGTAAACTAGTCTTAAGACTTTAGTCAAGAATTTGCCTACTGCAGCCTACCCTAAAAAATGTTAGTTAACACACTTTAAATTGTAACCATTTAACTAGACTAGAATCTAGATTTCTATATGTTTAGCACATAATTTTCAACACTGAACAGGACTGATTTTTAATCTATTTAATCATAAAAAAATACGCTTTGATTTGAACCAGAATCTAGATCTAAACCTATTTAAATAGTTGCTTTAATAGTTTTGACTTTGGCATACCCATGGGCGTCGCTAGGAATTTTTCCAGGCAAAAAAATCCCACTTTTTTTTCCATTTTAACTGGCAATGCCATACAGGTACAATTTTCAATTAAATTCAAGTTCAGTATAAAATAAGGGTTGGAAAAAAGCCTTAGAAATTAAAAAGACTTACAAATTAGTGCTGTAATAGTTAAAATACAACATTTATTAATGCATTTAATAAATTAATTTGTTTTTCCTCAAATGTAGGGGGGGGGGCAAATGCCCCCCCTTCCCTACGCCCATGGCATACCGTGACTGTTTAAGTATTTTAAAAGAAATTAACTGAACTAGATCTAGATTTTAGACGTGGCTAGGCTAAGCCTAAGGTTTTTTTCGTTTTTAATTTTCACAAAATACTAGATTAGAGAGATCTATTGACTTCAAGCAGACAAAATGGCGACTACTGCTAAAGCAGCTAAACAATAAGCACAAAAATCGTAGTTAACACTGCTCCCATAAATTTTTTGGAGATATAACAAAATTAAATTAATAACTGGAATGAATCTTCATACTTTTCTTGACGTTTTATGACCGTTTTTAAGAAAATATGTTGATTTATAAAGATACAGGGCCTTGTCAAATTTTTGAATCGAATGGTCATTTTTTTTCTCTCTTCCCCTTACTTAGAATCTAGACTAGCTATTTTGCTGTCAAACATAGATCTATATCTGCCTTAACTTAAAAGTATCCCCCATTAAAAACTTTTACAATACTTTAATAGTTGGGGATAGATATCTATTATTTACTCAGATCATGATATATTTTTAACCAAAATCCTAATATGAATATCTAGATCTAGTATATTACACTAATTACTATTATGCGGTTACTAGATCTATACTATGGCTAAGCGTAAGTAATTTCACAATTTCTATCTGTTTCAATCACAGTGCACTTAATGTTTACAATGCCATCTTTAACGAGAATTATTTTGTTTAATATCTGTAATTTGTTTGTATAAGTTTAGTTTTCGACTTTTGTTTTAAAACACACATTTAAAAAAACAAACAAACTATAGATATATACGATATGATATCGATATGGACAGGGGACTCTGTCATAGGTAAACAACAGTTTTTATACCGCTGCGAACTATTGGTATTTCCAAACCAAAACAATGTGCAACGAGAGCTTCGTCATTCATTTATTTATATCTTTTATCTGACCGAGGAACGTTTATCCTACCGAGATTTTGTTTATCCGACTGAGGATCGTTTATCCGACCAAAATCTGACTTATCCGACCACAAAATTTTTATCCGACTAAAATCCGACTTTGGTGGACACCCTGTATAATAATTTAATTACTAAAGAGAGTGCTATCAAGACGCGTATTACAGCGCTTTGGCATTAGAGACGAGGCGCGCATTACTGCGCTTTGGGGCATTAAACGTTAATTTCCATTTAATAAAAAATAGGTAAGAAATTTTTTATACTTAAAAAAATTCTTTACTTGCCATATATTAGTCTAGTTTGTCTGATGCTTCTTTAAAAAGGACTTCCAAATATGTGAAAATCAACATGCAGTATCAAATTGTTTTTTTAAGTTACTTCAAAATAATAATATTGCAGATTTTTACCAATAATACCAATTTAAATTGCATAAACTTACCAAGTGCTTTTCTTTTACTGCTTGCCTCATTCTTGATCTCCTGTATAGCCCTTTTCTCATCCTCCTTAAAACAAATGCATTATTAATATTTTAAAAACAAGTCAAAGTGTAACAAACATGGAGTCTGAACATTAATTTGTAATATTTTTGAACCAGTGAAACACATACCTCAGGATTTGTCCATAAACTACAATTTGTACACACATTGCATCCATGGCCTGGGTCACGAGGATGGTTACAAAAATGAAGGTAATCAATCTAGAGAGATTTTTTAAAAAATAATTTTTAAGCAAACATTTAAAGACAAGTCATTTTGCTAAAAAAGAAAAATAAGATTTTTTAAAAATCTGCATACAAATGTTTTCTTTACAGAAATAACTGGTGGTCAGCTAGTGAGCATGTAATCATTTCATAATTCTCTCTAAGCACAATTATAGGAAGCAAAGAATGTTATTCAACAGAATGTTTGCATCAGATGGAAAATGGGTCACAAGCAATGTTCCCTTTAAGTTAAGCAGATAGCTGACTAATTTCACACATCAGTTTAGAATAGCCCCACATCAAATTTTGATAAGGATAACATAATGTCTGTGCATGTGGGATGTAAAATTGTGCTTTAATTATATTTAAATTCTTAAGACATACTATATTATAAAATATATGATATGGTTCGGTCATGTACTGCGACATGATACCCTGAAAAAATTATCCTTCAAGGCACTGTAGAAGGGGGTCGGCGAAGAGGTTGACAACGGAAAAGCTGACTGGACAGGGATGAAATTACATGAATTATTGGCCGCCACTCAAAATAGGCAAATGTGGAGATCGTTATGTGTTGATGTGTCCATTCGCTGACTGCAACGCTCACGCGACTGATGATCATAAAATAGTTTTGTAAAATGAAAAGAAAGGAAAAACAACAAACAATGACTCAGGATATAGAAAATAGGGGGAAGTATCAAAAGTTTAAGTGAAAACCACAACAGAAAAAGATTCTACAGTTAGGTAAAATTATGAATTTGGTTTATTCCATACAGAGCCACCGTACCAAATAATATTAGGGCAACATAATTTGAAAACAACTTGTTTTATGTGTTTGTATCTCCATATCAGCTTTCCCCCTGCGCCAAAAGTTATTACACTTAACTAGCTCGATGAATATAACCTAGAATAAGACTCTGGGCACACTTTCTTCAAGCAAATTAGGGGTTACCAGAATTTCTAATTTTACTACTCTTTGCAAAAATTAGGTTTTCATTATGTACTCTATTTCTAGTTGAAATTTAAAATCATGTGCATCAAATCATTGTTAGGTGGGCATACATTTTTTTGTCCAGAATTGTGCACCCTATAAACATAGATATTATATTATCCTTATAAAAATTTGCTGCTATGTAATTTTAAACTGCTGCACAGATTAAAGAGAACTTTGACCATTATATTGTCTTGCCAATAGATTGTGATAAATTTTTTAGCACAAATAATTTTTAAAAATTTTTCACAAATGAAGTTAACAATAACAATCAATGCATGAATCTTAAAAAATAAAATTATTATAAACAAGCACTCACATCTGATTTCCTGCAAATATAACACATTGTTTTTCCACAGCGGCAAATGATTTTGTTGCAGCCACTTTCTTTTGTGAACTGAGTATTGCATGATTCACAAGTGCGAACTTTAGCTTTGGTCATCTTCTCCTCGCTGAGAAAATAAAAGAATGAATGCATATAATCAAAGAATAAATATAAAATTATTTGATTAATCAGGTTTAATGTAGTTGTTAAATTTCTACCATTTTAACAAATGACCCAGGACTAAATTATTTGTTTTTAGTACATTTACAAGCTTAGTATAAATCAACAGACAACTTACTATTCTAATCTCAGGGCTTCCTCTTTGTTTTCTACTTCCTTACAGTTAAGTCCAATATGGCTATTCCAGTCTAAGCCACAGTCACGACATACAGCCTATAGCAAATAAACATGAAGCATATAATACAAATATTTTGTTTTATCTTAGCTGAGGTATTTCAATAAATTCTCTAGTGTGTATCTTATCCATTCACATTGACTATATGAAACGGAGGATACATGAAGAAACTTGCTTCTAATCAGGATGCTTAAAAAATCTCATGACCTATGCTTCATGGTGGATGAATGGTTAACATGACATAGTATATTCAATTTTAGAGTGCAGTCTTTGAAGTTTACTGATAGCTATTTTCTCCCTGAACATTCAATATAAATAGGTAAACATGCATATTACTATTTGTTATCAAAGTGTAAAATAAATAATACTTTTGTTGCAATGGCTATCTTGCTAAGCAATAATGCCCATAACCATATAATATAAAAGTATTAGAATCCAAATATTGAATGTTCCCTTTGACAAATAACAATATAATTAACTTCAAACAATGGAGACTAAGAGTTCTTATCTATGACAGAATTTACAATAATCTTACCTTCTGACAGTCTTCCCTGAGACAACGAAACATCTTGGCAGAAGGGGAGAGCAATGCAGCAAAATCACATTTTGAGCATCTAATCAGGAATATAAATATAAAAATGAAACAGTTGTAAAAAATAATTGTTAAAAAGTAAAATATACTGACCTGTAATGTCAGTGCCCTATTCATCTCACAAAATTAAATTTTCATTTAGACGAGAAGAGGGGAAAAAAGGATTGGGGGTAGGCAAATAAAGTTCAAACCATTTTAGAAAGATCCACTGCTTCTTTCACTATTGTTGGAAACAAAGAAATAAAATACAAAAACAAGAAAACTTTTCTATGGTTCTAAAGTTTGGTTTCTTAAGAGTGAGAAATGGCAGTAACTGCAAAGACTTGCATGATTTGTGCTAGTGTGTAATAGTTGTTTAGTTTAAAGTGGTTGGCACATCCATTAAATACTTGCACACATTATAATAAATTAAACAGATAAATTAAACAGTGTTTTTTAAAATAACTCTATAAATGATTAGAATACATAATAACAAAAATGTTTATTAATTATTTTGTTTACAGCCATTAGCAGGTGAAAATTAGTAAATATATATTTGAAGTGAATAATCAGGGACGAATTAGGGTCTTCAATATGGGGTAGGATGTATAGTGAGATGAACCATAACCATATTGAAACTGGAAGGCGACATTACCTTTAAATGGTAAAAAAACCCACTGTAAAAAGCAAAGAATAATGCTCTTATATGTTATTTAAAACTAGACGCCCCGCGGCGTAGTATACGCCGCAGACTTGCTCATGGAGAGTTCTTTTACCCCTTTAATGCACTTTTTTAGGGCGCCTACGGCGCCGACCTTTTTCAAAAGCCCAACTAACTTGTGCTTGTTTGATCAAAAATTGAAATATTAAACTTTCTGAAATGCACACAAAGTATTTTATAATAGGGGTTGAAAGGCGCCTATGGCGCCCCCTTTGTTTTTTTATGTTTAAATTAACCATCATCAAATCCTCTTTTTACATTGTTCCCTTTTTACAAAATTAAAATATCATCATATAATTTTTTTTTACAGCGCATATTTAATTTGCACACCTTTTGATGCATTGGTGCAGTAATTTAGTGCGCTGCTTTCTAAAATTAGTATCTGTTGCACATGCAGCTTCTTGTTGCCTCGCAGGGTCCGACCACGAAGAGAATTATATATATAGATAGATAATATTTATGTATTTTTACCAAGTTCATCATTTTTCACAAAAACTTTATAGCAGCAGCATTTTATCTCATTAGTAATGCACAAAGTTGGAGAGAAAAAAAAAGCAATTTTAACCTGATCAAATCTCTGGAGACACCAGCCATGTTTAAGTTTTCTTCCATGAATCTCTCCTCATACTTTCTCCAGACTTTTTTTTTGAGACATCTCTTGAGTTCACCTGAGAATATTTAATTTACAAAAAATATTTTTCAGAGCAACTAAAATTTGATCTAACATTAACTATTACTTAAAATTTAATTGATTTTAGTGTTGCTTAGATAAAAAGTAAAAATAAATGAATCTGTTAAAATAAATATCACTCCACTACTTCGTTCAGTACATGGATAGTCGTAGCTTGAGTGCCATCTACATCATCATGTTTTGTTTAATTATGATATAAATATTTTCTTTAGTGTATCTTGTATTATGTATATGTATTAGGGCTGTGATCGATTAATTTAAATTTAATCGTTAACTTTTGAAAAATTATCGATTAATTAATCGATAATTTCTATTAAAGCCAAAAATAGAAATTTATGACGTCATTAAACTTAACATTTCTCACGGACATTGAAAATTAAGAATATTTTGAACTAAATTTTATGACAATGTGATTGAATGTGTTGATACTTGATCGGATGTTTGTGCTGAAGGTTGTACGTCAGCGATGTATTTGATCCTTTAAAAGAGAATTGTTTATGGCAGTGAACACAGTAAACTTTTTCTCCATCTTCGACTTTGCCATCCGCAGTTAGCTTAAAAACAAAATTTTTGCTCAACTTTCTAGTTATATGTTTAAATTTAACTGCGCTGATGCTGTCAGCCATTTTTTAGTTGGCGTCTGCCGGTCCACATAAAGTAATAAAATAAATTAAAATATTACGCGGGAGAAGTTTGTACGTAAAAAAAATAATTAATTATTAATTATTTATTAATAAATTTTTTTTTAATATTACAAATATATTTTAAAATTTAAATCGAATTTTTATCGATTAAAATTTTAAAAATTTAACGATTAATCGAGAAATTAATCGTTAATTTCCGCAGCCTTAATATATATATACACACACCATATTTATTCCTGTATAGCGCGCACTCGTGTATAACTCGCACCCTAAATTTTTTGGTAAAAAATCGGTATAATTTTTTTTTAAAATGAGCAAGATGTCCTGCTCAAGCCATTGCGCTAGGCTAAAACAAGCAATGGTAAACGCAGGTGGGAGTGCTGCAAGGTGTCTCTGTCCTTTGTTCGCATTCGGCTTTTACAACAAAACTGACCAATCAGTGCTCCGCTTTCAAGAGTGCTTCGTCTCGGATTTAAACAAACATGCTGGACCAAAATTTCATCTTCAAATTTGAAATATTTATGGAGCCTGTGTAAGACCTCGTGTATATTGCGCATCTACCCTTTTGGTAGTTGTTTTCTGTATAAAATTGTGTGCGCTATACAAGAATAAATAAGGTATATATATACACACACATATACACACACATTTTATATGAAGCACTATAAGTTCTGAAATTATTATTATTAATATTATTATTAACCACATTCAAAATATAACAGTGTATAGTAAGCAACAAATCAAGAAATACATTTATAAAGTAAAAATGAATAGAATTAAATTTTAGTATTCCTTACTTCCTGGATATACTGAAGAACATTCAGGAGTCATACATTCAAGTTTTATCTGGAAAAAAAAACCCCAAAAGTAAAGACCTCTTGAAAAACAAATATTAAATTTTATGTTGTAATTAAAGAAGTATTATTTAAGTATTTAGCTGAATGAAAGAGTTAAGCAAAAGTATATGAGATTTGACTTTTTTTTTATCTCTATATCTGTAGCTAAAATAATTACAAAGCTACATTATGTTCCTTCCCAACAGTTTTTAATGAAGTATAGCTACTTGATTTTTAAATGTTTCAAAACAAGAATTTAAAGCTTAGGATCTTCAATTTTGTTAACACTTATTTTATTCTCAATAAATTTTGTAAAATAAATTGTATAAAAGATCAATGGAAAATTGATTTTTTTTTACATTTTAATTTATATACAAAAATGATGTTAAAATAATTATTGAAAGTTTGAAAATAAGCTTCTTATCTTTTACAGATGCTTCTTCTGTACAGAAGATAATAATTGCATCTTTTTGTTTGAAATATATAATATAAAAAAAAATGAACGTAGTTGTTTATTAAAATATTTACGGCAACAAAGGGTTAAAAATAATTTGAGCTTGATCCGAATTAAGAAAAAGGAACTTTGCTGAGTTAAGTCTAGAATGTGTCAGCAGCAGGACTCTGTCAAGTTTCAACAAAGAAAGTGTCACTTCCACTGAGACAAGTTATGCCATTGCTTGGAACATTGCTCATGCTAAATGACCGTTACTGAAAGAATTTTGCACTACTAGCTATCACCCAGATTTAAAGAAACTTGCTAGTTCAAAGGCTTCTCAGCAGAATCAATGAAAATAATGTTGACTATAGTTATGAGCTAGTATGGAATGTGTTTCTAATCATAAATTTTACACATTCAAATATTTTTTACTTGTGTAACTGTAATGCATATATTTCTTAAAACATATGGTTAATGTTAAAAAAACTGAAATGTTTAAATCATTGAATTCAAAATAAAAAATAATGCTATTGGGGTCGTGACCCATATTGCTTAAATGCGGCTCTCAACATTTTAAACAAATTTTTTTAATGGCCCTCAGTTACTACAGGTCTGGCCACCACTGGTCTAGGTGAATAACTATACTACTATTTAACACGTGCTCTAGTTATTTACAAGTAATGCTAGTAAGTAAAACAGGTCTGTTTTATCTCCATTTTTAAAAAGGGGGTCACTTTAGTAAGTTTCCAATCCTTGAGCACTTTACCCTGGTTTAGAGAGGCTTGATTGGGTATTGTACATAGTTTAGTTCTTTAAGTAGTCTAGCTGGTAATTTTTATGGACCAGAAAGTTTTTAGGAGTTTATTTATGATTCTTTCTTCCATAGTTATGCTACTTATTTCTTCTAATTTATATAAATTTATTGAGACTTCCTTGTCACCTGGGGCTGAAGTATGTGTTGAGGATGTTAGATTTGGTCTCATTTTATCATGATAGGTTTTATTGTTTGGGCCTTTCAGTAAGGCTATTCCTGTGGTTTTACTTCTTTAAAGGCTTAAAATTAAAACTAATACTGTTTTTTTTAAAAATAAGATGCAAATCAGATAACAGATTCATATTTAGCTATAATAAATCTTTACTTTCAATGTTTTAAAAATATATTTAAGTTAAGTCAAAAGATTGGGTAATTTTTTTAATAAAGATACCAAGTCATCAAATGTATATATATGGTAAAGGAAAACCAGAAGATTCTTAAAATTGTAAGCTCATTTTTTTTTAGTTACCTTTCCATTCCCAAATAGTTTCTCTTGAACGTAAGACTTGAAACAATCCACACAAACCAAGTGACCCTCCTCACATTGTGCCATTGATTCAAAATTACAAGAAGCAAAGCAGCAAACGCATGCTATACTATATGAAACTTCTAAAATGCTGGCAGGGCTGTCTGCTTTATTGGCATCAACTTTCTGAAAAATTATTTTAAGAATTTATTTTAAAAATGTCTTGATACAAGTTTTTATTTGATAAAATTCACTACTTTGGAGCATTCCACAATGAAGAAGTGATAATTTTTGTTAAATTTTTTTAAAAACTTTCCAGATGTTTATGATTAAATAAAAATTCAAAGGGACTTGGTAATTTATGCAAGAGAAAGAAATATTAAAGCATGTTTCATACACTAGAGATGACATTACAGGTTAATCTTTATTTTCCAAAACATAGCAGCCTACTATTTTTTCATTTATAATGAGGAATATTTTTAAAATTTAGCTGTGATGTGTTTCAAATGTGCAAACTTCCCAAAAATCAAAAAGTTTATTGTGTTGAAATTTTTCTCACTTTACCTCTGGTGATCCTAACGTAGGGTTTCTGGCTTGCCCCTTCACAAATTCAACTTCTGGTCTCAGCAGCAGTGGTGTCATATATGTTCTATTTATAGGCCTCATCCTTGTCATTTTATTTACACGAAAACTTTGTTTAACTCCTTGTTCTTTAAAGAAAACAAAAACATTTGAATTCTTGTTTTTTATTTCTTTGTGTTCTATACCAGGGGTCTCCAAACTACGGCCCGCGGGCCAGATGCGGCCCGCGAGGCCCTCTCATCCAGCCCCTGGAGACCTTTTGATCTCCCAAAAAGATACTATTTTTACCTGTAGTTTACTACAAAACTGTGCGTATTTGGCCCCCAAACTGCTGTTTGTTTGACAGTTAATGCGGCCCTCCAGCAGAAAAGTTTGGAGACCCCTGTTCTATACCAATAGAGTTCATTTTAAAATTGAGAAAACTTTATAAACAAAATAACTTTTTCTAGAACTTAAAGCATATTATATCTTTTACATAAAAATACACAGGCCTTATTACCATTTTCAAGATCAACTGTGGCATCTGTTCCAAGATTATCTGAAATATTAATATTTATAACAGATATATAAATATTAATCAGGAAGTTTAATTTATTATGGAATGCTGTACAAATTATTAAGAATGTCTTTACCATAAATACATAAAGGGGTTTTCATACATAACAATCTTCATCCATGGTTTAAGTACAGTACTCTAAAATATATAATTATAATAGCCATATCATTTAACTGTAAATAAATAGTAAATATTTCATATCTAAAGGGCTGATGGTGACAGAAAACATCTGGTAGCAAACAAAGTTTAATAAAATCTTTAGAAAAACAGAATGCTGATCGAGGATGTCTTAAGTCTTTCTTTCTCCTGAAACAATTTACAGAAGACATAAAAGTTATTAAGTTAGAACAGTTGAAAGTCTGCTTATTCAGTTGTGTACATTGGAAGACAAGATCACATCTAATAATTTTAGGATTCAAGCAACTACTGAAAAATTATTTTTATTCCATGTATGAGAAGTAAGGAAATACAAAAGCTCTAACTTAACATAATCTTTTTCTCTCTCATTAACCCCCTAAAATTACAGAAATTTTTTAAAAAGATAATCATAACATGTCTTAAATTATTTAACTTCTTAGACATTTCTCTAGAGTGAAATATAGATTATCAGAGCTTTTTAGAGCCCTTATTTAAACATAGAATTTAATTATTTTTTAAAACTAGAAAATAATTACATAAATTGAATCTAGGATTTTCAAGAAACTTATGTTCAAATGGCCTAATTGATGGACATAAAAATAGATTTCTATGCCTTTTGGAGAATACTTTATCAGTTTCTTGAACTTTGTAATTTATTCTAGACAGTTAAACTTTTTCTATAAAGGATTTTAAATTAATGTCCCGTGGAAACTTTTGTTTAGTCTTCATAGATCTCTAAAATAATACAATTCTATAAACATACCCTGGAAAGCTCTCATCATTTCAGTCCTCAATAAAGAAAGGGCCCTATGTGATTTAGCATATTTTCCATAATGGAAATCCACAATCCTTGTAATGTCTTGAGCATAAATCTAAGCAAATGAAAAAAAAACACTCAAAAACTCAACACAACAATATTAGGAAAACATTATCACGGAAGGAAACTAATAAATATATAATTATGATCAATTACTAATATTTGGAATATTTTTCTTCTTTTTTTGTTGTTAGGTGATGCCTCAGTTAAGGTAAATCAAAAATAAAAAGAATGATAATGATAAAGCTAGAAAAATAATTTTCACAGATGAAACAATGACAATGAATCATATAAAAAAATACACATGGGTTATAAATCATATTATTATGATCACTAGTTTAAATATTTGTAGCAATAAAGATTATTTATAGTTTATTTTAAAAATAAATTCATACTTTTTTTTTCATTTAACCCTACCAGGTCCGAGCCCCCCAAACTAATTCGCCCCTATACCTGGCCTCCCAAGCAAAAATAAAGAAAATGTACACGTACATGGGTTAGGAAAGTGCTAGTATCATGCAAACCACTGGTCAGAATGAGCTCAAACTTTTAGATATACAGTAGAACCCACTTAACTCGACAACCCTATTGAGTCAACGTTTTTTTATTGGAACCGCAAAATTCTCTCTTTGTCTTAGCATTTTCTCATCGGCTATGTCGATTCTTTTAAGTCGCCAAACCCTAATATCTCAAGCACAAAAGAGGGCCAAATTTGCAACTTAATGTTGGTTAGCTCGATCCCCGTCTGTTCACCTAGCGACGCACTATCGCATTTTTAGTTTAAAATAGCATCGAAATCTCGCTTTTCTCGAGACTTTCGGCTATTATGTGAATCTAAGAGATTTCAATAAAAATTACCGGATGTTTTTATCTTGTTTCACTTTGATCCTTGTGTGAATTAGTTTGACGCATCTCCATCAAGTATGTATTCACCCGAGGTGCTCGAGAATCGCGTTATCGGTCTTTAATCGTCATTATTTCGCAGTGTATGTTATATTATTATTAAACTTAATTCATTTCCTGATGCATCAATTGTTTTAATTTATTTTTTTTAAAGATAAACGAATATCTTTAGAAATGAAAATAAAGGTTTGTATCGAGAATTGATGGTGGTTTTTATTTTATATTGGTAAATTTCTGCTTTTTGTTGGTGCACATATGCCTTGGGTTGTTAGAAAACATGTACTGTATGTACATTTTTATAGCGTGCCGATCACTTTATCAAACAAATAACGGCAACGCTATTGTGTAAAAAAAAACAACATGCGCATGTACATTCTCATTTATTAACGCTAGTGATGAATGGGACAATACCATAATCATAGGGTTCTTACTGTAAACAAGGCTCCCCAGATTTTAGGATACATAATATAACAGACTACAGACAGTTACCCACCCCCACTCTCAATCTTCCACACCATTGTTGGTTAGTCCGATTAGCGTCAAGTTACCGAAGGAATTCTGAGTCCATTGTAAGTGAGGGGACAGATCTAAGGAAGATGGTTTGGAAGAGAATGGTTTGGGGACAATGAGGGAATGTGTAGGTTACACGGGGCGGGTTATTTATTAGTGTAGCTAGTAAGGAAAGTCACGCAAGTGCCCACCAAGGCACAGTGTTGCTCAATCTGGGAATCACTGCTGTGAATGATGCTAACTCAGCAGAAACAGTGTAACAAACATCAAGCCCCATAAAAAAAAACTTAATATGAACTGGGAGCGCGCAAGAGAGGTGGCACGATGTGACCAACGGACCCGCCGTGGGGCGGCGTAGCGGGGCAGGAGTAGCTGAATTCGTTATGTACTAGGGAAAAAAAAAGCGCTAACGCAACAAAGGGTTATATTTAAAAAGTCCTTAAAAACCAACGGTCTTAACAACCTTAGGAAAGAGTGAAGAAATATTAGAGTCCTGATATTCCGATACGATTCCGATTAATCGTCCCATCACTAATTAACGCACATCATGTATATAATATAAAGAAATTTCAAGCACATGTTAATATTTTGCAGACATATTGGTTTTTGTTTAACTCGATCATCGGTTATCTCGACGCCTTTGGCAAACCCTAGGCCGTCGACTTAACCCATTTCTACTGTAGTAGGAAATAGGCCTAAATTCCATCCAATGTTCAATTTAAATTTAAGCTGAGCGGCTGTGTGGCTTTCAGATATCTAACACTGCGTATCAGTTTATAGTTACTGCACATCAAATTTAGTAAAATGTTATTAAAAAATGGATGCTGTGCAACTTTGCACCAATGTTCCCTTTAAGCTGCGCAGGTTTCCAACCGACACTGAGCAGCAGTTTAGAATTACCGTGCAGCAAATTTTGTCCAATTTTTTTTTAGAAGATAATTGTTTAATTAGCTGAACAATGCTTCCATCTAACGCCAATATTGTGACTCGGAGTGGTAGTCTTCCCAGCAGGTTGAGCCATGCTTTACATAGAGGTACTTTTTTTTACAGAGCACCTGACGTTGGTCTTGACCTTCTTGTGTGGGTTGTCCTTGTCCTCCAGGGTGGGCTCTGTTGTATTGCAGTTGTTTTTCCAAGCAGAAAGTGCAGACATGATTCAAAGCAGTCGCTTCTGCTATTTCAGGCCAGTGGTTTCCTGGTGTGTGGGGTTGGGGGCATGGTACCATTTGTCCTCAGCAAATGGCTGTTGAGCAGTAATTCATTCGTCAATCTTTTCATGGTTATTTTCAATTTTAAAAAATCAACGTAATCACTAACACACTGCTTTACTCAAGGAAGAAACAATTTGTAAACACTAATCTTGCAACGCGATGGTTTAAGTGGTAGCGCACTGGACTATCGATCCGAGGCAGATCCCGAGTCGCAGGTTCGAGCCCGGGTACTGGCAAGGCCCCTGGGGCATTGTGCTGGCCACACATTCCCCTGCTCGTTAGTGGTGGCTAAAAACTTGTGAACGCTACATCACTTGCCCCATAGTCCATCATGGACTGGAAAGGGGGTCACAATCTTGCAACAAATGCGAGATTTAACGATGATTGGCTGTTATTTTTAGTACTTCTTCAAGGGATATCTCAAAAACCTAGAATTCGGTAACTCGTTATATAGTAATTTAATCTATTACCTAAAATTTGGTAACTCGACCTGGTAGGGTTAAGTCAAGTGCAGGCATTAATATTGTGGAGATTGGATTCTATTTTGTTAAGTTGGGAGGTGTAATAAAAATTATTTCACTATGATATAATTTATAAATATGGCCAATGGCATATGATTATGATATAAATCATGTTGTTGATGAGTCTTTTTGTCCACAAGGGGCATAGGCCACCCACAAGAGTCCTGGCATCCCTATTCTGGGTCAGCCTCTCCAGCATCTTCTAGTCATGGTCATGGCACGGTGGTCGAGTGGCAGTGCGCTCGACTGGCGTACCGATGGTCATGGGTTCGAATCCATGTGACGGCAAGGATTTGTTCCCGGGGCCTAGGGCGCCCCTGAGTCACCCAGCTCTGGGTACCTAACACTAGTTAGGCGGCTGGGTAATGCGTGGAACCCACAAAGCCGTGGCCTGTGAACGCTGCATCACTTACCAACAGATCATCTGTCATGGTCTGTGGACGCAATTATCTTCTGCATAGAAGGAGCGTCTGTATAGATAAGATAAGATAATTATCTTGATGTCTGCCTCCAATGCTCAACGCCAAGTCTTTCTTAGAAGGCCTCTTTTTTTGCTTTCACAGGGGATTCCATTCCAATGTCTTGAGACCAACAATGGTTCTTGCGTTCACTTGCATTGTTCCTTCACAGAATAACATGAGATTTGTAGTGTAGTTTTTATCACGTCCGCGTAACATGCAGAAGGTCCTGGGTTCAAGCTCCAGCGAAAACATTTTTTTTAATTTTTAAAAATGTTTGTGCCCGTTCGTTTCCCCCTTTTTTGCGAACATGGCTAACCCTCACTAAGGTCGGACAATCATAGTTTATGGTTGGCAAGCTAATGTGTTGAAGGGTGGTGGGTAGGTAGATAACCTTACGCTTTATGGTCAAAACCTACAAATGAAAAAAAAATGCACATATGGAATTTTTAATTATTTTTTTAACTTTTGAATGAATCAATGTAGCTACCTGAAAAAAATTGGGCTGCTACATTATAAACTTTGTGGTAACTTACCAATTCTTAGACATCTCAGTCAATTATTTTAGAAAATACAGGTCTTTGAAAATGACCTTTTTTGATAAGTAAAAAAATCCCATTTTTTAACATTTAAAAAAATTTGAAAATAGCATATAACTTTTTTGTTTCTTAAGATAATTCTGTAATTTTTTTCCCAATTTCTTAGAATAAAAAGTACTATAAAATGAAAATAACCACAAATATCTACTGCTAAAAAACAAAATCAGTTTGGACTACCTATTTATATGCACCTAACTGATGTAGGGCTCAAGAAAGTTTGTCAATGATTACCAGAAATAACTCAACCTTGAATTTTTGTCTCTGGGAAAATACTGTTTCGGCTGATGACCCTTCATCAAACGGACACTTTCTCTTTTTTGATCGTACTGAATATTGTTTATACTTTTTCTCCACGGACTTGTCCTGTCCTTTTTCTTCATAGGAATCAAATTTACTTGATAACATTTTAAAATGTTTTAACAAACTCAAGGAGAGATTTCAACAAATGCATAGTTGACTTCAAAGATCCCGCTCTTTAAGGGATACATTTGTCTTCTGAAATCTTTATAAAATTGTGTCCCAAATTTCAAGTAAAATAGCGACTTCTAGTTGTTAAAGTTCCTTCTGCTTTAATTCGACTGTAACGCGGCTGATTTTCGTCAGTTGCCCATTCTTCCAGTGCTGCAATATTCTCATGGTATGAGACCTTACAGCATCATGTTGGGCTGACCATCTTGTTTCAGACAAGGCTTTGTTAACAGGTAACTCTTTCAGGTGTTTTTGAAGTACCTGCCAACGATGAGTAGATGCAAAAAGGTGGGTATTAAGATTTTGCAGAAGGCAAAAAAATCTGGATGTAGCAGGACAACCTTCTGTTGCACTTTCCCCAAGTAAATCAACTCTTTTATTCCGGAATTATTTTCCTCATTCTGCCGGAATTATCTATTTTGGAAATTTGTTGCGGGCTACCATGCTATCTTAAAATGTTAATAACTTTTTTATTATTTAACAGATAATAATATATTTGGTATTGAATTAAAGGGAAAAGAATGATGTTTTTAGGCAATACAGACTCATGACTATATATCATAAAATATTATGATTTTTTTTTAGTGAAGATAAAAATAAAAATTTAAAAACACCACTAAACCTCATTCTAAGTCACAAAAATCTAGATTTTTATCCAAAATTTAAGAAAATGGTGTTTTTTCTGAACTATATTCATATTTACAGCAAACAGAAATAACTTCACATTAAAAGAACAAACAAATGAAGCATTAGAGCTCAATATCCATGGTCACCCATACAGGAAAATAATAGGGAAATTGTGCTGTTTACAATGGAGCTGAAAGCTATACTATTAGTATAATATGTATGGCAACTAGAAATTATTTTGAATTCTATCCGAAATGGCACTTAGTTTTAGTGAAAAGGTTTAGCTGCTTTCAAACTGGACTCTTTATTGTCTATATCATTATTTATAGTAGAAATATTATCAGTTCATTACAGCATTTGAGACGGGGGCGGGGCTTGTTGTTTATCAACTTCATTGTCAATTTCACTACAACTACTACTACTAGAACTTAGGCCTGTCAACGTGGACCCGGGTACCCTTTGCCGTGAGATTACCCGGGTAGTAAAATTCCGCCCGGGTACCCGTGAAAATGTGGCTTCAATGTCTAAATTTACCAAACTTCGGTTTTTTTTGTGTGTTTAATTTGCGGCTCGCGAAAAAAATTTATCAAATGAAAATTTTTGTTTCAAATATATGCTGTGAAATACATCTAAGGAGAAATATCTGTCAACAGGAACTAAAATACGGTCTCGACAAACTACAATGTATTTTGATACATCTTTTTTTTCTGAAAATGAAACAGAAATTGCAAACACAAGAAGATTTTGGTTCTTTGAATGAATCATATAAAGAAAACAAAACTCCTCTGCCGAAAATGAGGATGGACTGTATAGAATGAAATAGGCAGTGTTTGTTGTTAATAAAAAAAACACTCCTGCTTTGACACTAACATTGCTTTGAAATATGCCGACATTGGGCTACCGATTGATACCAATTATCTACCCATCTCCACCTTCCACCCCTATACTATAACCGCAACCTATCCATTCGCTTGTGTTTCTTGTGTTCATTACCCCGTGTGCCTTGCCCAAAAACTGATTTTAATAATTATCCCAAATTTGTAAGTTTTTAAAGTCAATAAATTAGTTACTAACAGTGTGAGATGAATAAAAGGCCGTTCAAAAGTGACGTTACGCACCTAGGTGAGGAGGGGGTCACACATTTGTGACGAGGGGGAGGAATGTGTTTAAGAAATGTGACGTCACATCATAACGCCCAACTTTAAGAAAAAAGTTCCACTGAAACATTTGATTGCTTACAATTTATTTAATGACGTTTTACATGTATTTAAGCGTGTAGCGATTTTTAGAGTTCAACTTCACATTAAATACACAGTTAACTGACAATAAAGTTATTTGACACATGCTCATTTTCAAAAAGAAATACGGCCTTTATTGGGGGGGCGGCAATGTTTTGTGACGTCATATTGGAGAGGGGTCAAAGTTTTTGTGACAACGTGAGACGAGGAGGGGGTAAAAAATCTGCCAAAATTGCTTGGCGTCATTTATGTACGGCCCCTAAGACGTCGGCCGTGTGGCTACTGTGTGAAATGAGGTGCATGGAAGGTGGCTAGGTAGCATTGTATAGTGGTCATGACGGGGAAAATTATGCGATGTTTTGAACGGGTAACCCGGGCACCCGTTCGAAATTTGGACAGGTACCCGGGCAGCATTTTTCAACAATATTGACAGCCCTACTAGCACTAGACTTAGACGTATGATTCATCGGCAATTAAAAATTACTATCTGAATCATCAAAAGAAAACAACCTTTTTCTTTTTCATCATCGTAGTATTTAAAATATTAGATCGATAACCAGATGAGCTGGTTGAATATCCATGTTTGTAAACAAACGTAAAAACGAAAATGAAAACAAGCCTTTCAAACACTTCTTTTGTGTTGAAAACACATTCAAACAAAAAATTTACGACTTTTTTATTCAAATCATTCTAGATTACATTAAAACTAATTTTAGTTAAATAGCTAAGAAAAGAAACTAAACAATCCAGTTTTAATAATTCGACGCTCCTATCCTCGATCCGTCAAAAACGTCTTTTTAAAATCAACGATGGTAGCGTTGATCCGGAGAAAAAGAGTCAAGAGAATTAGCTGTGCACGGCACATAATGAGCAACACTGCACTTCTCACAAAGGATAGCCTGGACTCTGTTATACTTCAGAATAATTTGGACAATTTCTGATCCAGTATGGGAATACATTGGTATGAACTTGATGAATCGCTCAACAGGGCCAGATTGTGCAACTTATCGGATTATCAATGTTAACTCATTCACATGAATAATATCTGGCATGGAGTCTACAGATATCGAGAAGTACTTTGCAGGTTTTATTTCAGCAACAATAATAGAAAATATCTTTTGACCTATCCGTTCAATCAACTCTTACAGATAGTTGAGGAAATATAAGGATGTGTTTCCACATCCTTTATTTACATGCTGGCAGATAAGTTCAACAAGAAATGTGTCAAACTGACTCATTAGTTCCAGTATTCCAAGGTATTTACCATTGCTCTGTGAGCCTAAAAGTTCATTATTGCCACGGAAACGCAATGCCGCCATGAATACAAAGAAATTGTTTACGCTTACTATCCTTATAAGAACTTTTTTCCAATGTAGGATTTCACTTTCAAATTGCTTGGAAAGATAAGAGTCGATTTGAATGGATGATTAACGACCACATAGTGCTGCCATTGCATCAAGATGTCGCTTGAGTTTTCATGACTCAAAAGCATTTCATGAGCCTGTTTCCAATAATTCAAGCCAGCTGTAAGCTTGCTCACTGTCTGACATCAATTTGCATACAAAACAATAAACACGGGCACTAGTTTTTGAATAGCATAACCAAATTCTGTCAAACCACTCTCCTGTTCGCGCATGAACACATGAAAACAATGTTTAAGTACAAGAACGGTGTTGTGCATTCTTCTCCAAATGTATACATGATTCTTTAAAGCCGTCATCATTATGTTTTCCTTAGCTAGGCTTCCTCTTTCCTGCATAATAGTTTTTAGATACTATTACAAACAAGGATGATTTCTGCTATTTCACACTCTTCAAAATTTTCTCGTGATAAATAGATGAGATTTTATTAATTTATTTATGATATTTTCAGGGATTCATGCAAACATTTGCACCCTTTTATTATACCATATAAAGTTTGGGGGTCCTAAAATCATTGGGGGCCCCTGGCTTTAGCCCTTCAAGGCCCCCCTCTAATCCGCCATAGTTTGCCTGATTCATTTCAGAAACATTGTAAATTCAGTAAAGAGCAAGCTTCTTAGGATCAACATTTGCAAACAGACCACTATTAAGCGAAGATTAAAAATTACTTTTTTAAAAATAAGACAAGAAGATGTTGGTGGAAGTGAGGCAAAGGAAATGAAAAGTAAAACAGTAACAAAATTAGAAAGCGCAAAACAAATTTTTTTTTATTTTAAAAAGAAAAAAGGACATAAGTATAAGTGTTTCGTTACGTTTGTTTAGTGTACAGTTGTACTGATGAATCTACATGTGGAAGAAAATCAGTAGCCCCGAGCCTAGTGCTCTTAATGGGTCTCCTCGGAAAGCCCCCTCAGCTATCCTGCCCCCTCCCCCAAAGGGACTTAGCTGAGAGACCCCCCGGAATGGTCGCTACTTATGTGGCCGCCTGGTCATCCAGGACATGGTTTAAAATGCCTCCCACTTAAAATGACCTCACAAGGAGGGGTGGAATTTTCCCTACTTCGACTCACTACAACGTCGGCGCCACCCCAGCAAAGCATACTAGTCTCTATTGTTTGGACTGCCGCAAAGCGGAGGAACATGAATGACCTGCCTTGGGTGTTACCCCCACTGGAAGGTTTCCTTAGAGCTGGCGTCTGCTACATTCTTTGCGGTACCTTTTGCTAATGCATACTGGCGCTCCTGGTCCTAAACCGGCACGGCTCAATGGCGTTGCTAGTAAATGAGGAGGGCAAAACGGTCGCTTAGGAATAACCCGACCCTCAACAGGTAATTTGGTTTTTATCATCGGCATTGCATCTAATGCTCTGCTTAAGATCCGTACAGCGACTGTAATCACATGTGATTACACCTAACACCTAACTTATCAGACTTTGGCATTGCCTGCCAGGAGTTGTCAGTTTTGGGTTGCGGCAAGCTCCACAACCCTACTCGTCTGTCGAGCCACATAGATGGCAACCCCTTCTCGACAGTTGTAATAAATGTGTTTATTTAGCATTATTCATGCAAAGTTTGTACACAACATATTAATTTCATATAGTGTTTTGTACGTAATGCCGCAATGTTTTCTGCCATCCGTTCTCTTCCCCTACCACCTCCTCCGACACTTCGCCTCACTCAAAGGTACATTTGTATTCATATTATTTTTCATTTATTTTATTCTGTTTTCATTTTTATTTGATTTATAATTATTATAGGCTAATTTACATTTGAAGGATTGAAGAACCCTACATTGCTTTTCTATAGTTTTCCATTATTTTCTCATCTTTAGTGTTGTTTCTGTGTGGCTTGAAACGGATTAAAAGATGTAAAACTTAGTTCGAGATACAAAAAAATACAAAATACAAAAGCCACCCCGGACCGGATTAATTTTGTATCGGAATCTGGCTGGATGTACCACTGATAAGGATCATACTTGGCACTCCTGTCAATGGTGGTCCCAAAATCAAACATACCCAGAATCATATTATTTATGGTTTTTTTGGCTGCTATATTTGTTGTTTTTTTTCTATTTTAATTGAAAAAATAGACAACCAAACCTAACCCAGACCCTAAAACCTTAAATGAATATGTAATTGGCTGGTGGTCATATTGGGCTTGGGACCACCGTTGACATTGACAGGATTGCCGACTTCACACTTTACTTACATCTGCAAAATCAACCATCAGCTGTCTTCTGCACTCAACAAAACTGTAAGGCGGCTCGAATAAGTCATTGTAATAATCTGTCTCCATTTTTTAAATTATGCAATACCTGGTAATAAATTATATTAGTATACTTGCGTCCTTTTCTACTCTATATCATCTCCTTGGAAGTTATGCGTGATGCATCAAATCATACATGCGCAGTACCACTCAGTTTATTGTGAACCTTTTCCGGTTAAATCGCGCCCGATCACATGATCTATATTTTTCCCCAAAATCCGAAAACTCATGACAGTAACATCTTAATGTCTACACTTTTGCGAGAATTTGTACCCGAAACTGGTTAAGAATGCTTAACCTCACTACCATAAATTTAGTAAATAGAGAACAGGGCCGGACTACAGTGACGTAGCTAGGGTCATGTGTGCCCGGGGACATGACACAAAATCGTCGGACCGAAAGGTTCTGGGGGCTCATTGACCCCCTAAGAAAAAATTGAAATTTTACGGTTTATAATTTATATAGTTCATTTTTGAAGCTTCTGGTATTTTAATGAAATAGAATACAGACTAATAATTCTCTATACGATTGTAAACAATTTATTTGAAAAACGAAAATACTCTACTAATTATACGATTAGACAGTCTACAAAAAATTGATTCTCCTTGATTTAATTTGATTGTCGCAAACTCGTCAATCACGTTGTCAAAATTAATATTCTCAAGTGTTTCTCTTTCGATGCTAAGGAGTGCAAGATCACTGGGACTATCTTTTCCAATTGAAGCACGTAAATAAGAAAAAATAAGCTTCAGTTTGCCGAAGGACAACTCACAGCTTTCAGTTGAAACAGCAATTGTTAGAAGTATTTGAAGTGAAATGCGCTTGACTTGGAAATACGTCATTTCCATATGAAACAATAAAACCAAGAACATCCAAGGGGACGCGGTGGTCGAGTGGCAGTGCACTGGACAGTCGTACCGATGGTCACGGTTCGAATCCGTGTGAAGGCAAGGGCTTGTTCCCGGGGCCCAGGGCGTCCCTGAGTCACCTCGCTCCGAATGGGTACCTAACTACTAGTTAGGTGGCTGGGTAATGCGTGGAACCCACAAAGCCGTGGCCTGTGAATGCTGCATCACTTGCCAACAGATCATCTGTCATGGTCTGTGGACGCTCCTATAGAAGTTTTAAAAAAAGATTTTAAAAAAACACGTTTTTATAAGCGGACTAAAAAGAAGAAAATAATTTAAAGCTTATTAGTTCAAGTAAATGTACTTCGATTTAATATGATATGACTAAAAACGTGGGGCGGGCGCTTATGCGGTTCACTCATTCTCTCACTTATAGATCTCTCTTTTGCCTTCTAAATTAGAAATCTTTAATTTTTATACCAAACACCCACCCCACGTTTTTAGTCATATTAAATCGAAGTACTTGAACTAATAAGTTTTAAATTATTTTCTTCTTTTTAGTCCGCTTATAAAAACGTGGGTTTTAAAAATATTTTTTTTACTTCTATTTATTTTATTCTTTTTAGTCCACTTATGACAACCTGGTTTTTAAAAATATTTTTTTACCTCTATTTATTTTACCAAACACCCCACAAGCGCCCGCCCAACGTTTTAAAAACATTGTGATGTGGTCACGGGGGCGAACTCACAGATGTCAACAAAAGCCGACGGTACAGATGCTTTTATATAGACTATAGATAAACTAAAAAGTTCAATAATTTAATAACGGTACATTCGATCGATCTGAAATTTTGATACAATGCATTTTCATCCAAGATCTATCTGTGGTAAAATTTTCAGATCTCTAGGACCATCAGAAGTGGTTCAATTTTACGTTGGCAGATTTGAAAAAATCTTGGACAAACCAACAAACAATGCCCAACGAAAGCGAGTTAATAAAAACGTGGTAATAAGATAACATCCAAATGAGTTTCCGATAGAACTTCAGTCCGGGTACTGAGAAGCATTTTTCAGTCTATGATTTGTGTGCACAAGTCATGACCATTGACGTCAGTGTCGTACAAATTAGCAAAATCTAAGCAATTTTAACGAAGTGTATCGACTTTTGTCTCAGCAAGAAGAGTTTTGACGTCTTGTAAAAATCCAAATGTGTTGTTTAGATTTTTTAGACGTATAAACCGTATTGGTATCTCCTGTTGGAGTCTATCAACTACGATGTTCATATCACGTGCAATTCTTCTTCTGCAGAAAGTCCTGCATCTCTTGTTAATTCTCCAGGCATCCTCCGATGTCGTCTAATCATTCTGTCAACCTCGATTCCCCAAGTTGTGCATCTTCCTTTCCATTATCTACCACAACCTGGCTCAAATTATCACGAATGTTGACAATTTCTTTCTCAAGCGATTCAAGATCAGATGCTGCTTCCTTGAAGTTCACAGTAGGATTCTGCAACCGTTTCTGGACACGATCAATTTTCCCAACTATGATGTTCCAGAAATTTAACAAAATTAGGAATTTAAAGTTTAATATACCTGCCAGCAAAGTTTCTGCATTACTTCTGGTGTAAGGCGTCATATTTGTATGTTTTGAGAATTTTTCTAACAGCTCTACCAGTTCATCTAGTGAAATCCAGTCCTTCATAAATTGCTTTATCAGCTTCTGATCGTGCACTCCAACGTGTTTCAGACTTCCTCTTCATTGTGATTGGCACAACTCTTTTTAATTCTTCCAAACGAGTAGTTGAACGAGAGAAAACAAAAATTTATACTTTCAACTGTTCCAAAAACGTGATAACAACTGGATCCTGTTTAGCTGAGTGTACTCTTGGTAAGTTTAAGCTGTGGTTATCACAGTTGTTGAACAATGCTCTGTGATTTTTGGCACATATTCGGTGTTGAAGGCCGGATATATGCCCAGTCATTACAGCAGCATTGTCATAACATTGTGCCCGATAGTCAGCTAGAGGTACGTTATTAGATTTTAGTTTCTCCACGATAACTCTTTTAATGCTTGCTGCGTCTTTGGAATGTATCTGGATAAAACCTAAAACTGATTATTTGATGGTTTCTTTTTTAGTTTGAAAATCCACATCCACAAATCTGATGACTTGAGAAAGTTGTTCCCGGTGTCTTAGATCGGGTGTTGAGTCAAGTAAGATACCGTAGTACTTGTTTTTCTGATTTCACTCAACAACTGATTCCTTACAGTCGATGAAAGTAGGTGGATAAATTCATTTTGGATTTCCTGTATAAATAAGATACTGAACCTGGATTTTCTCGGGAATCTTGTAAGTGCTTTTCTAACAGTGGATCATACTGATCAAGCTTGATCACATAGAGACAGGAAAGAGAGGCGGTGTCTGATGTTTCATATAAAAGGAATCATACTTACTTTGACATACCCACACAATCCCTTGAGAGGAGAGACGTTCTGTAAGCCAGTGGTTCTCAAACTTTTGAGATTCAAGGACCACTTGAAAAATGTGTGTCTTAGCTACGGACCACTACTAAAAATTGGGCTACTGCCGAGCTGGAAAGTTAAATTTAATTATACTGTGTATATCTTGCACACGCTTCTTCTATACAGAAGATTATTGTTAGCTATAAGTAGTATACACGTTAGTTAGTAAAATTATACTAATATGCTACGTTTTGCGTGCTCCAAAAACAGTATTGTAATGGCTTTCTTTTGTAAAGAACAAATGTCATTTATATTAGTCTCATAGTCTTCTTATTTAATTCTACTTGCTAACTATAAAAAAAAACTGTAAGTCATAAACAGTAGTTTTGTATTAAAAAGACTGCTATATTAGTTTATTTAGTACGAACGATGCTTTGTTTTTATTGTAAGCAATGCAGAAAATCCACTTTCACAAAGTTGCAAAGAGTAAAAGTATTTTAAAAGCTATCTGAGACAGTTCGGAGTACTCCAAAATTTCATTAAGCCCACTTTCTGATGCAAAATATTCAAAGTGGTATCGCTAGTCAGTTCAATGAATTGGTTTAATTACGATGTTGGTAATTTTATTTGATTAGACAATGTGTGCGAGATTAGGACTGGAAACCCACGAAAAAACACTGAAAGTTAAAAATCACCAAAGTAGAATTAAAATTGGCCCAGCATTGATCGAATATGACCAGAAATCAAATTTGTCAACAGTTGTTTATTTATTACAACATTTTCTGGTTTCTCGGTGATTTCGTATAATTGATCAAACATCTCAAAGTTACCTTGAAATAATCTTCTTTTCCAAAGATCAAGCTTTTTCGTAAAAGCAGACACTTTGTCACTGAAAGTAATATAATGTGTCTGCTTTCCTTGCCGCATTGAATTAAGTTTATTGAGTTCTTCAAAAGTTTCAGCCAAATAAGCCAGAACAGCCACCCATAAGCTATGGCTCAAATGATCAACAAGCTTTGAGTTGTTTATATAAGAAACTCTCTTACGTCATCACGTAATTCAAACAGTCTTATAACCAGCGAATTTCAGTATACATCAGTAACTGTTAAATGTTCAAGATTCATATTCGAACATAAGAAAGCAAAGAAATGAGAATTTAAAAGACGAGCCTTGATAAAATTTAAAAACTATTTAGGCCAGATCAAAAATATATTTTAAGTCAGCGTTAATTCTTTTACTCGTTAGCGTTTCGCGACAAATCATACAGTGCATAAATTTCATGCTTTGCTTGCGGACCACCTGGCACATCTTCGCGGACAACTAGTGGTCCACGGACCACAGGTTGAGAACTACTGTTTTAAGCCACTCATTTTTCTTGTCTTGGTCATTTTGGTTGCTTTTAGTGTCGTCTCTGTCTGTTCTATTAATAGAATCGCCTTTGTCTCTTACTGCTCCCCTACTCTCATTCACAGTCTCTCAAAGTTTAAAAAAAAATTGCCATCAGCAATCCTACATTGTAGGTGTGTCATTTATTTATGAGTAGAATGGTGCCCCTTAACGCTCAATGGGGGCGCCAAAATCATGCTTGCCAACCGATTTGTAATGAATATATTTTCGGAGCTCCAAAATTCAAACTTGCAAACGTATTTGGGATACATTAGTTTACATCAAAACACAATTAAATAATGAGTTTTAATACTCATTTTGGCGCCCCTTAACGTGGCGCCCGGGGACATATGTCCCCCCTGCCCCCCCCTCGCTACGCCACTGCCGGACTAACACTCCGTCTTTCCGTGCAATTGCACGGAGTAAAAAAAATTGAGGGGCGCCAATTTCATGTTATAGAAATGTGGAGGAGCGATCCGAAAGATGAATCCCAAAAATGAGGCCATGAACCCTTTTTAATAGTATAGCGTATAAAATTATGCTTTTAAATAATATACGATTAATAACTTTATATTATAAAGCAAATTTTCGATTTTAACCCAGGCCGCAGTGAGTTTCATGACCACAGGTTATATCGTTCTTTCTACGTAACAAATGGTGAAACTAGGATATTTTGCGCGCTGGTAAAAATTATTTTAAAATTATAAAATTGGCGCGACCCTTTCCGTTTCATCAAATTTAACTATAATATAACGTTGTAAACCTCATTTTTGCGCCCCTGCACCTTGGAGCCCGGATAGGGTTGCCAGATGTCCGGTTTTTAACCGGACTGTCCGGTATTATCGTTATTTGTCCAGTTAAAAAATTGAAGCAATACCGGACATACATGTGTCCGGTATTTTCAATTTTCTTAGTATTTTCTTTAATTCAATACACTACTAGGCTTTTTTAAGTAATCTTAAAATCTTCTCATTATAGAATCGACCATTTGACCTATTTACGCATAGAAATTTGCAATGCGGATTGTAAAAAAACAACAACACCCAATGTCCTTTATTATATAAATGAAGCACGTAAAGAATTAAACGTTAATCCCTTCTGGCATTACAAAACAATTTTAAACTCCTCACAGACTGATGAACGTAATCGGATGTGCGTTGAATCTGTGAGAAGTGAACTCTGTGTGGGTTTTAATATACCATAGTATACCGTATACCTGCATATAATTTAAGGAGGCAATTTCTAAGAACAAGAAATTATTGAAAGCAGCCGAGTCTAGTGATAAATATAAAGTCAATTAGCGTTTTATTATTTCAAAATGCTGATGATTATTGCGCAGTGTAGTGACAGTATTGTACTTAGTCAAAGTCTTCAAAAAGACAAAAATAGAAAGTTCGAACTTAAATAATAGTTAGGAGATGTTTAAAAACCCCTAACATGAAAAAAAATAATTCTTTAGTGACATAATCTTGCTATTAGAGTCGCAGATTTGCAAATCCTAATGGACCGCTTTGCCAAGGCCGCCAGCGACTTCGGCCTAACCATCAGCTTCAAAAAGACTAGCGTGATGGCCCAGGATGCTGATCCACCCAACATCACCATCAATGGTTGCCAACTTGAGGCCGTGGAACACTTAACATACCTTGGCTCCAATATCACCAACAACCTGTCCCTTGATTCCTACCTAGACATAAGGATCGGCAAGGCCTACACAACTCTGGCCAGGCTCTCAAAAAGAGTCTGGAACAACAAAAAGCAGACCATCAGAACCGAAATTGCTGTGTACCGTGCATGTGTGCTAAGCACCCTCCTTTATGCCAGTGAATCCTGGACCCTATACTCCAGACAAGAAAGGAGATTGAGTGCTTTCCACATGCGCTGTCTCCGCGCATCCTGGGAATTGCCTGGCAGGACCATGTCACAACAATGAGGTGCTACAACATGGCAGGCAAAAATACAAAGCATGACAACTCTTCTTCGCCAGCGTCAGCTCAGATGGTTGGGACATGTGCGCAGATTGGAGGATGGCATAATCCCAAAGGACTTCCTCTATTCTGAGCTAGCCAAAGGAAAGAGGACTACAGGCTGGCCTCACCTCCGTTACAAAGATGTCTGCAAGAGAGACCTCAAAGCTATTGGCATTGACATAAATAGTTGGGAGGAACTCGCTGGGGACAGGTACAGATGGAGACAGGCGTTGACTGCCGGGCTAGAAGCAGGTGAAAGAAACCTGCAACAGGTCGCAGACATAAAGGAAAAGTAGCGCAAATCAGCCAACCACAAACACCACCTTCCAGTGCCAGAAGTGCAGCAAAGACTGCCATTCGCGAGTGGACTTGTACAGCCACAGCAGAAGCTGCAAAGCCATGCGCGCAAATTACACAGGAGCACAGAAAATTCCGTCGTCTTACGAGACATAATGAAGCCAACAATCTTGCTATATTTTGATATTTGCAATACTGTAATTTTCTCCAGAAAACATGGCATAAGAAGACATATTACCAGACAGAAGAAAAACAATATTACTATTTTATCATATTATTGCATTCATAATCATGTCATATTTTGAAAATATAATAAAGCAAGGATGTTTAATGAGATTCCGATCTTATTCTATATTTAATATACGAAATGTTGCAACGCATCATTTTTATCTTGATTTGATCATATGAATATTAATGACATTTACAGACTACAGCCCTTTTTGAATTCACACAGTTTACTAAACCTATTCAATGATCCCAAAACCGTAAATTATTCATGTTGCTATTTTGGCTTTTTGTGCCATCGACAGTCGACACAAGTGTCCGGTATTTTTTAGACAGCCATCTGGCAACCCTAAGCCCGGAGGACATATTTACCCCACTGCACAACATTGTTACGACTTGGACCGGCGCACAGTACAAAAGGGTTCAACTTTGATTTCCCTAATGATAAGAGCGGACGTAGGTTCAAATCAAACAATTATATAAGACATCTTAGCAGTGGAGAGAAAATAACCAGAAATGGTTGGTGTATTCTGCAGCTAAAGATTTTTTTCCTCCACTGCAAAAATTTTCTTGTTCTATAGTGAAATGGTAAATGTTATGAGATATTAACTCATGTCAATCTCATTGGTAAACTCATGCAGGGGAAAATTATGATATTGCATTGGCAGTAAAACTTTTGAGACAGTCCAATATTTTTTAAGAATCTGAGATCAGACAATCACTTTAATGCCATCCGGGTTGACGCTGGCAAATGGCATCTGAAATAGATGCAGATAAAAAATTTGACTCAGATTAGTCACTAAGGGGTATGGGTGGTGCAGACCGCACCAGGTGACACCATCACAAAAGGTGACAACAAGTGTTAAATTCTGTATTTTCCAGTTTTTTTTGGCACTTGCAGACTCGGAGGAGGTTTGTGGGGTAAGTAGCGAGGGGGTGACACCATGAGCTATCACACCAACCCTAGTGATGCCACTGGACGCAATACATGGACATCGAGTTCGTCAAATAAAAAGTCAATTTGATGAAAATAAGGTCAAGCCCACTATGGATGCACAGGAAAATACTAATGTGAATTCTTTTTACCACACTGTTGACACTTCAACCAAGTCTTTAGAACAAATATTTTCTCAGCTTCAACATCACAGCAGTTACTTTTGTTTTTCATATAATTAATAAAAATGTTAGTTCTTCTGCGATTTGGGGCCTTCCATAAAGTACGTCACGCTCCCAGGGGGGAGGGAGTGTAAGAAAGTGTGACACTTTGTGACAGGGGGTAGGGGGGTCAGGCCATGTGTGATGTCACACATTTATTTTTTATATACATTTTTTTCTAATTTATTTATATGTTTTTAGTAGAATTTAAATAGCTTTAAAAGTAATTTTCAAAAATTTTGTGAAACATTAGAATTAGTTTAATGTCAAAATAGCAGGAAATGCGTATCTCCTGAATGTGTTCCTAAATCTGAATTGGATGCAGCAGGATGGATATCGAAGGATCAGAAATGGTTTGACAATCATCTTCGCACCAGCCAATATTTCACTCAACTTGTGTGAAATATTAGGACATAAAATGTTGCGACTAAGTACGAAGCTCATATTTCAACGTTTTACCTTCAAAATTCTTCCTTGCTCCAATCCCAATCAACTAAACAGTTAGTGGACTCAAGGCTTCAGAAAGAGCAGATGCAGATTCTCATAAATTTCCTTCCTTGTTAGTAGCACAAAATCTCAAATTTGATGACATTATGCCAATAGAATGCATAATCGGAAGATTATCTAAAACTTGATCTCACCCATTGTAAATGAAAAGGTAGCAGAAAAATGATGTGTATTATATAATTGTCAAGTCTAATTTTTGCAATTTTTTTTTCAAATTCGATCTAGATTTTTCTATATGGAGTTACTGTTTCATTGAATAACTGTGACAACTATTGACAATTAACTATTCTACTATTAAAGTCATTTTAATAATCTAATAGTTCTTTTAAGTGGGGTGTACGGGATTTCGGCTTCAGCTCCAGCAAATCCGGAATCCGGCTATTTTTTAAAAAATCCGGCTCCGGCTTTGGCTCCGCAGGTTTCACTTCATAAATCCGGCTAGCCGGTAGATTCCTAATTTATATATATATTCATAGTTGCTCCGGCAAATCCGGAATCCGGCCATTTTAACAAATCTGATTCAGGCTCCAGCCGGATTTCATTTCATAAATCCGGCCAAATTCAGCTCTGGCCGGATTTCAAAATTTTGAATCCGGTACATCCCTACTTTTAAGTGGAAATTACATATTTTAATACAGTTTAATAGTGAAGTGTAATTTAAGTATTAAATTAAATATTTTAATTGTGTGTTAATTAAAAATAAATTTCGAAAGTGTGACGTACTTTGGGGGGAGGGGTCCCCGAGATTTGTGACAGTTTGTGACAGGCGGGGGGGTTGGTCAAAAATGGTCAAAACTAGCGTGACGTACTTTATGGACGACCCCTTTTGGCAAAATGCAAAGATTTGGAAAGCCTTTTAAAAGATGGGTAATCAGTGGATATACAATTTCTAATGAAATATCAGGGATGTATTCTCTATTGAAACAATATTTAGAACCTTTGGAATTCATAATAAAAATTAAATATGCTCCAAAGTTGAGGAATTTAAGTAACTTCCAATAACGGGGAAAGTATTTTTTCTGGAACTATTCTGGAAACAACAATTAAAACAAGATTGTCAAACCTCGGAATATTTGCAGTTGAGTAAGAACTCAATAACAGCTTAAATATTTCTAAATTAGAAGTCTCTGAAATAAAAGTTCCTTAAAAAAAATGTCTGAGTTAACTGGGTTTTTTTAAAGTGAAGCATTTTTATTAAAATATAATAAGTATTTGTGTTAATTAATGTGTTAAAGTTTAAGATAAGTGAACTTAAATTTTAATTAGGTAGGGGCGCAATTTTTCACTTTTGCACGGAGTGGTTCAAAGGCTAAGTGCTATGAGTGCTATGTACAGAAATCTCAATTTATTCTAATCTCTACTTCTAGGAAATGTATTTTGAGCGTCTATTGAACCATTAGTACCATGTATGGATATTATTATTTTAACACTTGTATGTTGTCATGCAATAACTTGATGATCACTGCCAGTGGCGGATTTAGCTATAGGGCAGGGGGGGCGGCTTGCCCCCCCCCCGCGCCCCTGTTGGGTCTGAAATGGCGCCCCCTAAAGACGCCCTCGATTAACACTAAAAATGTGCCACAAGAGCAGGAAAAAAATATTGCTATAGACGAAACTTCTAATCAACACCAAACTGCTTGCTAAATATCGTATTTAAAATGACGAAACTGTAATATCTGGTTTAAATCAATCACTCGCATCTGAATTATCGGCGACAATTGTTAATTAAGCTAAGTCTGCACAATTCTTTTCTTTAATTATTGATTCAACCATTGATATATCTAGAATTGATCAGATGTCAGTTTCTTTACGTTAACTTTTTTAAAATCAGGACATGTTGTGGAAAGATTTATAGGCTTTTATACTTTGGTAAACAGCGGCTGGATAGTGAATAGTGCGCTCGCCTCACAAGCTGAGGGGCGTGGGATCTATCCCACGTTAAAGCCACAATAAAAATGGAATGACTAACACTAAGAAAGTCCTCCACTGACCTGGAAGGGAGATGGGGCGCCCACCAAGGTCTACCAAGCACCGTCCCTAGTAGGTTCTAATAGAAACATTAGGACCCCCTACGACCACCGTTTATGGGACTTTAAAAAATAAATAAAAAATAAAAAATAAAAAATGCTGCCGCATTTGCTGAGAAGATTTTAACGAAACTACAAAAGCGAAAAATTGATTTATAACTCTGTCGAGGACAGGCATACCCTGGAATTAAGAGTGGCCTTCAAACTCAGATAAAGAAACTTTCACCCAATTTTTGTGCCCATGTTTTGAATTTGGCTACTATGGAAGCAAAGTCTGTAAACATTGATGTGCAGTTGTTTTTTTTGGCACAGATTTAAAGTTGCATGCATTCCTTACGTCTAGTTTACCACGTCTACATACTCTTAAAGAACACCAGAAATCTCAATATGAATCAACAGCAGATACTCTGAAACAACTTTCTGATACAAGATGAGCAAGCCATAAGCATGCAGTTCATGCAGTTGTTGGATCATTCTCTGCTATTCTAGCCACAGTAGATTCAGGGAAATCAACAGAATATAAAGGAAGTGTCAGAGCAGAAGCTATGGGACTATCTGTTTTTATTAAAAAATATATTCTTTTGTTTTTCTGATGCTATTTGTACAAAAATTATCTTCGTGCTATCAAGCTACTTGCAACGCCTTTGTAAAACAATTGATCGATGTTTGAAGAAATAAGTTTGTTGAAATGAGAAGCGATGAAGCTTTTGAAATTCTGAATGTAGAAGTCAAATCATTTATTAAAGAAAATGGCTCAAAACAAGATGTTAAATCAGAATCTAAAGAAAAGAGAATTGCAATAAAATAATCTAAAAGTTCAATAATTTAATTACAGTAAATGCGATCGATCTGAAATTTTTATACATCGTTTTTATCATCGGCACAAGTCTGCTTGCAAAATTTCAGTAAGCTAGCTTACGAGGAAGTGGGTTAAAATTGATCCAAAGTTTTGGCGACAAACAAGCAAGCAATCAACCAGACACCACTAGTTAATATAAAGGATTTAATTTTAAAAAACTGTAAAAAAAACTAAGTTTTTTGCTATAAATCCTTTATGTACGATACGTAACTAAAAGAATGTTCACTATAATACGCAGCGCAAGACCATCCAAAAATACAAAATTGCAGTTGTGTCGCAAAACGTGTTTAATATAATGCGCACCGATCAGGAATATGTTTATAAAAAGTGTTGTCAATAAAATACGCACCTTATTGCGCGACAGGAGAGGCTGTTCAATATAATACGCACCGCGACACTCTATCTCAAAAAATAACATGATACATAGGAATAAATAAAATAATCTTAAAAAATCAATAATTTAATTACGGTACCTGCGATCGATCTGAAATTTTGATACATTGATTTTATCATCGGTACAAAACTGCCTGCAAAATTTCAGCTTGCTAGCTTACGAGGAAGTGGGTTAAAAATTGATCAAAAGTTTTGGCGACAAGCAAGCAATCAAGGGTTGAAACAAACAACCAGACACCATGAGTTAATATACAGGATTTAAAAAAGAAAAGCATGGCAGGCGAACTTAGCAGAGATTAAATGGCTGATGATCCAACCACACGCTTTAAATCTGAAACGTACTTCACTATCATGGATACACTTTAAATACAAATAGATAGTCGACTTAATGAATTTTGGGGCACAGTTACTTAATTCTATTGTATTGATCCATCACAAATGTCGGAAGAATATTAAATAAAGATTCTTTTTGAAGTTTATGCAAAATTTACAAACACGACATTAACCTTGAAGAAGCAATCAGGAAATATAATACCTTCAAAGATTTATACGCAGCAATACATCTATCATTATCTAGTGAACTACAAATTAAAAAGGTTCAGCTATTCTTGACTGAAAAACACGTGGCATCAGGTCTCCCGAAATTGTCAATACTCTATAAAATTTATTTGACTCTTCCTGTTAGCAGTGCTATTGCTGAAAGAAGTTTCAGTAGATTGAAACTCATCAAAAATTATTTGCGCTCAACAATGACAAACGAACGTCAGTCTGGATTGGCATTAATTTCAATCGAACGTGATCTAGCTGAGAACGTTGATTTTGATTCAACGATAAATCTTTTTGCTTCAATGAAATCACGTAGAAAGCAATTTATATATGGCTCAGGGCTCTATCTTATCTTATCTTATCTGTTACAGATGCTCCTTCTATACAGAAGAATATTGCGTTCTATGCTTATCCATGGTTTGTGTTTAGCCCTGCATTCTTATTAGATGTTAAACATTAAATGTTTATTTAAGGAAATTACAATCATTGTTTGTGTAAAGTTCATTGATTTTCCCAAAGTTTGATGCTCAAACTTGCAATGATGAATTATTTTTTTAAATTCTGAAGTAAATTGTTTAGTTTATTTATAAGTATGATATTATTGGCACTCTTTGTGTGTGTGTTACTATTCTTGACCAATCCGCTCCACCAATGTCTCTGTGTTTTTCATTATTTGTAGCATCAGATTTACTATAAATCCCAACGCGCATAACTCAAAATAAAGTCTTGGAAGAAATACTGCACCAAAAATAACTCGTTTTGAACGTCCGCGTAAACGTGTTCAATATGATTGGCTGTAGGAGTCATATGTGTTTGAGGGACCAATCGCTATCGATGTCCGGATAGAACATTGCCTTTTCTTATATAAGGATCAACATTTTTTTAAACACATTATAATTTGTTTGCATTTGTGACCTATTACTCTCCTGAATATAGAGCAATTGTTTGTATATTGAAGAGATTCATTGCAATGGTTTGATGTAAACAAAAAGAATATTAAATAATTTACTTTGAATGATCAACGCAGCATTTATTATTTAACACTTAGTTATTTGTTTGAGTTACTTTCACTGCTATTTAATACTATTTATGGCAAGCTGATTAAACTGATGAATCTTGCAGATAGTACAACAAACTATTGGAGGCCTATAAAAAATTTAATCAAATTCTACCTCATTATCAAAACATTTTAGATGTTTTACTTAGCCCAAAGACTATAAACTTATTATGCTGAGTTTTCTATGTTAAAGTCTGCTAGGATATTCAGCAATTGAAAGTGAACACAAAGGATTATGAGATATTTAGATTTTGTCACATATAACAGTAACAGCTCCCAAATTAACTACCATGTTTATAAATTCAATTGATTAACCATGTCTACTTAAGACTAGATGTTTCTTTTTGTCTAGCAAGTTGCATTCTCTTACGATGAAAACTTATTAAAGTAAATCTCACATTTTAAGTGAGCAGAAATGTTTTTTTTTCAAAATAAAATATAGCAATAAGAGTGAATCTCATATCAAATTTCTAATCTTCATTGCAGAACCAGCCATTTAGACAAATTAATTTTATGTCAGCACCTAGAAAAAACTATACTAAGTGAATGAATAAAAATAATTTTTTGCGGCGCCCCCAGAAATTCTGCTGGCCCCCCCACGCAGACAAACCTAAATCCGCCACTGATCACTGCACTATGCATGCTTTTCTTTGAGTAAGTGATCAGGCAATGTGATGTCTAGAAGGATTGACATGACAATAATAAAATCACTGTTACCAGAAGCGACACTAGGGTTGTTGTTACCCAGTGCGGTAGGTCATGGTGCCCCCCCCTCACGAGTTACCCCATAGACCTCATCCGAATCTGCCAGCGCCAAATAAAGAGGCACGCAGAATTTTACCCTTTGGTGTCACCCCTTGTGATGATGTCACCCCCCTGTGACGCCTCTGCTTGTTAAAAACATATCAGTTTGATAAACAATGCTATTGCAGCTTCTACACAGGGGTTCTAACTTCTGGGTGTACTTTTTTTAAAAAACACACACACAAACAAAGTTCGTAGTCTTAGTACGTACTTAGGATCGAAATCTTTGTGCAAACACGAAGGTTAAAACACATTTTTTAAACGCGAATCCGTATCCCCTGTATTTCTATCTTTTTTTTTGTTTGGGTCCCATAACCTTGTTTTCATTAGATCTTTCTCGGGGCTTGGTAGACTTGGCTGGGCCCATCTCTTCTCCAAGTCAGCGGGGGACTTTCTTAGCAATAGACATTGTTGTGGCTTAACGTGGGCTAGATCCCACGCACCTCAGCACTATCGACTTCGCTATCCAGATAGCAAGTTATTTTAAAAGACTTAATGCACCTTACAGAACAAATCCATTCTCCCCTAGAGTTTCATAAGGAAAGTGATTGATGGCCAAATAAGAGTTTGCCTTGCAGTGGCGTAGCTAGGGGAGGGGTCCAAGACCCCGGGCCTCCACTTGGGGGCACCAAAAGGAGTATCCGATTTTTTTTACATTAAGTATTATATCACCGCCATGTATGCCCCAAAAGAGGCCGACACGGGCCGCCAAATCCCGAGCTACGCAACTGTTGCCTTGTATTTTAATTCTTTCGTGACATCGACCAAACTTTCAATCCACTCACATATGAATTTTAAAAAGTACCACCAGGTCCGGACTGTACTCCTTACGCCTCCGTTTTTTGTGCAGCGTAACGAAGATTTTAGGCAATCAATTGAATCCACATACAGGTAAACAGGTCATATTATATTCTTTTATTCCATTCTACATTTTACAATGACATCAATGGAGTCAACTAAAAAGGAAACAACTTTTTTGATACCATGAAAACTAGATGTTAAAAAAATGACGTATTTATTTGAAGCCCACTAGTCAAGACAACAAATGGTTGAGGAAGACTTATTAAGAAATCTAAAGGTATCATGATACAAGTGAATTAGGAAATATTCAACAAAAAAGATGAACATATTTTATCAGGGTAGGATAACTACTGGTGTTCAGAACCACACAAAGCAAGTCCCTTTCTTAAAACATTCTTCTATGAAAAAGCCTTCAATGAATGGAGATATTTCGCTTAGATCCAACAAAGTGTTACTTTTATTCAATTAGAACTTTAATAGTAAGAATTCTTACACTAATTTTTATCATTTTTAAGTCTCATTTAATCAACTTGTGAATGTTCATTCTCTTTTGGGTCGAGCCGTTAGGCTAAGACCCGGTTCATTTTATCGCATGTGAGCCTCATCAAGCGGGCATCGCCATAAAGGTACTCCTCTGCAGGTACCGTGACTTCTTCTTCCAAATCCCCGCACAGCTCGGGGCACTCTTTGAGTACGTGGGCCACCGTCTCCTCCAGGTGGCCACACAGCCGACAGGCCAGTTCCCTTCTAGTGTTAAACTTGTACAAGTAGCTTCGTATGGGACAATGTTCAGTTCTCATTCTAGTTATGAGCGTCTGATTGCTACGTCCAATTTTCCATCAGGAGTCGCTTTTGCTCGGTCGCGGCATGTACTGGAATACTCTCGGAAGGGGTTGGCCTTTACGGGGCCCGGGAGATAAGTAGGGTTGCGGAAGTGGCTGTGACTTGAAACTGACTAACCCCGGCGACATCGCCAAAACATATGCACTGGAACCCCCCGGACAACCGGAGGGATGGGCATGGCCTCATCGAGGGGCCCGGTGCTGGGTGTGGGAACAGGCCCATATCCAACAGTGCCCGGCTAGGAACGCCGAAGACAGGAAGACATTCTGGGCAAGGGACAGGACGCACACGGACCGTCCTCAATGGGTTGAAGATTTCTGCCTACCCCCTCTCTATTCTATGGTTCCATTTAATCAACTTGATTAGCCTAACAGTCAGAATGGAGACGTTTTTAAATATTTCATACTCAAAAACTTCTTGTGTTCCCCAGTGCACACACATACTCTCATTCTGTAATACTGATGAACTCTCATTCTGTAATACATGTACTGATAAACTCTCATTCTGTAATACTGATACACTCTCAAACTCTCATTCTGTAATACTGATAAACTCTCAAACCATCAGTTAAGCCAAAATGCACAACTGTGAAACAAATCTTTTATTAATTTTTTTTTACATTACTTTAAAAACAAGAGATAATCAAGAATGAGTTGTTGATGCCTGTGACACAACTATAAGGATGTCCTTGAATCATCTATACAATATAGACCCTTCATTTGATGCTTCACACACACCACCAGAACAAAATTACATGCTTCACATATTTAAAGAAAAAATGTGATGAACCTACTATGCTTATTGTCATTGTTACTGAGAGGACAGTTGGAACACAATAAAGACTTTATTTCTTGTGATGATGAGGCCACACCAAAGCTGTTGCGATGGAAGATGATAATCCAGCTAAAGAAAATCAATTTTGAAATCTATGACAACAATAAAGTTAAATGTATTTTTGAGTCCAGCCTTTTATTTAAAATTATAAGCAGAACATTTATTTACTTTATTAAAATTATTATAAGCTCCCCTTGACCTTTGTGATTTGAAAATTTAGAAAAAAAATATTATTTTTATCAGGATCCATCACAATGCTTAATTTTTAGCTTTTCCAAGACATATGATTATGATGTTATGGACTTTAAGGACAATAGATATTCATACTAAGTTAAAGTAAAGTGCTTTTAAAAAGATTTTGCATCAGTCATCAATGCAAAATTAGATAAAGCAAAACGTTAGTATCACTATTGCTTTACTTCAACTATATTCCTTAACATAGCAATATAAAGCTAAACATAAACAAGTCAATCAATGAACAATTAGAAATTAAAAAAAAACTATTGCTATAGTTGATGCAAGGAAAAACAATGAAGTTGGGTTGTTGTTTTTTTGGGTGTTTTGTTTTTAATTTAAACTGAATGTAACATTAAATTACAAGAGACATGTTCAAACTGTTTGTATAAACCCTTAGTTTTTTTTAGCCTTTCATTAAAAGTTTTTAAAATTATTTTTGAAGATAAAATCCTCTCAAATTTTGTAAATAAAACTTATGGCCAACAATCACAATAATAGTAAATTGAAGGAAGCATTTCTCATAAATAAATCTACATCAAAGACATTTTTAAAAAAAAGACAAAATTAGGTGTTAATGAAAAGAATTCTGCTTGACTTATTTGATGCATTTACTTTCACCCATGGATCTGTCAATGACACAACAGATCATATTTTCTAACCCTTTTAAAAAAGAAAAGACCAAGAAAACATAGTTCTGTTTATTACTGTTGGAACAGTGATTTTTTTCAAATTAAAAAGAAGCTTAATTAAGAATGTTTGAAATACTTGATCTTGACTTATGATGTAATTATAACTAGAACCCCTCAGTAAGAATTTTTTTACTTTAATTTAATGGAAACAAAAAAGTAAGAACTGCCCAGCCCCAAATACCAGCACTGTGCACTGGTTAATAATGTATGGTGTGGTTTTTCTATACATGTTGAATTATTTTATTTCAAAATATAACTTGATTCTCTTCAATTTCAACACTGGTTTGCCATTGTTAGGTAAAAGTCATTGATTTTCATGACAATGTTAAATGAAACTTTCTTAATACAGTTAATATATTTTTCCCCCTGGCTCATGACAGTACAGGCAAGCAAAATACACACATTGATATTCACAGAAACGAGACCTGCCATTCCATAACACGACTGTTACAGGTAATTAGAGACAGCTAATTAATTAGGTAATAAAAATACAATTATATGTTTACCTTTTACTGGATACCTTGATGAAATATTTTTAGATAAATCAGTTTCAAGGATTAAAAGACATATATATATCAATCAATAATAATAAATGAATTGAAGATTCTTTACTATTACCTAGGATTTAAGTAACTAAACAGCAAAAAATTAAGAAAATAAAGTATTTGAAATGAAACTTCCAAATACCAGTATACACAAAACATGTTGTTTTTTTTTCATGGGTTAAACCTATACTTAGAGATCTCAATAAAAAAAAAGCCACACAATAAAAAAAATAAATGGAGGAACAAAGAACATCAAATAATGAGATGACAGCCACAGTGCATTGATTTAAAGTAGCCAAAAAACATATGAAAATGATGACAGGTAACAAGTGTGATCCTATCTACATAGAAATGAGTGGAAACCACTATAGAGATTCGATTATTAAACTCAGAGGGATGACACAGCAACAAGAGAAATGATAATGCTTTAAAAAATAACAATGCACAACCTGAAACCATCATTGAATTAAAATATAGTTTTTTTAATTCGTAATTAATTTTTAGTTTGAAATTATTTTTAAAAATGTACAACACAGCCTAAAATTCATATATATAAATATATAGTGATATAAATAAACATGATTATTTAGAAATTGTATTGTAAAATGCCTCCTGTGATAGGATTTTAAAAAGTCTGTAGCTGTTAAAACAAAGTATATCATACAGTAGTCCCTAGTTAGATGAACTTACTCTCTGAAACAATGTACAGTTTGTTAATAAAAATAATTTATTGATAAAAAGTTTTTTTTGAGTCGTCAAAAAATGAAATGCTGATAAAGAAAATGTCAAAAAGTGAAGAAAAATGGCTAATCACATACAGTATACCTCCAATACTCTGAATTTTGAATAGCAGTTGAAATTTAAATTTAAAAAAAAATTACAATTACTTTGTTAAGTGTTATATTAAAAAATGTACAAATCAAGGTAAATATTTTGTATAATGATGTAAAATTAATTTAAAAAATAATTGTACTGTAAGCTAAAATGTAGATGGGCTACACAAATACTTGCCTAAATGGTTTCAAATGATTTGCTTGAATAAACACACAAACCATGACTACCTTTACAGTAAAAGGATTTCAAAATGTAAAAGAGATAGAAATTTTAACTTAACATTTAAATATGTTTTTTAAAAAGAAGAGAGAAATTGGTTTTAAATCATACATATTTGTTTTTAAAAAAAAGATAATTATGAGTAGAATCTAAGGGGCAAAGAAGTGTAAATAAAAGCACAGGGCCTTGAAGTTGTGCTGGACATAATAGAGCAACAAATTCCCATCATTGAAAAAGGACTACTTGACTTGTATTCACCTTAGTACTTAGGAGAGATGTTTTGTTATGAAGCTGTGCAACTTTGAACATACCCTGCCTTTCAATTATTCTTTTAGTATGTGACCCCACCCATTTTATGGAAGGAGCTTCTCAATAGCAACCTATTTATTTTATTTTTAAAAAATCAGCAACTTGCAAACTGACAAAATTCTTTCTCATATTTTGACTCATAATCAAGTGCTTTAGAAAAATGCCCGTAGCATTCATTATTTTCACAAAACCAACAGCAAATATTTGGCTTTAGCATGGTTCGAAATTTTAATGAAACCACTTGAATACAAAGCAATTCCTTTTGAGATTTTCACTAGAATTAAAAATTTTCCTCAATTATGGAACAAAATCCCCCCCAAAATAATAATTTGGATAAAAAAAGGTCTTAAAATGACTTTTCATCAAATAAATACTATGTTGGTGTTAAGAATTTGTTAAGGAGGCATTGATTCAGTTGAACTCTTTAAAATTAATCTTATATTCACAATCATATACACATTGTAATGCACAACATCAACTACACCTTGCACTATAACATTAAACTAATCAAAACACACTGAAAATACAAGAACAGTTTATGTACAGGAATCAATAGAATTTGCTCACAGTTTTGTTAAAACTGCCTGATATATTAGTATTAATCAAATTTGTGAACAATGCATAATCATAGTCAAATGGAAACAAATCAGACCAATACTGAAACTCACATTGACAGTCTACAATTCAAGACAATCTGTTGATAAATTTTTTTTCTCCTGAGCTTTTGGCAGCAAGCCAAGTAGTAGATACAACAATTTTATTTTCTAAGCTGCAAATAAATCAAAAATAAAATTACATGGGATGAATTAATGCAATAAAAAATTTCTACTATTTCCTTATACAAGCAAATACATTTTTATTTTAGTAGGCACTAGCCTCACTCATTTAGTCCATAATAATTTAAATTAAAAAGCTTTCCCAGTATTTTTCTGGTTAAGTGCATAAGTGTTAAATGGAGATGTGCGCCTATGTTTTTTTTCCTCTCACACTGAGTATTTCCATGGGCAAAGTGTTAAAAATTTAGCTTCTTAATTTGAATTACTTCTTGTAAAAAATTATTTATATATTTTTTTTCTAGTTTTTTTTAAAGCTTTAAAATATATTATAAAACTATTGATGAAACCAGTGACTAATTTTAAAAAGCCCATTATTACCTCTATAAGGTAGGATAGAAGTAAATGATTTTTTAAAAAGTTTTGAACTTAATTCATTTGCTGGTTACTACAGGTGATTTCAGTTGGTGTAAATAATAAATTTAAATACCCATAAATCCGTAGTTAGAGCCAATTTAATTTTCATATATTTGAAAGAGAAAAAAATTGAAAAATAAGTAGAGATAAAACTTTTAACACATTTTGTCAAAGTAATCCCCAACTAAGGTACATTAGTTTAAACCAGGAGTTGAGTTGGGATGACACATGGACAATAAAAATGTAAGTACATTTACTTAGCAACATAAGATGCAGTATTCTTTGTCTTTAGAACATTTAACTTAATTCAGATGATGGTTTTAGAATAAAGTGAACTCTGCAGTAACATCAAAATGTATTTTATTTTTGACAATAGAATTTTAATGAGAAATATGTTATTAGCCTTCACATTAAATTTCTAATTGTAGGGATTTAAAAGAAATAGCTTTTGTTAATTTGAACCACCTTCCAAGAATTTATTTGATATTGCCTACATAACACGCTGACATATCCAATATCTTTGTTTTTGTTTGACCACTATAAATGTGACTAGAAGCATAAAATATGAGTAGATAGAAGGAAAATCACATGAGCTTTAATTTAAAAGCAGTTCTTATAATATTCATTTATTTATAAGATGGCTTTTATAACATTTAATTTGTTGTGTATAAGTTTAAAAAAATGTGCCATTTCCCATAACTTTCTTCATTAAAAATATAACATTATTTGAAAATATTGCATATCAGCTTAAGTAATCATTCTCATCTATACTCTAATTATACAATCATTTGGCTTAAGTTTATTTCAAATACCTGGGCTCAGAAACAGAAATGGGATCAATGAGGAACATGAGTGGGTTAATTCAAAGAAAAGTGGATGGACTGATGACACAAAGGAATATGTGGTGGGTGGGCCAGGAGGTTTACATCTATATACAAGCTAAAGCCATCATTAGTGATGGTTCTGTGCATTTGTTGCCGAGGCTGCCGCCGCCGCTGCTGCTCTCGTTGCATTAGTATCTGCATTCACTGCTCCGGTTTCCATATTATTTCCACCATCTGCTGACAGAATACAGTAAACATTATCTTTCTGAAAATTTCTATAAATGCCATCAAATTTATGTTGTTACCAAAATGGAAACACTGCCTGAAAATTCTATTATTCATAAATTCAGCTGAACAACTCTCACCATTGTGATTTTGCATAGCACTAGTTTTATCTTTGCTCTTGTCCCTATTCTCATACTCCATCACTTCATTGTATATCAAAGCTGGAATAGAAATATGATGGAAAAAAAAGTAACAAGTGTAATCCCAAAACATGGTAAATGACTGGAAACCATTAGAGATTTCATTGTTAGACTTTGATAATCTAACATGAATCAGATTTGGAAAGAAAAGTCCAAAAATAAAGTGAAATCAATTTTTGGCCTACACAAATAATATATACATATATTCTTTGATTTATTTTCATTTGTAAAAAATAAACTTAAATTCAATTTGACAAAAACACAAGTTTAAGTAAATTCTCTAGTGTCTAAACAATGTAAAATGTGTCCACTAAGAGGCTTTGTCACATTTTGATTACTCTAGTAGTTTTGACAAAATAAAAGGAAGCGTATACTAACTTTTCCACTCTTCAACTGTGTGTTCCCTTTCATCAACAGCATGATCATAAGGACCTGGGGCAGGCTGCAATAAATTATATTTTAAAAAATTATTTAAAAGATATCTCCTTATGTAAAATACTTTGTTTTTCTTTGTCTTTTAAAAAAATACAAATATATATTTATATATATATATATTCTATAACTCACCCCATTCACTTCTCGTTCATCATACCATACATTGATGTAGGGATGATTGAGAGCTTCATCTACTGAAATTCTCTTATCAGGATCTATGACTAACATCTTGGAAAGTAAGTCTCTTGCAACAGTGGCACGCAAGCCGGGGTGTTCTGACAAACAAAAAGAAACATGTCTCCCAAATTTTTAAGAAATTTGAAATACTGATTGGGTTTATTTCCCATTAAGTTTCAGTAATAACACCTTCATATAATCAGTAAACTATGACCTTAAAAGTAAAAATTAGCAAGGATGCCTTTATTTTCTTCAATAGTCTGCATTATAACCATAAAATTACATCTAAGACAAAACTTACACAAATTATAGATTTGTTAAAAATGGTTGAAAGTATTCAGGTCTTAAATAGGCCTACATAGGTAATAATTATATATGATTATATCTATCACAGATGCTTCTTACACACGGAAGATTATTGCGTCCTACGAAATAGAAGCACTATTCCTTCACATTGAAAGGAATGAGTGACAATTTGGTTATTTTTAAAGTTACAATGGGCCCAAAGATAGAGTAGTCAGAGGACCTACTTAAAATGGAAATTTTAAAATCCCATTTGCAACTTTACCTGCACTGTCTGGAGGGAAGAGCACATCTGGGAATAGCTTTTCAAAACTAAACCCTGTGTGCTTTGGTCTATTCTCCACATAATTCCTGACTGTGGTTTGCAAGCGGGCCATAAACTCTTGACTGGGAGTACCAAGCTGCTCAATAATCTTGTTCCACTGATCAATATCTACACACTGAGTTAATTGTAATATTGGGTTCAAAACTTAATATTTTAAATAAAAAAAGATAAAAGAGGTTGAATAAATTAATTAAGTCCGTTACCATGTCTGTACTTTTGTTACAAATAAACTTTTAAGTTATATTATCATTTGATAAATTTAACTAAATAAACTAAATCAAGGTAAAGCTAAAAAATACATCTAAACATTGTGTATAGAGAACACAAAGTTAATCTGGAATCAAAAAAAGGATACGATCAGTGCCTGGGAACATCACAGTTGCTCGTATAAGCTCAGCCATAATGCAACCAACTGACCAGATATCAACTGAGAAGCGGGTGGGAGATAAGTGATTAGCAAAGGACATATAATCTAAACATTATAAATCAAGATTACTGTAAGATTAGTTTAACATTAGAGAAAGATTATTTGCTCACACTGACTAGTTTTTTTTCTTCTCTTATGGCCAAGAGGACAGAATAAATTGCTGTGAGCCTTCTTTTGGGACAATTAGATTTAATACCCAAGATTAATATTTTCTTTGATTAATATTATTCAACTTAGAACACTGGCATCTTTTTAAAAAATTGTAAAAAATTTGAATCAATTAGACATGCTTACAAATTTAGACAAGTGCCAGACCTACCATTAGCTTTGTATCCCATCCCTAAAATAACTTCTGGAGCTCTGTAATATCTTGTTACAACATATGGTGTCATCATGAATCCTGTGCCTGCCGTCCTAGCCAATCCAAAGTCCAGGATTTTAAGGGTACAATCTGATTTGACAACTATGTTGCTGGGTTTCAGATCCTACATTTTAACAATGAAAAACTTTCAGATATTAACAAGCAGCTACATCAGTATTACAAATTATAATTTTCATAAATATTATGGAATAAAAATGAATGAAATAAATATATTTGATATCTTAACCAGAACTTCTTATAAATTTAATTATTTAAAACCTAATTTGAAATCTTAATTTGTACTGTTTGACAAAAAATGCATTCATTATGGCAATTCACCTTCGCATACTTTAAGTGTGTCAACAAACTATTTAAATATTCTACTGTCCCACACTTTTTACACCACAGATTCATTGTATTTTGTTTACATTGAGGCTCTTTCAATAGAAAATACTGTGAATTAAGTCACAATAATGCTAAACAAATTCCATTGTTGCTGCTAAAGAATTTAATGCAGTAAACAAAAAATTTTGTGTCATAGAACACACCACCATATGATATTTTCTACCCAAATAAGCATTCATTTAACTCACTCTGTGTATAATTCCAGCTGAATGCAAATGTTTGATACCACACAACATCTGGTACAGAAGGTAAGACATACGCTCATGATCAAGATCCATTTGTATCACTTGGCAAAGATTTGCATCCATCAGTTCCATTACTAAATATCTAGAAAGACAAAATAAAAAAAGAAAGATATGATATAATTTAATTGTAAGAATTCACACCAAAAAATTAAATAATAAAAAAAACAACAACAATGTTTTGCTGAATCATACTGGCTAGTTAAAAAGTATTACATTAAAGTTAGGGATAATTTATTTTTTTTGCACAGCACGCAATAATCTTCTGTATAGAAGGAGCGTCTGCAACAAATAAGATAAGATAAAGTTTTAAAAGGGGAAGAAAAAAAAAGACGGGGAAAAAAAAGAAGAAAAAAAGGAAAGGTGAAAAATTGTCCTCCCTCCCTAATGATAATCAATAGAGAATACGATTAAGCTGACAAGAACAGGAAAAGGTGAAATTGAAAAACAAGAAACAGAAAACACAAGATTGCCATTTCATGTCTCCAGTTACATCCCACATTTTCTAAGCTAAAAATGTCAACAAAATAAAATTTAAGGTCAAAGAGACACAGTCAATTTAATAACAGAGTTAAATTTTTCCAACAATAAAACTACATTCAGGTTTGATGTGAGTAACATAGTTTTATCTAGATTCTCCTATATAAGTGTAAAGTACTCCAAACTACATTCCAACACAAATTTTTTGTGAACATTTTTTTTGCTTTCATAAATGTAATGAATAGTTTATATAATATTCATACAATATATAATATCAGAAATAAAAACTGCTATAAACATTAAGTCAAAACAATTTTTAAAATGTATTTTAAATCATTATTACAAAACAATGTAATCAGCTGCACTGTATAAATCTCACTCACAGAACATGAAAACAATTAAAGAAGGATGAATGAGTTCTCTTTTCCTAATGGTCTCAGTAATTGGGAAATCAATACTGGCAGCTCAAACATTAAACCTGGTTTCAAATGGATCTAAATGCATCTTTGGAATCACCTATCATGATTCTGAACTTCTTATTAGTATAAATAGTTTGCCTTTTGCTTGTTATATCCATTAACTCAAACATCAAATGTTTTTGGACATTTAAAAAAATTGAATAGACAAGATATGCTTATTGCTGTTTATTTTAATAATAAGTCTCAGAGTTTACCTGATCTATTACAGACATTATACAGATGATTATGTCATCCTACGCTTACCCATGGTTTATGTCTAGTCTTGCATTTTTATTAGAGTTCTTAATGATGATAGTGTGTTGGCTTTCCTGGTTTGATCAGGCAACCTTTCCACACCCACATTCCAGATATGGAAGAACGAAAAAATGTTCATGTGTTTTTCTTGCATACGGAATAAGAGAAGTGTTTTTTACCCCTATGTCTATTGTAGTGTTGTATTAGATTATCTTTGTGTTGTACAGTCGAACCCACTTACCTCGAGCTCGGTTAGCTCGACCACCCTATTATGTCAACGTTTTTTATTGGAACCGCCAAATTCTCTCTTTGTCTTAGCATTTTTTCGTCGTTTAATTCGATTTTTTTAAGTCGCCGAAACCTCATAACACGAGCACAAAAAAGGGTCAAATTTGCCACTTAATGCTGGTTATCTCGATCCCCATGACCAATTGCCAGCTTTTGAAAATGTTAGATGTGATTTTTTTATAACCAAGTGAAGGCATAAAATGTCTGCCTCGCTGGTGACGTCACAGCCCGCTTGCTCACAGCGCTGTGTTACTAACTTAAATCGCCAGCTTTTGAAAATGTTCTTATCGATAGGGCTGAACCGATCGGTTCGGCTACTCGGCATCGCTAGATTTTTTTATACTCTGAGATACTTGGCAATCGGCCGCGTAAGTGATGCCGAGTATTACGTAATTGCTCCAATAGCAAAGATGCACGCAGAATCGCATGTCTAAAAAATTTCGATGCGTATGGAATAACAAAATGTACCGTGTGCAGACTTGTTGTCATTGGCAACCATTCATCCTTCAACCTCATTTTGACTATTACATGTACTGTACTACTGCTTTGTTCTCATTGTTTCATTCATAAGAAGTGGCCTTGTGCAAAAAACTATTGGTTAGAATTAATTAAAATGTATCAAAATTGTAGGTTCAAAAGGAGTTCCTAATTTATTTTTGTACACTTTTATAGAGAAGAGTTCACTTTGTTATGAGTCATATATAGGTCAAGATAAACAAATAACGGCAAAGCCTTTGTGTAAAAAAACAACAACTCGAAAATCATGTGCATGTACATTCTCATTTATTAACGCTAGTGATGGGACGAAAAATCATAGGGTGCTTACTGTAAACAAGGCTCCCCAGATTTTAAAAAATATAATATAACAGACTACAGACAGTTTACCCACCCCCACTCTCAATCTCCAACACCATTGTTGTTGGTTAGTCGTATTAGCATCAAGTTACCGAAGGAATTCTAAGTCCATTGTAAGCTGAGGGGATCGTATGGAATAATAAAATGTACCGTGTGCAGACTTGTTGTCATTGGCAACCATTCATCCTTCAACCTCATTTTGACTATTACATGTACTGTACTACTGCTTTGTTCTCATTGTTTCATTCATAAGAAGTGGTCGTGTGCAAAAGCCATTTAACTATTAGTTAGAATTAATTAAAATATGTCAAAGTTGAAGGTTCAAAAGGCGTACCTAATTTATTTGTGTACGTTTATATAGAGAAGAGTTCGCTTTGTCATGAGTCATATATAGGTCACGATAGACCATTCTAAGTCCATTGTAAGCTGAGGGGACGGACCCAAAGAAGATGGTTAGGAAGAGAATGGTTAGGGGACAATTAGGGGATGTGTAGGTTACTTATTTGTGTAGCTTGTAAGGAAAATCAAGCAAGTGGCTTCGTAGGCACAGTATCGCTCAATCTGGGAATCACCGCAAAACGGCGTTATATTTAAACTTCAACGGTAATTAAAAACGAACGGTCTTAACAACCTTAAGAAAGAGTAAGAGTGAAGAAATAGGGTCCCGATATTCCGATACGATTCTGATTAATCCTTCCCATCACTAATTAACGCACAACACGTATATAAAGAAATTTCAAGCGCATGTTAATATTTTGCCGCCATATTGGTTTTCGGTTTTAACTCGATCATCGGTTATCTCGATGCCATTTTGCATACCCCAACGCCGTCGACTTAAGCGGTTTCGACTGTATTTCCAAGTTCGAATTAATTGCCTTATGTATTATTACAATTTTGCTTTTCTATCCTCTGGTGTCTTTAGGTTTAATTATTTAACTAATGGAGCAACTCTCATCAAGTTTGAATATTCTTCAGTAGTGAATATTGCTGCTCTTTTTTGAATTTGTTCTGGTTATACTATGTTTTCTTTGGTGGATGGGTCCCAGAAAAAGGATGCATATTCTAGTACAGGTCTCACCAAAGTGAGGTAGCATTTTAGTTTTATAACTTATTACATTAGTACATTTGTAAAAAAATTCTTTTTATAAAGCCTGTTTTGTTTGATTATTTAATTATTTCATTGACATGGGGATTCCATGATAATTTCTCATTTATTATTACTCCTAAGCAGTGAGCTTATTCAGGCGGAACGCATCGGAATGGCGTTCCGGCACCTTTTTTCAGCATACTTTTTTTTACTGAACTTACTGCCTGGAATGTTTGGTCTTACTGCTTTTTCAGTTTGCGTTCCGGACCTTTTTTATTTTTAGAAAAGAAGCACTGCACCTAGGTATGAAACTGTGTCCTCTAATTGTGGAGTCAAACACACACTTTATTTGACACAGAAGAATACTTACACATCCTGAAAGCTTTCCAAGGATTTCTGAGGTGTAAATGCATTGAGCAACCCAATTATCTGGAGAAAAAAAATTAAATCCCATTATGATCAAGAAAAAAAACTAAATTTGAGATATTTAGATACAAGTAAAAATACATTAATCCTGAATTAAGGCAGACTTTTTAGCTTTATTTTTTTTTAAATGTTACTGTTAGCCACAACAGGTGCATTGCATAAGTTTTAACCTACAGCATCCTAAAAGAGTGTACAGAATCTAGTCACTAAGAACAAATGCAAATTTCAGAATAACTTTTCAATCTACATGTACCACTCTTCTATCTAGATTTGAAGATTTTTAAACCTGGTTTCATCACATCTCTTCAGCTTCCCATCTCCTCAAATAATACATCAAACAATTTAGTTTTAAAGTATAGGAATTATTAGATAATTGCTGATCAGATAACTACTGAGCTCCCTTTAGGTTACCAAAGAGGTACAGTACTAAAGGAAACCGCCAAATTGAAATTGAGGTTTGATGATTAGACAATTAAAACTCCCTATAAATATCTATAAATCTCTAGTTAAATATCTCTATTTTTATATATCTTTATATTAGGGCTGTTGAGGATTAATTTAAATTTAATCGTTAACTTTAGAAAAATTAACGATTAATTAATCGTTAATTTCGATTAAAGCCAAAAATTGAAATTTATGGTGTCATAAGTAACATTTATTAAACGTACTTGTCGAAAATCAAAATAACACTGGAACGTCTTCTTTATATGACATCTTTTAACCAACAACGCAAACAGGCAAGTGTATTGACATTATTTGGTTGAAGTGATGAGCGGGTCTTATTGACAATAAAACCAGCCAAGCTGAACAATCGTTCACATAGCTTTAGATTGTCTCAGCTGAAGTTTCTGATACTGAAGTGGATGTTTGGTTTGCAGGTGACATGTAAGCGAAGTGTTAGGACCATGGTAGCAATGTTCCCTTTAAGCAGCGCGGCTGCGTAGATATTTGACCGATGCCACGCAGGAGTTTAGAATCACGGCGCAGCAAATTTTGTAAAATATTGCACAAAAAATGGACGTTGTGCAACTTTGCACACAAGGTGTTTTTTTAACTTTTCATAGGGACCAACAAAGCTTAGACTAATAGGGAACATTGCATGGTAGGCAAACGATTTCACTCAATGGACACAATAACCTTTATCAAAATTTTGAACTGTCACGTCAGTCAATATTTTAAAACCAAAATGTTCATGTAATCGTCCAGAAATTAGTTTATATTTTTCGGCCGCAATATTTAATTTTTTTATTTCCAGTACATTTATAAGTGGTGGGTGGATTAATCGTTAAAATTTTTTTTAATAGTTAAAATTTTTAAAAGATTAATCGAGAAATTAATCGTTAATTTCCGCAGCCCTACTTTATATATATATATATATGTTTACAGAGTGTCCGAATAAAATGTATACTCCTTAAATGACCGTAGCACCAACATAACTCAAAATACTGTGAGCAAATGTAGAAACCAGCCAATTAACACAAGTGTTCAAATTTGTGGCCATTGTGGTCCATGGTATACAACAATGTTCCTTTTAAGCTGCGCAGATATCTGACAGACGCTGCACAGCAGTTTAGAATTGCAGCACAGCAAATTTTGTAAAATATTGCACAAAAAATGGATGCTGTGCAACTTTGCACACGAGTTCTTTTACTCTGCACACGGACCAACGAATCTTAGAGGGAACATTGGTATACACTCTTTGACATTTCATAACAACTTAACTTTTTTATTAAAAAAACTCTGTCTGCTTAAAATAATGGCCGGAGTCTGACTATACTTTGAGATAAGAAAATTCATTCTAAAGCGCTACTGGAAGACCAAGAACATTAGTGAAGTGGAAAGACGGTTAAGAATGGAGTTTCAACCAGATGCAGAAACTAGACTCACTAATTACTCATTTGAGAGATAAGTTAAGAAAAATCAGTTAAGGATGTCCATAAGAACCATCCCAGGAGACCACGATAATCCACCAGCCCAACAAGAGCAAGAAGAGTCATTGAGAGATTTCAGCAAGCGCCTAGAAAATCTTTTCAACAAGCGGCTCGGGAGGGAGACAGGAGTTCAAAAATCGAGTGTCCATTGCATTTCGAAGCATGCCCAATGGAGAAGTTTCATTCCTAGATTTAGGCTTGATTCTGACAGGAGAATTCAATTTTGTGAGTGGTACCAAGCAAAATGTGCAGAGGACAATTCCCAAACAAGATTGTTTGGAGTGATGAGGTTTAAACGTTCAAGTTAAATGGATAATTGTCAAAATTGCACCTCTTGGGGAGCCACGCTTTTATGTGCAGTCGATAGGTTCACGGATTGAAATTTTTAATTTTTTCTTTTTAGTGCACTTTCTATATGTAAATAAAAGCGTGTGGTTTTTTAAAATAAAGATTTTTTTAATACTTTCTATTTTCTACTTTTTAGTATCAAAATTTTTTAAATATATTTTTCGACATAATCAATTCAATTTAATTAGTCAAACTTCGTTGTCTATACCTTAAATGTGATAGTGGTAAAAAGATAGATTATTAATTACAAATTTATGTATTAAAAAAAACCCAACAGTTTCCCCAAATGAAAATTGAACCCAGTACCTCCAGGTCGAAAATCCATTACGTTAACAATTCGGCCAACTAGGCTACACAAATTCCAGTTGTTCCTCTTGTATTATCATGTCAATTTAGATTTAGTTTCGTATTACTGAGCTCTTTAACACCTGGAATGTGGTCAACGATGGCTGGTGGTGAACTCCGGTGACATTCACGTGAAAGTCAAGAATAGCACGGATACAGATTATATATATAAAGATAAACTTAAAAATGCATTTATTTAATTACGGTACATTTGATCGATCTGAAATTTTGATACAATGTATTTTTATCCAAGATCTATCTGTGGTAAAATTTTGAGATCTCTAGGACCATCAGAAGTGGTTTAATTTTACGTTAAAAGATTTGACGGATACAACATACAAACAGTGTGAGTTAAATAAAAGCGTGTAAAAACAGTGTTTTCAACAAATCAAGAATTGAACAAGTTGTTCAGGTACAGTTTACTCGACAGCCCCAGTTGCCTAAGTTCACGGGTGACAGCGGGGGAGAGCATTTCCTACAGTTGAAGCCTATGCCTCCAGCCTCATCGGTTACATGGATCCTAGGAGCTTTAGAGGGGCGTGCCCGTCTAGATATGCTGGATCGTGCACCTGAGGAGATCATCACCCCAGAAAAAACTGCTGCGCATCATAGTGCAGCACTGAGGTGAACAGCGGGATGCCACCGCCCTTACCGCAGCCTTCCCCCGACGGCAACAGGGCTTGAGCGAAACAGTAAACTAGTAAACGACTACGCGCGGCGTTGCGAAGACTGTTCCTGCTGGCGAACTCGGCCCGACCAGGCATCCTGGCGGACGACATGCTCCTAGATGCCTTCAATGTCTTCAGCCAGCCGCATTACGTCGAAACGTTAAAGCATTAAAGTCAGCTTACACGCTGGCAGCTCGTACGAAGATGGATGATGGAGGGCTTCCCCGATGTTGCCGCCACTGCTTAGCTTCTAGCAGCCCCCGTTCCTAACTCAGCTGACGAGTCAACTTATGACGCATATTTAGGAACAAGTGGCATTCGTGATTGAACGATACCACCTACCCCTCTACAAAACAGAAGGGACCGAGATGCCTGGGTCACCCATGGGCAGCCCGCACACAGACAGTCAAATCAACACCAGAGACACTCTCGTCGAAAAACGGTTTGTCTGTGTTGTGGTCTGAAGGGCCACGTTGATGATGACTGCCGTGCCAAGAGGAGTACGTCTTCCACCACAGGGGTACACCTCAATTCCTGACAACCCTATAGGTTTACCTGGTAACCAGGCAACAGAGCCTAAGACAGCCTGAGAGGTTCACTCCAGCCCAACATATCGCAAACCTCGCTGCAACGTCACGTTCCGTGATACACACAATCCAACGTCCTTCTCATACTTATCCACACTTTTTTTTAAAAAAAATTGAAAAAGCGCCCCCCCCCCGTTCATATTAATAACACTAACACTAACTTTCGCCAGGATCATCTTAACATGGGCCCCCTTCATCATATGAACACGTGCACGGTTAATCTTATCAATATGGGCCCCTTCATCATATGAACACGTGCCCGGTTCATCTTATTAACATGGGCCCTCTTCATCATACAAACATGTGCACGGTTCATCTTATCAACATGGGCCCTCTTCATCATACAAACATGTGCACGGTTCATCTTATCAACATGAGCCCTCTTCATCATACAAACATGTGCACGGTTCATCTTATCAACATGAGCCCTCTTCATCATACAAACATGTGCACGGTTCATCTTATCAACATGAGCCCTCTTCATCATACAAACACGTGCCCGGTTCATCTTATTAACATGGGCCCTCTTCATCATACAAACATGTGCACGGTTCATCTTATCAACATGGGCCCTCTTCATCATACAAACATGTGCACGGTTCATCTTATCAACATGGGCCCTCTTCATCATACAAACATGTGCACGGTTCATCTTATCAACATGAGCCCTCTTCATCATACAAACATGTGCACGGTTCATCTTATCAACATGGGCCCTCTTCATCATATGAACACGTGCCTGGTTCATCTTATCAACATGGGCCCCTTCAACATACTAAAACGTGTCAGGTTCATCTTATTAACTAGGCCACACAAGTGAAACTCGCGCCACCAACAAACACAAGGTATCACGCACCGACACCGCCCGTATTAATTATCTTCCTTTGAGTTAAACGACTTCTAATTGTATCCTCCATGTCGAATAATTGATGTGCTTTCAATCAATAGGCCACAACGGGTTGGCGCTTCAATCCAATCAGGCCTGCACGTACCCCCAAAGTAGGGCCCGGCGACGCAGGAGAGGTAGGGTACAGACTGATCAATAAGATCGCTGTCAGACCAATGCACGTGAAATCGCTGCGGCGGCCACGGTAAGACAACGCTGGCATAAGTGTGAGTTCCTCTAAAGAAACACGTGTGTTCTCTATACTGATAGAGCATGTGTATCTACAATTAAGTCCTTGTGTTGTTTTTTTTGGAAGCCTTTAGCACGGATTGAATTGTTATTTAAAATGGAAAATCCCCACCCTCCCCACTTTCTTCCCCTCGAAGCTACAATTTTTTATTCATTGAAAAGTTCAACCGGCTTAAAACAACTTAAAAGACAATGAAACGTGAGGTATTGTCAACAAAATCATTTGTTGCCGTTTTTAACTTAAAGTATATCCAAAGAATAACAGAGAAAAAGGAGAAAGAAGGAGAAAGGAGGAGAAAGAATTGTTCGCTTTAAAAGATCTCCAATGCATCTTACTTAACATTTGGCACATTCGTTTAATAGCTCAACGAACTAATGGCCCAGTGAAATGAATGGGTGATAATGTGGGCATTCAACTAGTATGTACATGTACTTTTAAAGTTTATAAAAATCGATACATTAAGTCATTAAGTTCTTGCTATGAATTTAACTAATTCAGCGTTCCTTACTTATTTAAAAATGTAATTTCTGACAAGCATAAAACGACGATTGAGGTAATGTGCTAATCTTACAATAACCCCTGATAATACTTAATACCGCACCGGCTAGGTCGAATACTTTCCGCTCCTCATGTGCTAACCTTATCCTGATATAGCAGCTCACTAACTGCTCTTCATGTGCTAACTTTATCATGATATAGCACCAGACTAACTGCATGCTTCTCCTGTGCTAACGTTAGCATCTCAGCACTAACAATTATTTAGCACCACCCCTCTCTCACATTTATTTACATAACCATTTCTAGATGCAAGCGTTATTAGTTTCACACGTCTGTCGACTTGGAAGTGATTATCCATCAGGTTGGACAAGCGGAAGTAGGGAACTATTTATCTGGAGTGACCTAAACCATCCTGACGTAAAGTAGTATAGCGTGTTGCTATTCAGGTTTTCAGCCGTATGATCATACACTAAAGTCGCAGGCGATTATTGCATCCCTTAAATGGGAAGGGTACATTAGTGGTAGTCCACTGACCAGTTTAGTTGGACACAAACATTTGAAGCCAGCCGTGACCAGATTGGTAAGTTAAATAAATTGCCAGATTGGGAATAGCAATGGTAACTTTCCCATTCGACTCCCCAACAAAAGCCACTATATTTAAATTATTGCGCTACATTTCATCTTATATAATAAAAGGCAATTTTCTGTCCGATCATCGATAGCGATTGGTTCCTCAAACTTCTACAGCGAATCATATTGAACATGTTTAGGCGGATATTCAAAACGAGCTGTTTTTTGGTGCAGTATTTCTTCCAAGACTTTATTTTGAGTTATGCGCGTTGGGATTTATAGTCAAAAGCTATGTTTTTACGAGTTATATATTTTAACTATAATGAATGGTATTTTTGACGTAATGCACATGTATGCTGGTCGAGACGGCTGTTGGAGGGGAGTTACAACATGCCACCGTAGGGTAGCGGAACGTCCTTGGACGGGCTTTGTTGTTCGTTTTAATAGATTATATACGAGTTTCCGCTGGGTTGTGCCACAAAGAGGATTCAATAAATTATAATATGGATGAAAGAAAGAACTATAGCGTTTTCATTATTTGAAGCCAAACAGAAATAAAAAATGTTGGAATTAGCATATGAGGTATGGTGCGGCTCTGTATTACTATCCAAAATGTATTTTATTTTTATTTGAAAACAACAACTTCAAGACGTAGATTTAAAATAAATATGTAAGCCTTTTCCCATTACACTAATAAGGGAAACACAGTTAAAGGAATTAAATACCCAGCCAAACACAACAATTTCAATTAATCTCAACCACTGACAATTTTGGATTCATAAACTATTGTGACGTCAAGACATAAACACTTCTAACATCTATTAGTTCCTATGAAAACTACATGAAACGTTATTGCAAACATATACATAAATGTATTCTGGTCAGGCTTGTTGGGTACCTCGAGAATACTGAGGTCATGATCCTTAGCGGTCCTAGAACCCCAACTGAGACCAATCCACATAGAAGCATTTTGGGTACCTAGAGACTACTGCGTTGTGTCCATAAGCATAATTAGCGAACAAAAAACCAAGATTAAGACCCACACAGTTGACAGAGCTAGGTCTCCCAATAGTGTTTCTTTCCTCTATATACATATAATGAATAATAGAGAGTGGGGGGGCAGAATGCGGAATAGCATTTCAGAGCGCTGTTTTGAAGCTTATCCTGTTAGGGGGAGGAAGCTTAAATTAATTCAAACACAACATATCTAAGAATACGAATAATTAACACTAAATTCTAAACACTTGTGTTGGAATGCACAGGTTTTAATGGAAAACCCACTCTATTCAAAATTACCAGCTTCAGTGGACTTGGGGACTTCAGTGCTAGCATTGAAAACAGCCTTCTTTCTAGTCAGAGAAAAGACTATCGGACGACAGGGCCGTGGAAGGTGTAACGTCTATAGCCCACTGTACAACAAATGACACGACTCTTCCCAAACCCTGCCTTCACCTGTGAAGGTACATCTTGTTGGATGCAGCAGCATGCGAGGTGTTAGTCTCATCAAGGTCATGCTGGATCTGCTGGATCCACATTGCAATACCATATCACAGCCACGATAAACACTAACGAAATTTAAAACAAAGACTTCATAACAACAAAAGTAAATTAAAAAAATTACTGAAGATTTGGTTCACTGATCTCGTAGGATGGTTAGGCGACAATTCCTCGGTGGCGCATACAAATTCATTCCAAATATTCAAGATTAAGAGTTTCTGTTACCTTAGCGTCTCTAAAACACCCCTGAACAGCAACCCGCACAAATAAAGATTGGTTTCGTGAAGATTATACACTTAGACTCCGCAAAACAAGGGCAGCTAGAAATACGCCCCCACTCCTAAAGCAACAGCAGTGGAATTAAGTGATGCGTGAAAATGTGGAATTAAGTGATGCTTGTTAATTTTAAAAAAACCGTAAAAATTAAGTTTTTGACTATAAATCCTTTATGTACGAGACATAACTAAAAGAATGTTCATTATAATACGCAGCGCAAGACCATCCAAAAATACAAAATTGCAGTTGTGTCGTAAAACATGTTTAATATAATGCGCACCGATCAGGAATATGTTTTTAAAAAGTGTTGACAATAAAATACGCACCTTATTGCGCGACAGAAAGGTTTTTTAATATAATACGCACCGCGACACTCTTATCCCGGCGAATAACTATGAGGACGACAGTGAATTTCCTGTACATCGACAACGTAAATCAACATGGACCCCTCCTTCCGTTCAATCTAAAGCTCTCGACCTTTACATTAAAAGTACGGAAAATCAAATCCATAATCTTCGCCAAACTCCTCTGAACAAATCCAATTTATCGAAAGAAGAATGGCGAGCACTTTTCCAACTGAAAAAACGCCAAGACATTGTTATCAAGCCGGCAGATAAAGGTGGAGCTGTGGTGGTGTGGGATAAGAGACTTTACATTGAAGAGGCCTCCAAACAATTAAATAATGCAACTTTTTATAACCCAAGGACAAACGATCCTATTATTTGTAATAATGAAATTGTTAAGGAGACTATTGAAGAACTTATAGATTGTGGTCAATTACCATCCTCTGCAAAAAATTTACGTATTTATGACAGTGATCTTGGTAAACCATGTTTATACTTATTACCAAAAATACACAAGCTGGGAAACCCTGGAAGACCAATTGTCTCCGCCTGCACTTGTCCTACTGAATTAATTTCAGATTTTTTGGATACTGTTTTTCAACCCATTGTTGCTAATTTACCATCTTTCATTAAGGACATTAGCCATATGATAAAATCTCTGGATTCCTTGGTTTTACCCAATGAAGATCATTTACTATTTACAATGGACGTTTCTTCATTGTACACGTCTATTCCTCATGCGGATGGCCTCTCTGCAATCTCATTTTTTCTCATCAAGAAGGCGAATCTCAAGATCCCCGCAAGTGTCATACTACGATTAACTGAGCTGGTCCTAAATTTAAAGTGGTTTGAGTTCAACGGACAGTTTTTTGATCAAATTAGTGGAGTTGCTATGGGAACGAAAATGGGACCAAGTTATGCATGTATATTTATGGGCCATTTGGAACACCTATGGAGTAAAAATTACAAAGGTATCTTTCCAGAGTACTACAGGAGATACATTGACGATTGCATTGGAATTACAAAAATGGACATGCAACAATTGCAAAGTTTTATTGACTTCGTCGGTAACTTCCATGCTTCAATCAAATTTACTTCAACAATCCATAGGAGTGCTGTTAATTTTTTGGATATACAAATTAAATTGAATGAAAATAAAATATCCACATCAATTTTTTACAAGTCTACAGACAGCCATAGTTTCCTTATGTACACATCGTCCCATCCTGAATCTTGTAAGAGCTCTATCCCATTTTCGCAACTATTGAGACTTAAAAGACTCTGCAGTGATGAGGCAGACTTTTTGGAGAAAAGTAATGAGATGCTGGACTTATTTTCGAAGGAGGTCATACCCGGAAACAGTTTTAATATCCGCTGTCAATCGAATTAAAGGCATGACCAGACAGGACACGTTTACATCATCTGTTTCTGATCAATGTGATCGATCCAAATTTATTTTAACTTTTCATCCTCATAATTTTAAAGCCCGCCAGGTGATTCTCAAAAACCGAACAATCCTTTTGGCTGACCCTCTAACTCATCAGATCTTCAAAAAACCTCCTCTTTTTGCTTTCCGGAGAGATAGAAGCCTCAGAGATATTCTTGTAAGAAGTCACCTTCCCACAATGAAAGCACATATTGGAACAAAAGGTTGCAACCATATGTGATGGAAATTAACAACATTTCTTTCCCTCTTGAAAAATTCTTAATAAAAGATGGATTCACTTGCACAAGTCGCAACGTGATTTATGCAATTCTTTGCAAGAGGTGTAATAAAATTTACGTGGGTGAGGCTGGTCGTCGTCTTGGAGATCGGTTTAGAGAACACCTGTATAATATAAATAAACAGGCTCAATGTCCTGTGTCTAAACATTTTAACAGTGTTGACCATAATGGCATATCAGATATTGCAGTAACTGGTATTATATATGCAAGCAATACCCATGATAGAATCCACATGGAAAATAGACTCATAAAAAGATTTGGTACGTTGGCTCCATATGGAATTAACCAAATTCATAATTTTACTTAACTGCAGAATCTTGTTCCCGTTGTGGTTTTTACTGTAACTTTGAAAACTTCCCCCTTTTTCCTATATCCTGTGTCCATGTTTGTTTTTGTTTTTCCTTTCTTTTTATTTAAAATAAATATTTCAAAATACAATATGTTTTAAGAATGTTATTATTACTTATGTAAGTATTGTAAGAATGTATTTTATCTTGTACTGATGAAGGCATTAGCCGAAACGTTTACTATCGTGACAGTCTAAAAATAAAGCTCAAATTTATTGTTTTCATTGCACAATTTGTTTGTGTACTTTGTATTTTATCTAAAAAAATAACATGATACATAGAAATAAATAAAATAACATAAAAATTCAATAATTTATTTACAGTACATGCGATCGATCTGAAATTTTGATACATCGTTTTTATCATCGGCATGCAACTGTCTGCAAAATTTCAGCTCGCTAGCTTACGAGGAAGTTGGTTAAAAATCGATCCAAAGTTTTGGCGACAAGCAAGCAAACAATCAACCAAACAAACAGAAACCACGAGTTAATATAACGGATTTAAAAATGCATGCAATCAAATGATTCAGTTTCATAAATAAGGATCATAGTTGGAGTTTGAACAAACTTAGCAAGGTGAAACTCAGCAACAAACAGACAGTTGTTAGATGAACTAATAATTTGTTCAAGCCCTTTACTGTCCAGCTGCAACAGAAGATAACGTCGTTTCTCATGTACCACAAAGCACGACTAAAATAACCAAAGTTAAAGCAAGGGTTTCATATCAGGAACTGGGTGATACCGTTAATAATAATAATCCCACAAGCATGTCAGGGAAATATTATAGCTAATGGGGTTTTCCCCAGTGTGTATGTGTTTTTCTGAGTCTGTGGTGTAGTGCGCAATAGTTCGCATGCTATTGAACACTATGACGTAGCATGAGAAGATGTGACGCATAAATGTTATGCTGGTGTTCGAGTTACTTAGTTGTAGCCTGTCCTTGTGGTCATTACAAGTACCCAGACGACGACGTAACAAAGGCATGAACTATCCTCCATTCTGTTTTTAAAATCAACCAAGATCAAAGCGAAATATTTCCTTTCATTATTTATCATATTTTAATCAGTAAGAATTTACCAGCGTGTTCGCCCAGACGTAACAAAATCTAAATTATCATCGTTAAATTCATTATTGTTACTATTGTTAGTTATTTGATGGCTTATTTTTATAATAGAGAATTTCTGTGATTGAATGTCTTGTATTGAATTTGTTTTAAGTGTAAAATAAAATTTGATGCTTATTTGTAAAAGAATGACGGCCTGTTTTGAAGATAAGATAACAGACGGAGAGATATTTAAAACTTATCTGGCTGTATCACATTGGAAACAGTTATCGGACACCTCTTATTGGCTAATTGTTAAGTCTTAAATGCAAGCTTGGAACTGAAAATGTAGCAAATACCTTATCGCTTTGCTATTATGACCTAGACGCCAAAACGGACCCCCCATCCCGCCTTTCATTTTAACATTTTACCAGTCGGCTCTAAGAAAAGCTTACAAAGATCATGCAACGTATTAATATTAAGAAAAGGAATGTCTAACTCTAAGCAATAAAATAATCATATAAATTGACAGAACTCTTCAAAGTCAAATACATGTAATAGCAAAATGGTCTCAAACTCATCTCGACGCAGAAGTTATTAGGGGCAATCGCATCATCAGCTCTCTCATACGCTAACGAGACATTGTACATCGTAGGTGGCTAAACCTTCTCCATATACAATGTCTTGTGAACCTCTTAATGGGTCGGATATTGAGACAATGCTAGACTTGTGAATCCTAAACAATAAATGTTCGATGAACTCCTCCGTAGCGCATAGAGCAGACAGAGGAAAATTATTTTTAAAAATAACAAACGAATCCATAAAAATCTACAATAATTCATTTGAACCAATTGCTATGGAGGGTGCAAGCTGCAAGAAAAGATTCACTATTCCAGCGCCATCCTCAGATAGTAAACACACCGCTCGCGCGCAAAGAAGCTGAAATGAATTCCATCAAATCTAGGATACAAAGCGTGGGTCCTACATGCGGGGAAGCGTTTCAGGCACAAATAGGACCAGCAAGCCACCTGCGTACCACGGTCATCCCATTAGAAAAACAAACACCACCACCAGATGAAGATGTTTGTTATAAATGCATGTATCGCAAATGCGAACATGTACAGGAATGAAGGCCACCTGTGTTATTGCAATATGAAACCGTGCTGCCACTTTTTAAGTTATATATTTAAATCTCACTTACTTAAAAGGTCACACACCAGTGACCAAGCACCTTTAAAAATACGTTTAAAAATAGTTTTTAGCAAAAATAATTTTAAAAATACCGATGTAACTAATGGTGAAATCCAAGGCAATATAAACAACCGGTAGGTTATTTTTTTTAAAGAGCAAAAACGGAGACTTCTAAGATTCTAAGAAATGCTAGAGGCAATGATAAATATACGACCTGATGGCATGGAAGAGCTTACCAGCTAAATACCTTAAATTACCAGGATTAAAAACACCAAGCCATCAAATATCTCATCGAAACTGATCGATTGCCTTATCCATACCAGCCAGTATTAGAAATGCTAAGGAAACGAGAAAGCTGGTAGTAATCTAACTTCACAGAACACAAGTTAACTTTCACTGACGTCGTATGAGATCACCCTTTATGGCTAGTTAACTTCCTACACGGAACCTTTTACTTATACATCGACAACTTTTATATTCTTACTATTCAAACTGTTAAATAAAACATGTCATATATTTGCCCCCAGATTATAACAGTTCTGTTTGAAAGCCACCCACTGCAGCATCAGCTACGATAATGAAACGTCTTTTATGAATGGATGTATGAGAAAAGAGGTACATGATTTTAGTTGGAAATCTTCCAGTTATCCTTGCAATCTATCTTTCATTAATTTTCGCGAGCCACAATGTGAACACAAAAGAGCCGCATGCGGCTCACGACCCGCGGCTGGACCGCCGTTGTATTAAACCTGGGGTCTCCAAACTACGGCCCGCGGGCTAGATGCGGCCCGCGAGGCCCTCTCATCCGACCCCTGGAGACCTTTTAATCTAAAAATAAAGATACTATTTTTACCTGTAGTTTACCACAAAACTTAGTAGTTGTGGGTTAGTAGTCGGCCCCCAAACTGCTGTTTGACAGTTAATGCGGCCCTCCGGGAGAAAAGTTTGGAGACCCCTGTATTAAATGGTGGGCTCGTGATAGAGCAGTCACAACGGAAGCGGCTGTCCTCAATTTTTTTTAATTAGGAGGGTTGTGATTTTCGGTCCGCTCTCGAACTTTCTGCGAGAAAGGTGCACTTTAAAATTCACGACCCACCCCAGGCGGCACTAAACTTATCCATGACGCCACTGAGCTGCCGTTTTATATAATCCAAAATTCTGTGACTTGCCTCGGAAATTAATGACATCGCATTGCGTTACAGCCCCGACCGATCCGGCTAGTTTCAAAGAACAATTGATCGCTAATATATGGTAAACTGGAAGGCGTAGGTTAAGCATGTGTAGAGCACTAGGAGAAATGCTCCGGTGGCATGGATTACCTCACCTGGAGGGAAATTACGCTCGATACTAATAGGTGACGGAAAACCTTTATATTGGTAAACCGACTTTTATACTAGGCTGGCTGTATGGTTGTGCGGTATAAACTGTGCCATTTTAAAATGTGACGTATTTAACATTATTGGCCTGATTACTATTGCCAAAAGTTGAAAATTGATTTAATGGCTTGGTGAATAAGAAGTTGGGGAGTATTCCACACTAAGCCAGGGACGAAGTCTCTTTGGCATGGCCCCATCAGCATCAATGTTCCATTTAAGCTGCGCCGCCACGCAGATATCGGACCAACGCCGTGCAGCAGTTAAGAATTACAGCGCAGCAATTTGTATAATATATTGCATATTAAACATCCCATAAAAACAAAGTTTTTGACTATAAATTATAAATAACTTATGTATGAGACATAACTAAAAGTATGGATTATGTTCAATATAATACGCACCGCGCGACCGACTAGCATAAACATTTACAGATCGGGAAAATTTTATAAAAGTATGTTCAATATAATACGCACCGCGCGAAAGTCTAGACTCTACCAGCCTAACACAAACATTTACATGCCATATAGAGATACATAGGGATAATCTAAAAATTAATTTATTTAATTACGGTACATTTGATCGATGTGAAATTTTGATACAATGTATTCTTAGGTGCCAAAAGTCTATGTGTTAAATTTCAGCTCGATAGGATCACGGGAAGTGGGTCATTTTTTACTTTTGTTTTTCCGCGGTATCACGACAGACAGAGAGAAACAGAAAGAGAGACAAGACGGTGAAGTTAATATAAGGGATTTTAAAAAAATGAATGCTGTGCAACTTTGCACACTAGTTGCACACAAGGACGAAAGAAATTTAGAGGGACCAGCATATGTACATTAGGTGACAATACGGTAATGAAATCTTGTCATTTCTTGTATTCAACTTGTCACGACAAAAAAAAGTGCGCCCCCCCCCCAAACCACCCATTGATTTGATGTCCCACTAAAAACAGACGTGCCTGCCGCCTTCGTTGAGGGTACCGGGGAAGCATTGATTAAAAAAAAACAAAAAAACTCCCGATCAAGTGGGCTATCAATGAAATGTTCACTGGCGTGTGATATGACTAGCAGAATGAACGTTCATAACCACACTATGGATCTTCAATGACGGTGAAAGGAGACCAACTGAAGAGCTCGGTACGATGGCGTGACAGACAGGGCTAGTGGTGGTTTTTAAGTATGGGATTAACATGGGGGAGGGGGAGTGATGAGTGGTTTTCGTAACAAAAGGTTGACATATTTCAATGACCATATGAGAATCCCACAAAAATAAGTATACAGTCGGACCTCTCTAAGTCGAACTTCCCTCAGTCGAAAACCTCCCTATATCGAATTAATTGTTAGGTCCCGGCAAACTTCTGCGCCAATTACACACACCAGTTTCCATAACTCGAAAACTCCGTAAGTCGATTTTTTTTCCTGGTCCCTTTCAGTTCGACTTAGACAGGTCCGACAGTACTTTTTGTATTGTTTCCAAGTCCTTCATTTATATATATATATATATATATATATATATATATATATATATATATATATATATATATATATAAAAATATAAACTATAATTGCATTGCGATACCACCTAGACTCTAGACCAGTGATGGCGAACCTTTTTTTGGGGTGGCGTGCCCGAAATTCAACCAAAACCCACTTATTCATACAGCAAAGTACTAACACTCCCATGAAACCCGAAAATGGGTTTAGGCTGGGCTGGTTTTTAAGGAAGTTAATATTTTAGTCGCGTGCCGGCTGATGAGACTCTGCGTGCCGGCTGATGAGGCTCTGCGAGCCGATTGTGGCACGAGTGCCATAAGTTCGCCATCACTGTTCAAGACAGTTATCTATATTATAAATTTTGAAAAGGAAGTTGTAAAGCCTGGCGAGAAATAATCAAACGCTAACTTGCAAGTCCCGCCAGGAAAGAAACAGTCCACCTACACCTATGCGGTACACTTCAACTTCCAGATGTATACCTGCATGGCAAGACTAAAGGTTAAACGTTGTCAACCATTAGAGAGCAACGTGTGAGTTGAAACGCCGCTACTTAAAAAGCAAACCGACGCGTCGTGATCAGCGCTCCAAACAGGCAATCGACGTCCTCTATCCCAATCTTAACACAAGCCATATCGATTACCCTTTAAGTACTTGCATCAGATTTACTTGTAAAGGGAGGTTATCGACCACACAACCAACCAACTCACTGATGCTCTCTCTCCAGCAGTCCGTTTTGGTGAATGAATGTGTGAACATTTACCGGTAGTTGATAGGAAGCACTAACGAAAGACGGCGAGCACCGACTATCATCTACTTACGCGGATTTAACAACAATAACAACCCCCCAATAAAAACAAAGAGAGAAGGCGTGCACCAATCCAATGTTTATATCTATATAACAAATAGTCAATACTCTACATTCAAGCCAAATAGATGGCATGGTGCTGGTGCCTTCTGCCCCACCACTAGTCAATGTTTGGTGAATAGACAAGAGAACCACAAGCTCTGTCTTCAACTACAAAGGTTGTTCAATAAATAAGATGCTAATTGATGCAGTAGTATATCACCGTACTATTGATTACTTTGGTCACGTCCTTAACCAGTTATGCTCTCATCCACTGAGATTCTCTGACAAAAGCGATCAGGTCAGTAATAAGAATCCACGTATCTTCATCTTGATGTGAATTCTAAAGCAAGATCTCCTCGGGGTGAAAACAAAATAACTTGATTTCTAAGGTTGCCAGAGTTCATGTTAGAAACAGTGACACGATGCTTATGTTTTTATTTTATTTTTTCATCCCAATTGTTAAAGTAATTGAAAACTGTTTTAAAAATCTACTAATATACATTTAAAATAACGGATAAAGATGCTCATACAATTTTTTAAAAACGCATGGCATGGGCCATCAAATAATGGTGATACATATACTATTCGATGGCCGCCTATTCGATACCCCAGTCAAAGTGAGACTTCAGAATCACAAGTCCACTCCTCTGGTGTAGAATCACATCTCTCAACACGTGGTATATACATATATATGGCGGCTTGAAATTTGTTAACTTGAATCCCTTCCCGTTAAACTCACAGGAGCGGAGAAGACAAATTTAGCCCTAGCCAAAGCATGGGATGAATATATATGCGAAACGGGGCTAGTGCTGAGAAGGGCATCCAGGGGAGATCTGTGAGGGTACGCACCATATTGATCTGGACCAGTAATGTGATGGATATTGATTGAAAATTAGGGGCATGCTGGAAATCTCCATTACGAAGACAGGGGGCGGGGGAGAAGATACTTGAAAATATAAAAGGTAATTGGAAAAAAAAAGAAAACAAAACAGAAAATTGAAGGAGGCGAAGAGGGAATGAAATAAAATAGTGAGCTCGTAAGAGATTTCAGGGGAGGGCACACACATGGGAGTTGAGTTGTACGGTTCTTTTTGCAATCACTAACAAGCTACAAAGATACGATTGCTCGAAAAAATGGGGCTCCCAAATGATCGTTAGGTGGCCAGTGTGGCTATTGTTGATGTTTGTGTCAAGGGTCTTCAGTCCGGCTCTTGTTTGGGTTAAGGACATTAGGCAACGAACTTTCTGGAAAGAGGGCTTCTTGCTGAAAGAATTAACGCCTGGTCATCATTATTACTTGGGATGTGGTCATCTTTTCCCCGTATATAAAGTGACCAACCATAATTGATCCGCGGAAGATGTATCACCGAGTGAGGGCACAGAAAGAGGTCGAGCGACAACTGGTTCAGGACTTGTCACTAATAAGGGGAAATGAATTGACCGGTTCGCGCGAACATCACCGATAACAGACTTCCTAACACCACGGGCCGGAAGGCATTATTAGAGTGTTACTTGAAATGAGAAAAGTGTCGGCATTTTGGGGAGCCCACGAGAGGAAGATCGTTGTTGAATTCTGAAGTGAATGTTAAGTTTGTGTACAAATGATAAATTCTCAGGCATGAAACACGGTTCAATGAATCGCAATACGAGGCCATGCTTTTAGAATGTTGAAACTTATAGCTATAAACAGGCTTTTCTGCGGCATTACATGCTGCGAAACCTACAAGCGTTGAAGGGTTGGTATAACACGAAACTGACCTAAGTTAGCAAATGACTTAACAGTCAAATTAATATATAAATAGGGTGAGGTATCTCATCCATACAGATTGATGTCAAGACGAGATTAGAATATTTTCATGACTAGGAGACACAGAAATGAATTAGTTCCTTTGTTTTATATATAATGTATTTCCTAAATAATAATAATAATAATAATGCGTTTCTTAACAAGAATCTGACTGTAAATAAACAATGTCATCCGGGAACACGAAATGTAATAGTCTATTTCCTTCCGCATTAACAACAACTGATCTTTTTTATATAGTATTACTGTTGTCATGCCGTGACATCAGTGAGAAATTGGCAAAAAACGTCCATCTGAAAAGCTTGCTCAGAGAAACAATAGAACTGAAAGGCCAGGAAACTAGAGTGTGTGGGTGCGCCGGCGAGGGTGATGTTACAAGGAATGTGGTGCTTGAGTTAACACTTGCAGAACTCCCCGCTCCCCACAAGCAGCGCAGCACCGGAGACAGACTAGTGTGCCACATTCACGGAAAATAGAGGGGAAATAGTGGATGAGCTGCAGGCAGTCAGTGCAGTGTTTGCTTTCATCTCTCTTGACATGCTTCCCAAAACCGATATTGGGCAGAGTGCGGGCGGGGGGATTAAATACAGTTGCTTCAACATTATACAACGAATAATACAAGCAATAAAATAGGACGCTGGTCACCATCAGATAGAAATTTTGATATCAAAATTTAACAAGTTGGTAGTCTAGATGGCGCCCACCCCTTGAAGTGATAATACTTTCAAATCAATGAGGAAATATGACGGTATCTTAGTAATCTCAAACACACCAACCTCGGGGATGGAATAAATGAATATGATCACGTTATTAGGATTTCTTCGGGTTATTGGGATTTCTTCGGGTTATTAGGATTTCTTCCACTAAAAGACTAAAACGAGTTGGGTTGTTTCTCAAACTAGCAAGCTAAAATGTATTGGAGATTGAGTTGAAGATTTTAGGATAATGAATCTCTTGCCTAAAGAACACATGAAAACGTTTATTGCTTCTAAGACTAATTCAAGGTTTTGTCCAACTCTGATCTCGATTCAATTCAACCGATGGTTTAATCTTAATGGCAAACTAGCTGGCAGACATAACCTTAGTCTACATTATGTTTTTTTAAAACAAACAAAAAGTCATACCTAACATAAGTGACCAGAATAAAAGCCATTAAACAAAATTCCCTTTTACCCGGTATTTCCCAGGACTGATTTTACATGAACATTTTTTAGGACTTGATATTCTTCAAGATTTAGATTGCAGCTGAGGATGGTGTATGAGCAAGAGAAAGCGTGATACCATTGTTTTTTGTTTTTTTTTGGAGAAAATCAATAAAGGCTTAACTGCTGTTCCCGAGGAATATCCAATGGCGTTTGTCTGTTACTACTGACAGCGGTAATATCCACAGGCTTTTGTGTGTTACCAACAGCTTTAATATCCAAAGGCGTTTGTCTGTTACGGACAGCTTTAATATCCATAGGTTTTTGTCTTTTAGTGACAGATTTAATATCCATTGGCTTAATGTTTGTTACTGACAACTTTAATACCCATAGGCTTAATGTCTGTTACTGACAGCAGCTTTAATACCCATAGGCTTATGTCTTTTACTGACAGCTTTAATATCCAATGACAGTGTCTATTAATGAAAACTTAAATATCCATTGGCTTTTTGTCCAATGTAATATCCAATTATGCTTTGCTATCTATTTTAAGGGGGACATTACTGTCACATTACTCACACACATATTATTTTTAGGGCTGCGGAAATTAACGATTAATTTCTTGATTAATTGTTAAAAATTTTGACTATTAAATTTTTTAAAAACAATTAATCGACCCACCACTTATAAATGTACTATAAGTCAAAAAGTAAAATATTTCGGTCGATAAATATAAACTAATTTCCGGTCGATTACACAAACATTTTGGTTTTAAGCTATTGACTGACGTGAATGTTCAGAATGTTGATAAAGGTTAATGTGTCCATTGAGAGAAAGCGTTTGCCTACCATGAAATGTTCCCTCTAAGTCTAAGCTTTGTTGATCCGTGTGCAAAGTTAACAAAAAATCTCGTGCGCAAAGTTGCACAATGTCCATTTTTTGTGCTATATTTTTCAAAATTTGATGCGCGGTGATTCTAAACTCCTGCGTGGCGTCTGTCAAATATCTGCGCAGCCACGCTGCTTAAAGGGAACTTTGCTACCATGGTTCTAACACTTCGCTTACATATCACCCGCAAACCAAACATCTCATACAGTATCTGAAACTTTAGCTGAGACAATCTAAAGCTATGTGAACGATTGTTCTGCTCAGCTGGTTATATTGTCAATAAGACGCACTCATCACTCGAACCAAATAATGTCAATACACTTGTCTGTTTGCGTTGTTGGTTAAAAGATGTCAAATAAAGAAGACATTCCAAATTCTATTTCGATTTTGGACAAGCATTTTAATAAATTTTTGGCTTTAATCAAAATTAACGATTAAATTTAAATTAATCGATAAAAGCCCTAATTATTTTCATTTACTATTTAATAACATATAATTCATTAGGATCCCAAGGAACAGCTCATAGCCATTAGTACTGTATATAGTGTATACCAACAAAATGCATGTAGGTTAAAAGTAAGAAATCAATACATTAAAGATACTTTTTGAATAAATGTAGTCAGATATTGTTTTAATATAATTTTTCCTCAACATGCTGAATGAAAAGATCTTGCCACTGAATAAAACTCCTAGTTCTTGGTAAAGTTGAGCATAAATAATTTAAAATCTACTCACATTTTTGTGATTGACCAATTTCATTAAAACAAATTCACGGTAAGCTCTCTTGGCGTGTGTCACATTCTGAAAGGGTCTGCTGAGCTTCTTGATCGCCACATTTGTGTCTGTCAAGGTATCGCAGGCGGCACTGTTTGAGAAATCATGAGACAATCTCAAAGACCCACAATGTCGTATTGTTATAGGAAATGCAAGCACATTACCAACAGCACCTATTTAATATTTTACTCATGAAAAACGCAAGAAGCAGGAAGGAATGTTTTGAAGGTGTCAAGAAAAATATTTAAACATACACTGTAGTTGTGGGGTTTTTTTTAAAAAAAAGATACAGCCTCTTTATGACTGGGTGGCATTCCAATGTTTGCAAATAATAGGCTTAAAATGAATGCTTTGATATCTATTACTAGTTTGTGCTGCGGCGCCGTGGCGTCTGCGGCACCCCCCTTTTTTTATGGGTGCCGTACCTTTTTCAAAAGCCCAACTAACTTGTCCTTGTATGATAAATACGTAATATTAAAATTTCTTAAATGTACACAAAGTATTTTATAATAGTTTTTTTTTAAATTTTATTTTTTATGTTAAAAGCCCAAGTAACTTATCCTTGTATGATAAATACGAAATATTCCTAAAATGTTAACAAAGTATGTATATAATATAGGTTTTACTGTGGCGCCCTTTTTATTTAGGGCGCCTACGGCGCCCACTTTTTTCAAAAGCCCAACAAACTTGTCCTTGTATGATAGCTACGTAATATTAAACTACCTTAAATGTACACAAAGTAATTTTAAATTGAGGTTGTAGGGCGCCTATGGCGCCCACTTTTTGTTGGGGGTCAAAAGCCCAAGTAACTTATCCTTGTATGATAAACATGAAATATTCCTGAAAATTAAACAAAGCATTTATATAATAATTTTTACAGTGCTAATCACCACACGATTTTTAAACTAATTTTAGAAAGCAGCACACCAAATTACTGCACAAAAAAATAACTATTTGAGTCAATCAGCACTGCTTACAACGCAAAATTTAAAAAAAGCAGAGTGATTTCCCTCAGCGTTAGGCGGCAGTGATAATTGAGCGTAAATATATAATATATATTATGAGTTTTTATTTTTGCTTTAGAGATCAATCAGTAGCAAAAAAAATTTTGGGCAAAGCATATACAACTGTTTAACAATTCCTAAATTAAAATAAACAATTGTTATTCTCAGAGTACTAAAAGTATGATGTATTTTTCATACATGGTTTTATTTTTAAGTTTGGAATGTCATAAGATAAAAAAGCAATACAGTGCAACCCAGCTATGTTGCCGGAATTAGGGTTTGCCAAAAAGCTATGATATAACCTATTATCTATACAAATGAAAACCAATATGGCACCAATATTTGAATTTAGAAGCCTCCTGTCATTCAAAAATACAAATAAAAAATAAGAAACTAATTTAAAACCTAACACCTTGGCTCGTGATTAATTAATCTAAAGCTTTTCCTGATCAATGTTTAAACATTTTTTTCACACGACCAACTTTTATGAATGAAATTGGGAACACAGAAATAGTAGTAATAGTTGAATCATGAGGTTGAATGAATGGTTTCAAATGACAACTATTCTTCACATGGCACATTATAAATTTTCTTTTTTACTTTGTGAGCAAAACTGTTATTAATGATGAATAGCAGCGATTGACAGGCTCTAATAAGACCTAACATATCAAAGGGGCCGTCAACAAAGTACGTCACGCTATTTTTAAATCCCTCATATTAAATTCACCGCCGTCTCTCTCTGTCTGTCGTTCGTCATCGGGCGGGCAAATAAAAGTAAAAAATGACCCACTTCCCTTGATGCCATCGAGCTGAAATTTGGGACATAGACTTGTGTCACCTAACAATGCATCGTATCAAAAATTCAGATCGATCGAATGTACTGTAATTAAATAAATGCATTTTTAGTTTATCTCTATACAACGTATGTAATTCAATTTCAGTTTGTTATTGTTTATTTTTCACGTGACAGTTCAGTTTGCGCCATCCGTCGATGTACCGGCGTGCTTTTCTTTACATTTTACGTGTCCCGCTGAACTCGATGCAGCGATCGGTGACCAGACCTTTCCCCTCTCCATCCTGCCCCCCCGGGGTTATAAAGCAAAGGGGAGTTAAGACAGATTCAGTCTGTAAATGTTTGTCGCGTTTGAACATAATCAATACTTTTAGTTATGTCTCATATATAAAGGATTTATAGTCAAAAACTTTGTTTTTACGGGTTTGTTTTATTTACCATTTTGAACTCCCCCCCCCTATCACAAATCTAGGACCCCCTGTCCCAAATCTAGGACCCCCCCCCTTTAAGTACGTCACACTTTCAGCAAAAATTTAGTTTTTTATTAACAAAATAATTAAAATTTAATATAAAACAGCGTGACGTCACACATGGCTGGACCCCCCCCCTGTCACACTTTCTTACACCCCTCTGGAGCGTGACGTACTTTATGGACGGCCCCAAAGGTGTTGTCCTTGAGAATAACTATACACTTTGATTGTCAGACAGAGCTGAAAATGGCTATAACATTATGAAGAAAATATTGAGTGCGCTTATTTTCCTTTTTTTTAAATTTAAATATGTTTTCATTTTCTGATGTCTACTAAAAGCAATGTGAATTTACTACAGTATTTTATTTTCAATTTTCAAAAAGTTTATGCACTTCCAACCTAGTATATAGTAGATACGTTTTCTAACCCAAGCAATACAACACTCTAAAGATGATTAAAATTGCTAAAGCTTACCAAACAATTCCTTGAGCTCCAGATCCAATAGGTCTAAGATGTTGATAGCGTTTGAGTATGGTAAAAGTGGAATCACCAACCTCCACTGTGTAAAAGAGGTTTGTGTGTTTACTCATGTTGCTTAATTGAAAAAGGTAATATTTAAGTTTAAAAAACTTTGGTCTTCAAACACCCATTGGGTTTGTCTTGATAAGATTTCTGTCTACCAATCCAAGAAAATTAGATGTCCTGAAAAGAAAAAAATTAAATTTACAAAGATACTATATTATAAGGTGTAATAATAATATACATGTACTTATAGTCTTAATTACACTTGGCACTGCTTTTACATTACATGTATTTAAAAATTAATACTAGTAAAAGTTTTCACTGAAGGTAGACTTCCACTTAAAAAAGGGGATGGTTTATCTAATCTTATCTTTCAAGACGCTATGTTTATCAATGGTTTATGTCTATTCTTACATTTTTATGAGAGTTTAGAATGTTGATAGTTTGTTAGTTTACCCGGCCTGTTCAGGCACCCTTTTCATGCAAGACTAGAAAGTACACAACATAAAACCTTTTAATAAGTACTTTTCAATGGTCAAAGATGCTGAACAACATGCAAAAAGTGGTATGCTAAAAAAAATAAGACATATGGGCAGCTCAACCTCCTTAAAGTTGTTTTATTTAGACACAATTATAATGTACCATATATACTCGTTCTAAAGCCGACCTTTTTTGAAGAAAATCTAGGAGGAAAAGTGTGTGTGTTCGGCTTACGAGCGGGTCATAGGTGATTTCTGCATGTTCATTGAATATCGGTGTTGTTATTGTAGGTCATCAAGGTCATTGTCTACATTCTACAAGATTCTACTGCTCTACCAGAAGCTATAAAATATTATTAAACATGTGCACATACCTTATTTAATAATTTTATATATTTTGGTGAATGTTTTAATAAATTGTTTTACAAATTTTTTTTTCAACAAGGAATTTTAATGCACGCGCTTTCGCCACTGTGTACCAAAGAAGAAAAACAGAAAAAATACCGGTAACTCTTGCATAAAATAGAGCACAAAAACAAAGATGAGTAGTACAAAGTAAACAATCATAATGACAGATTTTGCTTGTATTTTTAAAAAAATGTGTACCACAGGCTGTCCTATTTTTTTTGGGGGGGGTCGGCTTGCGAGCGGGTTACACACTTTTAATACTTTTCTCTTCCAAAAAAGTGGGGGCGGCTTATACACGAATGGGCTATAGAACGAGTAGCCTATATATAGTACTTAATAGCATTTACCATTTAAACATACTTAAAACCTCTATCACAGAGAATTGCTATAAAAGATTAAACATATAATACTTGACACCTCACACTTCTAAATCAAATTTAAGTTATTCCAAAGTTACTAATTTGGCTAATGTTTTTTCAAACAGATAAATGCTAACAAAGCGTCTTCAAAAAGATATTGCTGCTAAATTTTTTTAAAGTTTATTTCTCAAAATCTTTCTTTTTTTTTGTTGCTACAATGAGTTTTCATTGCTTTTGGAACAACCATACTTTTGAAAGTGCTTAATGTTCTTTGGCTATCCACATTTTATGATTAAACAAGATAATATTATTAAATTCAGAAATTATTTTTTGAGTATATAAAAAAAACCTAAACAGTTCAATGTTAGAAGTTCCCACATTTTTTTAATTAAATCTCAAAAGTGTATACTACATTAAATTAAGAAAAAGTTGAAACTTAAACATAAGAACAGGTCTCATGCGTTTATGAGATTTCAAAATAATTTTATTTTAGTATATTTTTATAATAAAGTAAAAAAGAAGCTAACAGAGGCCAAATAAAAATGTTTACGAAATTGGGTCATATGTTTTTTTCATCATTTTGCAAAAGCCCCAAATTGACTGAATATCGCAGTAGCTACATTGAATAATGAAATCAGTATTGCAGTCTGCAAAATTTGAAAATATTACAAAGTTTTGGTATTTAAATATCGACACTTGTGTCTGTGATAAACAATTGTAAAGTTTTAAATTTTTACCATAATGTTTTTATCTTTATTTTGATTAAAAAATAATTTATTCTACTGGCTTGAAATTCTAATGGCTAATGGGTAACCTTATTTGCCAGTCACACACTTTCTGACTTTAAAAGAAGTGTAACACTTGTATACCACTTTCACAAAAAATTTAATTTGTTAATGCCTGAGGTAGTGACTCATAATGCCAAATACCGCATACTTGAGGAACCACCTTGAGAGATTTATTACTACATGTATATTGAGAATTTGTGGCAAAGCCTATCGATTAGTTTTAACAACTAAAAATGAGATTACAATAAATATATACATCCTTGTATAATAACAACGCTAATTCTATGTTAGATGCTCTGTAGGTACCAATTTTCCCTCAATGGTTCGTTGGTCCCTGTGCAAAGTAAAAACACTCGTGTGCAAAAATGCAGTCTCCATTTTTTGTGCAATATTTTACAAAATTTGCTGCGCTGTAACTCTGAGCTGTAGGTAGGCTAAATAAAATAGTCTGGGCAATCTTAGAGTTTTGTTAAATTTTAAGTGACCATCAAAGAATTAGTGATAATCTATTTTCTTGAATCAGTCAATTGTTGAGGATGAGGTTTAATTCAGAAACAATGATATTAAAGTGTTAAAATATGAATTATTCATCATGTTCTCTATAAAGTTTAAGTTGGTTTCCCAATCTTTGCTCAAAACAAATACACTTATTAGTAAACAGTTCATAAATTGTTTTCTAAGAGACTCAAAACTGATATCCCTCAATCAAACCCATACATCGATTGCATTAGGACAGGGGTCACCAGGCAAGGCCTGAAGTAACTGAAAGCCATTTTTAAAATATAAAAAATTGTTGAGAGCTGCATTGAAGCACTATGGGTCATGACTCACTCTGTATGAAAAATTATTTTTGTGATTTACTTTTAAAAATTAATTTTTTATTCAAATTCAATGATTTAAGCATTTCAATTGTTTTATCCCTAACCGTATGTTGAAGTTATATATACATTACAGTTACACAACTAACAACTATTAAAATATGTAAAATTTACGAGGAGAAACACACTGCCTATAAACTTATTATTTTTTTTTGTGTGTCCCATAACCTCGTGGTCGTAAGGGGTTCTAATGTTTCCGTTAGAACTTTCTTTGTGGCTTGGTAGACTTGGCGGCGCCCATCTCCTCTCCAAGTCAGCGGAGGACTTCTTAGCGATAGTCATATATCAATCTTTATAATGTGGCCTTAGCGTGGCTGGATCCCATGCACCTCAGCTTGTGAGGCAAGCGCACTACTGACTGCGCTCCAGCCGCCAAACTTATTATTACATTGTCATTAATTATTATTCTGCTGAGAAGCCTTTGAACTAGCAAGTTGCTTTAAATCTGATAGGTAGCTGATAGTTGTGGTGCGAAGAACTCTGTCAGATGCCGGTTACTATTTACTGCTCGATGCTTTAATTTTATGATTAACTTCATTGTGGAGTACAAAGATTCACAGCAGTAGGTTGTATTGAAAATGTATATAAGTAGGCAACTAGCTTTCTTAAGTTGAGGATATTTTACTTCTGGCACAAGCTTCCAGAAATGTGAAACTGGATTTTATATTTTTATTTCCTGCATCTTGTTGCCATATTTGATCTAAACTTTTAAGCAATAAGTTAAAAACTTAAGGAGGACTAACAGTAATGGTCAATAATTCAAATGCAGATTTTTACCAGAACTAGAAATTTATCAGTTTACATCACCAAACAATGTGAACACAGCAGAGCCGCATGGGGCTCATCTGTATTTGCATTGCGGCTCTACAGTTTTGGCCCCCATTGCATTAGGATAATAGAAAAGATAATACTTTCTTTTTCTAAAATCTGTTGGCTATTTAATTGTTCTTTTAAAAAAAATTAAACACATATCTATTGATAGCTAAAAATTGAGAAAAATTAAATTTAAAAAAAAACATTTAGTGCACATTTTTTGGCCTACCTCCTCCCAAAATCTGTTTGATACTTTTATGCTGACATGGAACAAGAAATCAAGCCTTGCCTTAAGCATACATTTTAACTTAACAAAAATATGTTAACATTTCTAATTCAATTATGCAAAATATTACAGATGCTGCAAGTACAAGGCTCGAAAATTCCTTGTAGATTTTTTTCATGACTTGAGGGATTGTTTCCAAATTGTGTAGAATTTTGTAAAATATTTCAGCTGCCCACTTGCAAGATCTCTTTGAAAAGTATGCAGTTTTCTTTCAAATGGTTTAAATCGCATAACATCCTTTCTGCCGTTTTTCCCATCCCAGTTGCTTGTTCAGTACATTGAAGTGTTATATACTTTTATATACATGTACTCCTTTTTGGCTTTGTTGTGCTTAATTTGACTGAGCGCATGTGAATATGCTTGGTTTCCATCCTAAGCTTTCATGTTTTGCTAATTGCTATATTATTAAATTTCATGTTTTTACATTATATTTGTACATTCTGTTTAAGATATTCAATTAGAGTTAGGTTACCTCAAAATGCTTAGATCTGAAAATGGGCAGTCTACAATAAATTTCAATTCATTTAGCAAACATTAGCTGCTTCAACTTTGGCGTATTCTTTGCCATGTAACAAGTAATATGACTGGCCCAAACAATTGAAAGGTCATAAATTGGGGAAAACAATGTTGTATATCATTTCTATAGCGACATATAAAATCTTAAATATAGGCTTAGGCCAGTGGCATACTGCGATAAGTAAGTAAGTGAAAAAAATCATGTAAAGACTAAAAACTTATTTAACTTGAATAATATTATTTTATTGGGATTATTGATTAAATAAGTAATATTTTAGTCACATGCCGGCTGATGAGGCTCTGCGTGCCAGCTGTGGCACGCGTGCCATAGGTTCGCCATCACTGGCCTATAGTCCATGTGTGAATCTTAGGGTTTTGATTAGGTTTAGATAGCGATGACAATAATATAAATAATACAAACATACTATGATAGTGTGATAGGTTGCACTTGTCTCAAACTGATTTATTTATAAAAAATTATTTATAAAATGTGCTGGTAAAATAGAAATCTAGATAATATGACTTTATCACAATAAATATATTTTAAAAAGCTACCGTTTTAAAAAATTGTATATATTGACTTTTGATATCATTTGAATTTAAACTTTTTTTGAAATGATATGTAATGTTTTCTTAAGAATAGAATCATTTTAAACGTTGCGCCCAGCCATTAAAATCGGCTATCTCAAAGTAGCCCCCAAGTCGCCCAAGACAAAAAAATTGCCCACCCCTGGCCTAGAGTGAGAGTAGGCCCTCGCCCTAATAATAATACCAGTCCGATGCTACTTTTAATATCTTTTACCATTTTCATTTACTACTAAAGTCTGAAAGTGATTTCACAAATAAATTTACTATAACTATAATTAATAACTATTTACTATACTATACTCTAATGTTCAACTATGGTATAGGCATAGGCTATTATTATAAACATAATATAGGATATTAGGCCTATATAATATATTATAATTATATAGTGAATAGTGAAATAGTAATAGTGAAATAGATAATGAATGCCATGCCATGCACTTAATGCTACATAATAATCTATTTTCAGAATCTTCTATTTCTAAAACTATTAAAATTAAAATATAAGTAAATAAGTAATTTACTTAGTAAATGTAGGCCAACTCTAATTATAAATCTTATTTGTATTTATCTTAAACTTAATCTACTTAATGATTATTAGTGGCAACCATGTATTCCTAAGCCTTAGCCGTCTAACTCTAACATATCAGAAATACACAGAAACCTATTTATAGGTGTCAATTTTTAGTTGGACACTGGGGCTTTCTAATGATGTGCTGGATAGTCCTAAATAATAAAATAATATATTAAAAATTCGATTTTATTTGTTAATCATTATTTTAATATTTATTGTTGTATGTGATTTCACAATATTCATTGGACAACAAATTTATGGGTTAATGTAATGACATAGAATAATATAGTTTTTAACCAACGCTACTCACAGATAAATGAAATAGAAAAAACGATAAATTAAAATGCAGAAAATCAATTGTCATGAGTCAGACGATGTTCAACTCTCAATGCGTTCACTAGCTCACTCATCATTTAGGGACTGCTGAGTTTGACGTCAACATTTGTTGTGTAGTTTTGATTATCGTTTACTGCGAGACTAATACCACTAATAGAGTTGACTACACAATTATTTATACTCGCTAGTCAAGGCTATTAAAATAAGTTTAAATCCGAAGGCGAAATAAAACTTAAACATCCTTATTTTATTTATTGGTATTCAAGTAGTTGAAATAACTATTAGCCGATATGTCCGAAGTGTTGACGATCGATTTTTATTTACCCCCATCCGTATTTTGTAAAGATTGTCCACACCCACTCATTCCATAAAATGGCCTTTTCTACAGTCATTTCCTGACATTCCTTTCAGATTGTTAATACACAATATTAATAGTTTGTTGAAAATAAGGGGGAAAACACATCTTTAGACAAAAATTTTTTAAGTGGGGTGTTAAGAATAACACGAGTGTTGAATATTGTAAAACATTGATTCTATTTATTCTAGGCCTTTTAAGTATTTTAAGCATTGACTCGGGAAGAGGGGCGCTCAGCCACGGGCCAGTGCGACACTTTCTGCTTTTGATGAAGGGTGACATTTTTCGGCCAAATGCATATCTTTCTTAGGGGACATGGGTGGCATAATTTGCTTGTGCCGGATTATCTTGACCCAAGTTATGCCACAGTTTTTCAGTTTAAGTAATTATTCTTTAATACACTACACGGACGTGGAATCATATTTCTGATTATCATGATTCTTCTAAGATGTTTATTTTAATTATTATTAGTGTATAACTATCATTAATGTGTTTTAATTGTTCCTATTTTATTGAAGTTATTCATCTTTTTTCTCATAAATGATTAGGATTTTAAAAAAATTTTTTTTTGAAATCCACAAGCCACAAATATTTCATCAGGGGCCGTCCATAAATGTCGTCATGCGTCTATGGGGGAGGGGGTCTCGTATGTGTGACGAGGGGGAGGGGGTCTTTAAGAAATGTGACGTCACACAAAAACGCGCAACTTTAAATAAAAGTTCTACTTAAATATTTGATTGCTTGCAATTTATCTAATGAAGTTTTCAATGGCTGGGCGCGTGTTACGATATTAGAGTGCAGACTTACACTAAATACATATTTAAATGACAAATTTTAAATAAAACATAAAAAACAAAGTTTTTGACTATAAATCCTTAATATACGAGACATAACTAAAAGTATGTTCATTATAATACGCATAGCACGACAATCCTAAAATCCAAAATTTTAGGTATGCCTCATATATAAAGGACTAGAAATATACCCGCTCCTTGTAATTGTAGCGGGAGTGTGCTGACCCTTTTTCCCAAATATTAGTTGCTGGTTATTACAATTTTTATTTAATAAGTTAAATTTCATATTCATCTTTTAGTTAAAATCTTATGGGAAACAGAGATATGCCATTTTAAGGGAAAAAATAAATAAATATAATTAAATATATTTTTTAAAAAAAGGGAAATAAATAGAGATTTAAAAAAACAACAGACACAATTATTTAATGTTTACCATTTTACCACTTAATGCAGTGCCTTTTAAAATTAACTTACTATTTAAAAGATATGATTTATTAAATAATGAATCTTGACGACCATATTAACTAAATTTACTATTTCATTCCCACTTGTACTAAATAAACATAACTGATAGGTTTTCCGAAAGAGTTCTACCACGCTCGTCACTCAAAAATTTCATATAGCCTATAATTACGACACTGCATCGTAACACAATTGTAAGTAATACAATATTTGTAACTGCGATATGAGATAAATGACATATTATGGCACTATCCCATAAAAAGGCAAAAGCTACATAACTCATAGCGCCAATAAATAAAATTATAAATGTACTTTCTAAAATACTTTTAAAAAAACAACAAAAGCAGTCGTATTAAAAATGATATCAAGAAAATGTGCACACCATATTTACACAATAAAAGATTATAGAAAGCTGGCCGCATAAAATACAATCTTGTTATAAAGCAAATGTAATGGACCAAAATAACTCTTCCTTTTGACGCATTCATAGTTGTTTTAACAGGGAAATACTATTTTAAAAATTTAATGTCTCTATATTTACGGTTTATATTTACGGTTTTTATGCAATGTGTACAATTTCAAAAATGAATCATGTTTTTTTGTTCCCTATCTCTGATAAGGCATCATATTTTGTAAATTATATTCAATACACACACACACACACACCAGATTTTGTTTCTGAAAAAATATATATCCACATTAAAAAAAAGATTCAACCGTCTGTTAATAAGCGCATATGAAAAATGATTTAAAAGCAACTTTGGAAATGGCCTATGTTATTCCGACTTCAAAGGAATGAACATAGTTTGTTCAATTCGCAATTTGAGATTAATTAAGCGTTTTCAGGATCACTTTATTAAATTTAGTCAACTTCTGTTAATACGTTCGGTAGCGAAAGTTTATAATGTATAGTGCATACATAGCTTATGTTAACATTTTTAACGTGTAAGTTTATAGGCCATCGCTTTCCACATAAAATAAACTCGCTACATCTATGTTTTTTAAATTAAATGTCGAGTTATGAATTATATTTTTAAAAAATTGCAATTTCATTTGCACATGTAAAATATTAATACAATACATCGTGGAAAAATTGAAATAAAATGATTTAAACGCATATCTAATATATAAATATATATATATATATATATATATATATCAGTTGATGTTTGTATGTATGTTTGTTTGTATCCATTTAAAAAAAGGCCACTGTTTTGTTGACATTTTTCCAAAAGATATCTACCACTGTCGTCACTAAAAAAGCTCATATATATTTACGACACTGCATCGTAATACAATTTTAATTAATACAATATTTGCAAAAACGTTTATGAGATAATGATAATATGGCACTAACCCCCCCCCCTCAAAGACAAAATATACTTAACCTATAGCGCCAATAAATTAAATTATAAATGTTATATATGAAATGTACTTTCTAAAATACTTGAAAGTAACTAAAGTAAAGCAGTCGTATTAAAAAGAATTCAAGAAAATGTGCGCACCTATTTAGACAATAATAATAAATGGTTATAGAAGTATTCTGGCTTAATAATAATAAAAAGTCTGCTCATAACAACTGGACCAAAAATAACTCTACTTTTGTAATCATCAATATACATAATTCCCGTCGGCAGTATGTATGTGTAGATGAAAAATATTTTTAGGTTATGTTAGGTGGCACAGCGATCGATTTTGTATAAAAATATTAAATGACGTCATAGTTTTATGCTTACATTTTAATTTTTGAAAAGGCAACGATGTAAAAATATTATTTGAGGATTTATAATTATTATGAAATACTTTGTGTACATTTCATCAAGTTTAATATTTCGTATTTATCAAACACGGATAAGTCACTTATGTTAATTATGTATATTGATTCCCGTGGTATGTATGGATTGTATAGAAATATTAAATTACGTCATTGTTTTATGCTTATATTTTAATTTTTTAAAAGAAGCGTACACGAAAATGTGCACACCGTAATTAGACAATACGTATAATATTTTTTTAATGCGCACCGCTGAAAATAAAGCATTGGGGGAAAAATAAAACTTCACCAAAAATAACTCGCTTTGAACGTAATTTGAACGTCCGCGTAAAGTTGTTCAATTTAGAAATGAGGTTAAATTTTTCATTATTTGTCTCTGCATTTTATGATTATTTAATTTACGCCATTCGGGCAAAAGGAACAATTACAAAAAATAACTTAAAACCATCTCCGGGGTAAAAGGAACCGTCCTGCCAAATTTGGTCCCCGTACGTCATTTGGTTTTTCCGTGATTGTGTAACGAACAGAAAGTTGAAAAGTGAAACATACCGACATTGACATACAAACAACTGAGCTTTATATAATAATAATAATAATAATAATAAGATTTATAGTAAACAATTACTACAGTCTGCCTGCTAAATTTCAGCTCAATTTGATCACGGCAAAAGGGTAAATTAAACATGTTTAACATAATGCGCACCACACGCCAGACTAGAATAAAGATTTACAGATCGGAAATATATATATTTTTAAAAGGATAGTCAATATAATACGCACCGCGACACTCTAGTACAAAAATTTACATGATACTGATACACAGAGATAATCTAAAAATGCATTAATTTAATTACCGTACATTCGATCGTTCTGAAATTTTGATGGATCATTTTTATCGTCGACACGAGTCTGCCTGTAAATTTCAGCTCACTAGCATACGGGGAAGTGGGGTTAAAAATCGACCAAAAGTCATTTCGGCAAACAATCAAGCAGACGGCTCAGGCTCCACGAGTTAATATAAAGCAGTGCTTCTCAAACTTTTTTGTATGGCGGACCGGCAGGAATTTTTTTTTCAATGCACCAGGGACCGGTGCACTATTTTCCCTGCACTGACAATTTTTTCTGTCCTTTTTTTTTGGATAACTTCTGCGGACCGGCAACGAATGGCCCACGGACCGGAACCACTTTGAGAAGCGCTGATATAAAGGATTCAAAAAGTAATGTGCAACATACTAATTTTCAATTAGAAAATACGGCTTTTAGCGTGGGGGGGGGTCAAAGCTTTGTGACTTCATATTGGAATGGGGTCTAAGTTTTTGTGACGAAGTGTGACGTGGGGGGAGGGGGTAAAAATCGGCCAAAATCGCGTGACGTCATTTATGGACGGCCCCTCAGATAAATTACGCTCCTTTTACACAGAAGACTATTGCGTCCTACGCTTACGTATCCATGGTTAATGTATACTCTTCCATTTATAAAAAGTTTCGAATGTTGTTGAATTTATCACCCAACTCATTTTTTGTCTACGTTTCCTTACAGGAGGTTGAGGCATTTACTCTATCTACAAAACTTTCCCATCCATACCCCTAATGCTACCCCACGAATTTTTTTAAAACTTATAGTTACATGTATTAAATTTTTAGTTGAACCGTATTTTACTTATAAAGTAAATCTCTTAAATTAAAACCCCCGAAACAGTCAACAGAGTATCCAAATGGCTGCCAGGTGTCCACTTCGCACATTCCTTCGATAAACCCCTGCGGAGAAATCATTTGGGGCTTACGTCATTTGAGGCTTCTTTGGGTAGTGGTGTAGCTAGGATTAGTGTAATTCGGGGTGAAAAAAATAGTACCACCCTCTGACACTGAAAAGTTCGATAGTTAGGCTTATCGAAAATTAGGCTAGTGAAAGTGTGCAGCCCGGAGCTGGGAATGCGTCTGCCCCATTCCTGCGACACTGGCTGGGAACCTCTAAATTCAGGGGACTCGCGGCCTTTGCGCAATGATTCTCACTTATAACATAAATATGGACTGAGCAGAATATTACCTATAGTCCTATAGCCTACTAAAAGTTTGATAGAATAGTAATGTTTTATGAATCATAATTAATCGATAGTTTAAACTGCTCATAAGAAGGTTTGAAAATATTTCTTTTATCCCGATACAAAGCTTAATTAGCTATAAGCTCTTAATGAGATTGCGGATGTTTAAAATTGAAATTATATTTTTTTCAAAGCCAGTTGACGATTGAGAATAAGGTTTTTCTATTAAAAGCGTGCTGAAAAACTGATACATGGAGTGAAGGTTGTGACTATAAAGAACGCACGGTTGGAAAAATTTGTGGAGGAAGTGGCCGTTTCTGACAAGGGGATAGGGGTAAAGATCAAATGTGTCGTCACACTTTTCATTAATACATTCCGGGAAACTCTGATGCTTGAGGACTTCCTATGGCCTCTGTCCGTCTACGAAAGACGATAGATTTATCTTTATTGTTTGGAGCTCTTGGTGTGGCTGATGAGACCAATCCTCGAATGGCAGTCTCTTCTGCATGCATGTCACACACACGAATGCCGTGGGGCAATGTTAACTGGTCTTCCTCCTTGCTCCTTTTTTCAGCTGTTTCCGCCCTGGTTTTTTCCTCGGCTCTTAGTGATCCTTCTTTCACTATAGCCCACCACGGGACCTATAATATGCCAGGTTTTCCCAGTTTTGTATGTCTTTGTTGGCTGCTTTCATGTCTCTTCTGCATATGTCTGTGTAATTGAGACGCGGCCGACCAACCAACCGACCTTTTCCCTGTCGCCAGCTTGCTGTATAGCACGTCCTTGGGTATGCGACCAGTTTGCATTCTCTCGGATGTCCAAGCCATCGGAGGGGTCTTTGACTTAATATGGCTGGAATGCTGCTCATGCTTGCTTGAGCCAGGACCTCTATGGTAGGGACTTTCTCATGCCATTTGATGTCTAGGATGCCTAGTATCCTTTCATGCCTGGTATAGGTGGTACAAGACTCGCATCCATAGAGGAGTGTGCTCAGTACTCAGGTCAGGTATACCTGAAGCTTTGTTCTTGCTGGGGACAGACACAGATGGAGACAATAGTTGACTGCTGGGCTAGAAGCAGGAGAAAGAGACCTGCGGCAGGTCGCAGACGTGGACCGCCAAAAGAGGAAAAGGAGAGCTATTCAGACAACCACAGGTGCTGCCTTTTAGTGCCAGAAGTGCGGCAAAGGCTGTCATTCGCGAGTGGGCTTGTACAGCCACAGCAGAAGCTGCAGGGCCATGCGCGAGGGTCCCACAGGAGCACAGAATCTTCCGTCGTCTCACGAGACATAAGGAAAGCCAACCAACCACCAGTTCTTGCAGTGAGTTTGTCATTGGAGATTTTTTACGGATTGTGAATTTTTAATCTAGTTGCAAAGAGACCTACTTCAACGTCAACGCAGCAAAGTTTTAATTTATTTAAATTCGTTTTATTTGTTTTTTTGCACTATTTGTTCGTTGAAGAATGCTCTTTGCCGAAACGTTCACTGTTTTGTGACGTCTTGTCAGGCACACTCATTACTCATACCCTGTTTGCATGTTATTATCCATCCACTTGTGGAAAGAATCTGGCCACATCAGTGGGAGGGATAAGGGAAACGGAAATGCAATTTTCTATTATAATGGTGTTTTAGTTTCGGTCTATTATGGTGAGGAAGCGAATTGTTAAAGTGTGCAGTAGCAAAGATGCTTAATTGTTGATAAATTTATTTGATAAGGATTTGGAAAAATAATTTTAAACTGATTTAAAAAAAATAATTGATTAACCGAAAATTGTTATCCCAGTTTGAAATAGTTGGTAATGTAGGTCATTATTGACATTTTTATTATTATTTTTAGCTTATTCGTGACTTAACTTAACTGAACTGAACTAAACTAAACTTTAAACAGTTTACAGTGCTATGCACTGACTGTGACTTTACTTCCTATACACTATACACTGTTACTACTATTAGTATTAGTCTATTAAAAAAAGCGGTAAAGGCAAAGAGAACGGTTTGCTCCATATTCATATAATATTAAAATATAGGCCTAATATTATATTATATATATGAATAATATATGAAATAATTATATAATATAATAATATATCATAATTATAATCATGGCATGGTATTTTTGGCTGCTATCTATATTCTATATATTTTTTCTATTTTAATTTAAAAATAGACAACTAAACCTAACCCAGACCCTAAAACTACAACCTAATTTAAAATAAAATAATTGCACTTATTCCCTTTTCAAGTGTAAAAATACAACATTACAATCCCGGAAGTACACCTCGCTCTGCCATAACAACAATGAGCGCAACGTTCTCATTGCTTTAGTTAAAAAAGCTTTTATTTATTATTTCGATCAAACAATTCATTTGTGTATCTTGTATTTTTACTGCTACAAACAAACGAGTCAAAGTAAAGACTAGCCTAGACTAACTAATCAGTAAGGTGACCAGATTTTCCGGGGGCAAAGCGGGATGGGGGGGCAAAGCGGGATGGGGGGGCAAAGCGGGATGGGGGGGCCAAGCCGAAGCCATAAGGGGCCGTCCATAAAGTACGTCATGCTAATTTTGACCATTTTTACGTCACAAACTGTCAAAAATCTTGGAGCCCCCCCCCCAAAGTACGTCACAGTTTCGAACAAAAATTTTGTTTTTTATTAACAAAATAATTAGAATTTAATATAAAACACCGTGACGTCACACATGGCCGGACCGCCCCTCTCCCCTCTGTCACAAACTGTCACACTTTCTTACCCCCCCGGAGCGTGACGTTCTTTATGGATGGCCCCTAAACCGTTTTTAAAATTTGACTGTAAGACACTCTTTCCTGAAGAGCAAAAAAACGAAAAATAGTTTGTAACTTCGTACTGTACCTACCTCATTGCTTGAATGACATCCAGCGCAGAGCTCCTGATGTTTTAATTCGACGCAGACGCTGGGCCCTCCTGATCAGGTGCTGACCTAGGTTCATTATGTGTACAAGAATTATAGGAACTCTTGTGAAACTCAAAATTGCACTTCACTATTAACATTGCTTCTAGTGTTTCTACTTGTAATTGTGTTTTTTCATTTGTCCATATGATATTCATAGCGGAGAAAACTCTTTCAGTTACGGCGTTTGTTCCTGGGAGACACAAAACAAACTCTACAATTTTCTGCATTTGCGCACATGGTGCATCTTTATCGCTGAAATGACGGAAGATTTCAACCCATCGACAGTCAACACTAGTCTTCTTACACAATTCCAATCTGCAATCTTTTCTGGTGAAGCAAATCAGCTAACGTAGCTAACATCGACAAATAACTCATTATCATCGATTTCAACATTCGGAATCTTTCGCCCTAAAAGTTGCAGCCTCTCTTGTACTTTTTCCCATGACTTCATCTCTTTTAACGCAACCCAACTAAATGCATTCAGATCTTCAAATAGCTACAGTCCTCTTATTCAGATATTCAGCACAGTTGTAAAAATTTAAGACGGTTCTTGTAATGTCGGTTTTTCTCACCATTCCTTCCTCTTTTAATTGGGTAATCCGCACACATACTTCTTTGGGCAAACAATTTTTTGAGCTTCTCTCAGTGCCTTTGTGTATTAAATCATCCAGCGCAGAAGAGACTTCCAATACTGTTACAGTCTGTGCCTCTATGCGCAGAATTGTAGCATGAAACACTGCAGCGATATTGTGTACAAAATAGAGCCACAATTCAGCACAATGATTCTTAAAGAAGTTGCGGATGAGAGTGGTGCACTTCTCTTCTGACAAGAAATAAGATTTCTGCACAGGAAACAATTTTAAGACTCTCTCCACTGCAGGCATCAGTGATAACCATCTAGTTTTCCCATATCCTAAAATGCGCTGGTATTCTATACAGGCAAATTCGCAAAATTCTTTGAATGTCTCTACACCAGGGGTGGGCAAACTTTTTGTACGGAGGGCCGCATTGAAAACTTTATTGTTATAGGCGGGCCGCATATATATTTTGTCTACCTCAATTACCATTGAGGTCTAAATATGAATTAATGATAATAACCAAGTCCTTCTCATTTTATTTCACATTCACACTCTATTACACATGTGCACTACATTTTAAAATACGAACTGAAACAGTTTCTAATTTGATAATAAAATTTTATTATTCGTTATTATTTCAACAAAAGTTTATTGTTACTTGTCATATTAACTATGAAGAAGTAGGAACATAATTTACATATAAGCTGACCATAGAGTACCATTATAATTAATGAGAAGTATGTAACTGTTCACAATTATGGATAATGTTCTAGAACTGTGGAACCAGTTTACTGGTTGGGATTCGCATGACTGCATTCAAATTGCAGTTAGTGAAAATCGATCTGTTCTTAGCCTTGTTTATTTTCATGCAAGAAAAAGCTTGCTCACAGATGTATGAGGACCCAAATAGTGACAAGGCCTACGTTTTTTCCAGTCAAAGCAGGTGCTCCATCGGTTGTTACCTTGCTCTCTTGTTCCACACCAGCTCAGTTCCCTCAACACTGTTCTCAACAGCATTGAATAAATCCTGGTCTGTAAATGTGTCTTTGAATGGCTCAACACTAAGTAATTCTTCGTGCAGCTCAAAACGAGTGTTTATTCCCCGTATAAATACCAACAATTGTGCTGTGTTCTGTACATCAGTACTTTTGTTCAGTACTTTTGTCCAATGCTAGAGAGCACCACACAAAGTCTTTGCTTGCATCTCGAAGTTGGTGCATCAAATTGTCACTAATTTTTTCAAAATGCCTGACTACAGTTCTCCTTGATAAAAGAAGGCTATAAAATTGTGCTTTCTGTTCTGGACACATAATGCTTGCTGCATCTGACAAACATTCCTTGATGAACTCGCTGTCAAAAAAGACTTGTTCCGTTTTACAATCTAATGGGACAGCACCAAACTGGCTTCGGTTGCAGCATCTTGTATTAAAGACAGTTTGGTGAAAACAATTTGCTGCTTCTTTAAATTATTAACCAACTCCTTGCAATTCCTTTTTCTCTCTTTGTTCGTTAAATTGTGCCCGAAATCAAAACGTTTTGTTTGGTGGGGTCTTTTTAAGTTGAATTCCTTAAAGACCCTCACACACCCACGGCACATTCAAGCAGACTGCTTTGATGCAAACGCTCGTGAAGCAGTATTTAGCGGTCCATTTTTCATTTAAAAAAAGACATTCGTCCTCAATCTTTCATTTTTGGCAGTACTTATTTATAAATCAACGTCTATTCACTTTTAAATTACAATTTTGTACAATTCCGCCAATATGTAAATCGTAAACAAAAGCCACTCCTGGTTGAGCTGAAATGCAGATTTGAATAAGGATGTAAAAAATCAATGTCTAATGATCAATAATCAATTTTGGAGCCATAAAACCGATTTAATATCCCTAGATTTGAATAAAATACACGGGAAAAAAAATATAGCAAAATTCTAAAAAAATTAAAATTTTCATCGACATAAGATAACAACATGTACGTGCCTACGGGCCTCATAATATACTCTGGCGGGCCGCGCGGCCCGTAGTTTGCCCACCCCTGCTCTACATGAACAGTGTAATAATAGATTTTCATAATAACTGCTTCCACAGCAATTGGCAAGCAATCCCCTGCAGTTTGTATTGTGGACGATATGAGCAGCACAACCAATACCTAATAGTTTCTTCCCGAGATCATCTTGCAATATTGCAAACATGTTGTTTCTTCCTCTCCTTTTTAGCCCCCCAAAGTTCGTGTTTGCGTTGTCTGTGCAGAACCCAACAACCTTTTCTGTCAGACTATGTCTTTGTAATGCATTTACAAGGAAATTACAAATGGTCTCTGCTGTTTCTCTAGGAAGCGATTGCATGTCCAGGATTTTAGTTTTAACACCTGACAGTGGCACAAAATATCTTATTATCACAGGAAATAGCTTCACATCCCTATGGTCGGACGCGTCTGTAGACACTGTCACAAAATTCGCGACATTTAACTCTGCCTTAACTTGGTTCATTATATATGGACACAGCACATTTGTGATAATAGCTTCACACTTTGTTCGTGCGCAAGTGAATTTTGGATTAAAAACGTTTGCATCATCTTGGACCATTGATCTGAAGCTGTGATTATGGAAAAGCGTGTGGTACTCCAAGGTACCCTCTGCAGCAGCCAACTGAGCTTCCTTTTCACCTAACTTAGATCTTGAAAAATAGTTTGTAATTGTACCTCCTGAAGATGTCGACAATTTCAGGACGCTTTTGTGGCGATCCGTATTCAGATGCTTCACTATATCTCCCCGCCCGCTGTGAGCGACAGAGAACTGTGACCCACACTTGTCGCACCGCACGTCACTTCGTGGTCCTGCTTGCCGCTTCTAGCCTTTTTTTATGAATGGAAACTCGCTTTGCATGTCCACGTTAAATTTCGACTTTCGTTTTGGCATGACACAGCAGGGCCCTCACTAACCGCGGGTAACATCGCTTAAATTGTATTTAAAATTTTGGCTAATTTCAGAAATTTGTGTTTCAGATGGTGCTTTCTTTCTGTATGAGCTTCCTTACCAGACATTAATAATACTTGTGAAATGTTGTATTATTACTACTATACCAACATAATATTTATTAAAATAAATTTAGCCAAATTTTCACGGGTACTCAGGCGAAATTTTACTACCCGGGTATTTGCACGGCAACGGGTTGGCGGATACCTAGGCCTAGTAGCAATATTACTTGGTTACAAACTTTTAATACATTAGTTACAGAACAAACATGGTAACTGTATAATTTTACTATGATCTTGTGACAGCTAATAAACATTTTAGAAATATAACTTGGTTATAATAATGAGAGTTGTGGATATTTCAATCTAAGTCAGATTAATTTCAGTTATTTTATTGCCTGCTGCGCCCTCAACTTTTCTTAATTAAAATAAATGAGTACAATAATACTAATGACTAATGGAAATGAAAAAGTTATAAAATTTAGAATTCACGGAAATAAATCATTGTTTAAATAAATTTAAATGCCTTCTCAATCATGTGTATTAGTTAAGCTTGTATAATAATCATTAATTATATTTTACATTTCATATCTGCAAGAATTTTCAATTGACAATGAGCTTAATGGAATTATCTGATGGCTCTGAGAAGGTTAAAGCCTAGAAAATGAATGTTTCTCAAAATATGCAGCATAAAGATCGTGATACAAAAGGATGGCTAAAACGCAAAGGTGGGCGGATGAACACATGGTCTCGTCGTTATTGTGTTTTGTCAGACAAGTTCCTTTTCATGTATCTCAAGGAGGATGACAACAAGTTTAGCGACTGCATCACTCTAAATGGGCAAACAATAGTTGAACCTCCTGTTGATCCAAATGCAGAGTCTAAGCGTTGCTATTTCGATATCATCAGTGGTGAGTTTTTCGTCATATAATATTAAAAAAAATTATTGATGTATTTCATTGCATGCATTTTATTCTATTGTTTTCTATGTGAAGTGTGGTGAGCCCAGCCCCATGCATCATATTATTATAATTATGTCATATATTTTAACTTATTCTATTATCCCTGTTACATTTAAAGAACTTTATCTTAGTTCGCTGTAGAATAGCATATCAACTTTTCTTTAAAACCAAATTTCATGGTTAAAAAGTATGGCAATTTACAATGGGTTGTATTTCTTACACCAGTTTTGTAATATAAGAAATTGGCTGACATGCATGTTTCTTAACTCCTATGAAGAGCTTTTTTAATGAACACTATTCCATTTTGAAACAGTTGGTGGAGCATTTATGTGCAGAAAATTGTTAAATTACTTTGCAGCATAATCAATTATCTCTTTTTGTTACTTTCATTCTTTATCAATTAAACTATTCATTGTTGAGTTATTTCATATACTCTTTACTACAGCAACTATGTAGGCTATAATGATATTTAAAAAAAAGATATATCTGTTTATAGCTCATCATCATCAGTCCCATGACTGTTGCGGTCGTTGGGGGGGAGCGCATAGACATATCAACTATTATCAACAGATAACGATCTCCACACATGCCTATTTTGAGCGACGGCCAATAATTAATGCAATTTCATTCCTGTCCATTCCTTTATGTTATCCAGCCAGCTTTTCCGTTGTCGACCTCTTTCCTGGCCCCCTTCTACAGTGTCTTGAAGGATAATTTTGTCAGGGTATCATGTCAAAGTACATGACCGAACCATGCCATCTTGCATCTCTTAATTGTTGTTATGATGGTTTCTTGATGACCCGCAATAGAGTTTATAGCTACTTAGGGCCTAATACCATGGATGTACATTATAATGCTAAGCTTTGTTTATAATTTTGAAAGATGTATGGAAATAATTAAGTAGTTAAAAATTAAATGAATAAATTAAGTAATAAATAACTAATTTGTTAATTAAAATTCACCTGATATCAAATCTATATATATAATTCTCTACGTCGCCCAACCATGCACTTACCAAAGCGAGTATGTGCAAATGAGCATGACGAATGACCCTTGCTGGGGTCGACCAATGTCTCGAGACCAACAATGGTCCTTGCGTTCACTTGCATTGTTCCTTCACAGAATAACGTGATATTCGTAGTGTACTGGTTATCACATCCGCCTATACAGGGAAGGTCCTGGGTTCAAGCCCCAGCGAAAAATTTATTTTTTTTTAAATGTCTGTTTTTGCCTGTTCTTTTACCCCTTTTAGGCCAACATGGCTAACCCTCGCGAGAGTAGACCAATCACAGTTTATGGTTGGCAAGCTTATGTGGTAAAGGGTGGTGGGCAGGTAGATAACCACAGTGCAAATGTCTCGAAACCAACAATCGGCAGTTCCCCCCCCCCAACCGGCGTTTACTCGCGTTGTTTTGATTTCTTTGTGCTGTAGTTTGTGTCCGTTGTTTCTCCACTTTCTTTGCATTCTCCATGAGTAAGTCTTCGGCGTATGCTACGCCGTGGGGCATCTAGTATCTTATATTATAAATTCTGAGTGAATCTTGTCCATCTGCTCTCATTGGGCATCATGATGTGCTCTCAAACAAAAGACATCTATCTAGATGATTCACTGGATCTGGAAGTAAAATTTGAATTGTTGGTCTGAAATTGGAATTGGCATTATTTTACACAATATTATATTATGTGTATGTATGCAGAATACGGTTGCTTTACTCTAGCTATGTTATCAATAATTATTTAAATATTTGTGCTCATTGTTTATCCTCAGCTCAAGTTATTTTTAAGTCATCCCTGAAATGGCAGATATAAAGAAATAATTGAATACTTAATAATTGATTTTAAAATAAAACACTGTAATTTTATCAAATAAATAATTTGCAGGTTTGATACCTGTAATTTAAGTCCTTAAATACAAGTTTTTTCAAATAAATAGTTTGCAGATATACATCAACAATCATCATTATTCTAGGGAAGTTTGTGTTCAAAAATGTCTCCTCATTTTCATGGTGATGTTTATGGGTTTCTTATCATTATGTGACATTTATTATTGATTTATTCTTGATCAGCTTCAAATAAGAGTCAAGTTGATGTAGTATCACTATGTGCTGATACGGAGGAGATTAAGAAAGATTGGATTCGTGCACTGAAAAGAGCATTATATGCTGATAAGGGTGGAGGTAATTTAACCATTAGCTATTTAGTTTTGTTAAGCACTATGGATTTAAGAAAGGCTCACATAATTAAAAAAACAACAAAAACAGCAGCAGTAAAATTATAGAGAAAGAACATTGTTTGTATTGATATGTAGTTGACAGGAATTGTATATATATTCAATTAGAGGATTGTCCCCTAAGAACATTGTTTGTATTGATATGTAGTTGACACGAATTGTATATATATTCAATTACATGGATTGTCCCATAAAATAAAGTAAACATCCCGATGATTGTCAATAAATTGAACATGAGTTTAAAAGGATTATAATTAAAAGATTAAAAATGAGTTTAAAATATTTTAAAAATACATTTATTTTAAACAGTAAGATGAAAATATTTATGACTAGTAAAGATTTTTGATTTATGACAAAATTTAGAAAGTATATAAAAAAAGGCAAAATGGCTACATATTAAGATTTTAATTTATGAATGATTAAATTAAATAGTTATATAAGAAAAAAGTGAAGGGAAATGTCACTGTCTGATTGAAGACATTAAAATTAAAGATAATGAAGATAATGTTATAACAGCAAAGATGAGACCGTCAGCTCATTAATTAGTAATTGGATGATTTAGCCAAAAAGCTTTTTAATGTCTTATTTGAATTATTATATTGAATAACAATAACATTCAAAAATTACTTATTACCATTTTTATAATTTACAAAGTTTAAAGTGTTTCATTACAAATTAAGTTTGTTAACTATTCATATAAATTTACCACCTGAAGAGCTCAAGGGAAGAAACGGCTATGTCACATTTTTGTAATTTTGATATATATTCAAGTTTTAAAGTTCAAAATTATACAGATTTGTTAAAAATTAACTCAATATATTTGAATTTTTAATAGGGTCAGAGACATAATTTTTTCATAAAACCTCGTTCAGAGCATTCTATTTTTGATCCTCAGATACATGAGATAACTAAAAAAATTCAAAAATGTCACATAGCCATTTCTTCCCTTGTGGTCTTCATCTGTATATGGATTTTACTTTATCAAAATAAATAGATAAAGACTTTTTTAGAACCAATTATTTGTGAAATTGAGGAATACATTAATTGCTGTTCAAAATAATATGAGATACAGGTTTTTGAGATTATACAGGCCTCTTTGAAATATAATTTAACAGAATTGCTAATTTCATTTTTTTTTCAAGTATGGAATCCTTCTTAGGTTAAAAATTTTTTTAAAAAAATAATTAACGTATAAGTACCAGTACATTTATTTTTATTGTCAACATAATAATTAGTTTTTGTAATTGATGTGATACCATTATTTGTTTAAATCTTTTACATTAATTTGTATTTTTGAACAGCTCTCTTTAGTCAGTCCTTACAAGAAATCTTATTCTGGGAACGCAATGAAAATAGACGAATACCTTACATTGTTGACGAGTGTGTCGAGTACTTGTACAAATATGGGTTGGAAGTGGAAGGCATTTTTAGGTTTGTCATCAGTCTAAGCATTTAAAAATTATTTGGGGAATAAGTTTTGTTTACTGCCTAATATTACTTTTTAAAAAATATTTAAAAAAATTTTTTAAAAACAATTTACACATTTCGAATAAAATACACTAAAACGTACACTGGAATGTTTAAACAAGATAATTCAATTTAAAGATAATGTGTATTGGTATTGTTGAACCTGTTAACTCATCTGTGAATGAAATAACACTTTCCCTTGTAATGCCTGTGGTTTAGTGTCTACCTGGCAATCAAAGTAAAGATTTGAGGCAGGAAGTGTGTAACTTAGGAAGCCAGCAGCTGAGCTTGACATGAGATTAAAACTTAGTTGTTCATTCTTTCACAGCGGACAATGTGTTATTCATGTGTTGTCAAATGAATCTTGTTTCTTTGCCATAGGTTACCAGGACGTTTATCCGCTATTAAAGATATCATTTCCAGGTTTGAGAAAGGGGAGAAAATCAAGTTTGAGGATGAAAATGTGGATGTCCATGTGGTTGCATCTGTTTTGAAAACATTCCTAAGGGATTTACCAGACTCTATAATCCCCTGCCAGTATTTTCAGAAATTTATGAACATAGCCCTGCGCTTTATGGAATCAAATGATGTTGAGACTAAAAATCGCTGCGCTGCTGAATTGGCCGAAGGCATGAAAGTTATACCAGAGGATAATTATGTTATTTTGAAGTACATCTGTCGGTTTCTGAGAGAGGTATATATTTCTTTTCCTGTTCATCACTCGGGAAAACAATCTATCTTATTGAAATAGTTTGTTTCAGTAAAAAAAAATACTTTGAGAGGCCGATAGTTTATTGAAAAATCAAATGCTGCATATCAGTATCAGCATTTAATCATTTTAAAAATAAAAATGGTTAAACTTAGCCTTATTTCATACTGTATTTTTTCTTTTCACTTGATTGAAGTGATGTTAAATATTTTTAATTTATTGCGTCAGGGATTGGATTGGCAGAACTGTTTCTAAACTCTTTTTCACAGGTTGGTCTCTATGAGGCTTCTAACAAGATGTCAATGATGAGCCTGGGCACAGTGTTCGGCTATAACCTCATACGTCACATTGACAAAGAGAATTCACAACTGTTTCTCTGTACAGCGGACTTGGGTCAGAATCTTGTCTACATGATGTTGGAATATTTCCCAAAGGTTTGTTTTCCCTTTGTGTTGTATTCTAAGAAATTTTCTTATTGGGAGGAGAAATAAGGTGCAAAGTTTAGGGCTGTACCGGATTCAAATTTTTGAAATCCGTCAGGAGTCGGATATATGAAGTGAAATCCGTCCGGAGCTGGATTTGTAAAAATGGCCAGATTCTGGATTTGCTGAACCCGAAATCCGGTACACCCTTAGTAAAAATTAATATCTTATTTGAATTTTATACAATTTTAAGTACAGTGGGACCCACTTAACTCGAGCCCTGGTTAACTCGTCAGCTCTATTAATTCGACGTTGTTTTTTGGAACCGCCAAATTCTCTCTTTGTCTTTGCATTTTCTCATCGGTTTAATTCGATTATTTTAAGTTGCAGAACCCTAATACCTCGAGCACAAAAGAGGGTCAAATTTGCCACTTAGTGTTGGTTATCTCGATCCCCATGACCAATCGTCAGCTTTTGAAAATGTTAGATGTGATTTTTTATAACCAAGTGAAGGCATAAAATTTCTGCCTGGCTGGTGACGTCACAGCCCGCTTGCTCACAGCGATGTGTTACTAACTTAAATCGCCAGCTTTTGAAAATGTTCATATCGATAGGGCTGAACCGATCGGTTCGGCTACTCGGCATCGGCCGATTTTTGTATACTCTGAGATACTTGGCAATCGGCCGCGTAAGTGATGCAGAGTATTACGTAATTGCTCCAATAGCAAAGATGCACGCAGAATCGCATGTCTAAAACATTTAGTTTCGTATGGAATAACAAAATGTACCGTGTGCAGACTTGTTGTCATTGGCAACCATTCATCCTTCAACCTCATTTTGACTCTATTACTACTGCTTTGTTCTCATTGTTTCATTCATAAGAAGTGGCCGTGTGCAAAAGCCATTTAACTATTGGTAAGAATTAATTAAAATGTATCAAAGTTGAAGGTTCAAAAGGAGTTCCTCATTTATTTTTATACACTTTTATAGAGAAGAGTTCGCTTTGTTATGAGTCATATATAGGTCATGATAAACAAATAACGACAACGCCTTTGTGTAAAAAAAACCTCCAAAATCATGTGCATGTACATTCTCATTTATTAACGCTAGTGATGGGACGAAAAATCATAGGGTGCTTACTGTAAACAAGGCTCCCCAGATTTTAAAATATATAATATCACACACTACAGACAGTTTACCCACCCCACTCTCAATCTCCCACACCATTGTTGTTGGTTAGTCCGATTAGCACTCAAGTTACCGAAGGAATTCCGAGTCCATTGTAAGCTGAGGGGACGGACGGGGTGGGTTATTTATTTGTGTAGCTTGTAAGGAAAGTCACGCAAGTCACCAGCGGACCCTGCGCACGCGCGCGGTGTGGCGGGCAGGAGTATATGAATTCGTTATACATGTAGTTATGTACTAGGGCAGTGCTGTCCAACCTTTTTGACCCCGCGGGCCACATTTTTTTTCCTTATTAGGCCGGGGTCTGCAAGCAATTAACGTCTTAAGAAAATATTAAATGGATAAATACTTCCTACCTTATGTAACTTTGTCTCCTCATCAATACGAAAATTAACATGAATAAAAACTGTAACATATCTCTAATGTGATATTTGGCTTTGAACTGTACTTGCAATTTTCTTTCAAATGTCGTTTCAAAAATTATTCCTGTTATCTCTCAGAATTTTTTCATAAGTGAATTGCACTGATACCACAAACACAGCTTTTATTCTGGTTTCTACTATCAGAATGGTTCACACTCTCGAAATGAATACCAGTTACTGGTATTTTTCCTTTTAAAAATACAGGATGAACATTTATTCAACCCCCACCCCACCGCCCCCAACCCAGGCACGTTTATTTCAACTTGTTCACATTCCTATGCCGTGACCTGGGAATATCATATAACGCCCTGTGTGTCATTTTGATTATCCTTGTTCCTACACTGACCAGGTAGCTACAAATAAAATCCGTCGGGCCACCGCTGACCCCGATATGACCCCGCCCTGACTGAAGCAACAGAAAGACATTCTGGATTGCTGTATTCCCGTATCGGTGTATCGGATTTCAGCTAAGCCCAAGTTGCCCCATTGTTCACGTGAAACGCCAAGGACATAAATCTATCAAACCAAAAACCTCTTTTGCGGCACCCCACCCCGTCTTATTAAAAATGCCACATTTCTCAGGTAGTCTAATAAATTATAAAAAATATAAGTAAAGATAAGAAGAATTTTTACCAAGATATGGCGGGCCATTTTAGACAGGTCCGCGTGCCGCATGCGGGCCGCGGGTTGGACAGCACTGTACTAGGGGAAAAAAAAACTGCACTAACGCAATAAAGGGTTATATTTAAACTTAAACGGTCCTTAAAAACGAACGGTCTTAACAACCTTAGGAAAGAGTGAAGAAATGGGTCCCGATATTCCGATACAATTACGATTAATCGTCCCATCACTAATTAACGCACATCATGTATATAAAGAAATTTTAAGCGCAAGTTAATATTTTGCCACCATATTGGTTTTCGTTTAACTCGATGATCGGTTATCTCGGTGCCATTTTTCATACCCCGAGGCCGTCGGCTTAAGCGGGTCCCACTGTACTTTAAATATATCTTTAGATATAAACATTGGAAATTTGTTGAACAATTGTTAACTTTTAAAGCTTGAACAACATTAAGTCTTGAAAGTCAATTAAGTGCATTAATTAAGCTTGTATTTAAAGAATAAATTAATTATAACAAGATGCCACATTCATGTAAGATAACTAATGTAATGTGTCGAACACACTCTAATTTTGGTAATGTTCATCTATACATCTTGAATTCATATAAGTTCTTGATTCTCTTTCTTTTGATAATTTTTATCTGGTATCTTTCTTTTGTTGCCTTAAAAATCCCAAACATATTAAATTAACTAATAATGAAAAGTAGAGAAACAATTATGAGCAATTTTAAGATTTTTAGGATTATAAAGTTTGCATCAAATGAAATTTTTAAAACATTAAAAGTATTTCTGTTAAAAGCTAAGTTTTGGTTCTCAGGTATTCATGTTAGAATACAGTGACAAAGGTGATGCAGGAAACAATGTCCCCACCTCTGACCTGCTTCGTATGTCACGTGTCCTTGATGTCCTGCCAGTAATTCCAGTGGGCCCCAACGTGTCAACTTACAAAGAACTTGAAGGTATAGTTTTCAACTGCGGCACTCTCACCCCGCCAACTTCTTGCAGCAGTAAAGGCTCTCAGAGCTCACTGACCTATGACCTGGCCCCTGTGCCTCAACCGAGACATCCCCTGGAGGCTGATGAAGGTTCTGACGATGTCTTCAACCAGCCCAAAGTTGTTTTAAGAAAGACCAGAAACTTCAATCTCGACTTGTCGGAGCCTTTAGACGTCGGCCTGCCCCCAAGTGGCCCCAACTCCCCTTCACTGAAACCTGGGGATCACCCCGTGCCACCCAAAAGAAAGTCTAGAATTTTGCGAAACAGAAACGTGAGTGACAGAAAAAATCCAGATGGCGGATCATTGGATGGTGAGAGGTCACCTAGATCTCCAATGAGCCCAGTGGTTTTAGATCCTGAGGATGTCCTGACAGCCTTGAGCCATGCCAATCTCCCAACTGGGTGTCAAGCACTAAGTCCAGCCGGATCTTTAAAAAAATCCAAAAAATACACTAGTGAAAATACTTCAGCGGTGAATGGATCCACGTTAGTGGTGAACAGTGTTGTTTCCAATAAGGAGATTTCGATTGGTGAATCATTGACAGACGAGAGTGGGAAAGTCGGCCCCAGTACTAGTGATCTCCATACACAGGTGAATGCTTTGAAAGAAGAGCTTATTGCCAAGAGGGATCACTACAAGAAACAGGTAAATGCCTTGAAAAGCCAGCTCACTGATATAAGGGAGAAGTATGAACGTAGAATAGAGACAATGCAAATTGAAATTAACACCATGAAACAAGAGCACGAAAAAAACCTATCTGCTGAAAAGGCAGCATGTGCCCTAGCTGTTGCTGAAATAGTTGAACTCAAGGAAAAACTTCACAATTACCGAATGCAGTATGGTGATCTGTGAGCAATATTATGCAAGTTAATAAATACAAAGTTTTAATGTCAGCTTTAACTGCATATGCCAGAAAATGATAAAAAATTTAGGCTAATAATTGATCATTTAAGTTTTCTGTATGTCAGAATGTCTGGATCTATTTTAATGTATTTAGTAAATATTTATTCTAATCTTTGTTAGCCTTTATTTGTTAACAAATAGTAGTATCTTTAAAAGGCATTTGATGTTATTTGAAGGGAAAAATTAATAGTTTGCTATGAAAAAAATAATAAAACTTTAGGTAACACGATTTACCATCAAACAAGTTATGATACACAATGAATTTTTCTTTTAACATAAAATTTCCGATTTCGATGAGTGGAAATTATTAGTTGATTGTGTGTCAATATTTGTAAAGAACAGTTTATATAATATAGATTTTTAATGAATAAGTACTAATTCATTATTTAATTCTTTCTTTTTGAAGATACTTTGTCAAAATGTTTTTTTCAAAACACTAAATTCTAAACTTAAAGAAAAATATTAAGCTCACCAGGTTATTTTTTTTAATCTCACAAGATTCTATTCCTTAAATCATGTCTCTTTAAAATATTAAATGCTTAAAGAGCATTTTTTATCCCTTTAAAAAAATCTTTAGTCTTTTGTTAGTATTTTAGTAAAATATATTTTCATTTGTAAAAAAAAATCAATTTTGTTGTTACCCTATACATCATATTTCATTGATAAAAACCACACACACCTTTGTGTTGTAGTTCACCACTAGAAGTTGTCTTCACGCTATGCTATTCTGTATATTTGCTAAGAATAATTCCCTAGCTATTCAAGATAAAAAAAAGTATAATGTAATTTTCACATAACTTAATTAAAAAAAAACAATAAGATTTTAAAAACTTTTATTTCAAAAATTTTAAGTTATTTATTTTTTTTTCAAATCAACTCAAGAAAAATATTTTTTCTTAAAATTGTCTAAAGCGATTGTCTGAGTGATAAACATTTTTTGGTTTTGAGAGATTAGAAATACGCACAATATATAAAATATAAATATTATATAAATGAGTCCAACATTACAAGTTAACATGTAAAATTGAATCAACACAAAGTTATCTATCTTGTTAACTCAGTGGGGGTAACAACCTAACTTGGGGTGTGGGGGAGGGCTGGTCCCGACCTAAATGTGACCATCGCAAGACCTGAATGTGACCGTCTTAATAATTTGAAAGCTATGAGGACAGTGCTGGTCACGTTTACTGTTTTGTATATTCTCTCTCTGCATTGTTGTAAGGGCCAGTCCTGTTTTGTCACTTTATGTACACCAACATATAAGATAGTAAAATAATGAATAAACATGAGATACCAGTACAAGAAAGCTTTTAATTCTGGGCTTATGAATGATACACACCAGTTGCTTAAGCTCCTTTTCTCTTTGTTTTTTTTATATATGAAACATTAATGTGTTGTGGATAATGTCATGTCTTCCTTTTGTAAATCTGAAGATTTACTATAGATATAAAGACAATTTTAGGTATTAACACAGCATTGGATATATTTCTGTTTGATGTACTTTTGTACTGGCTTTGCCATTATACAGTGCCTTTGTCTACTAAAGTAATTTTTATCTGGTGCCAATGATGTATTATTTTGAGCACTATTGTTATTATAGTTATTACAGTTGCAGTATTAAAGTAAGCCTCTTCCCCCCTCTATTTTCTCTTTTCAGAATTTAACAATTTTGACAGAATTTCAAACTTTAAAATAACTTCCATTCATGTGTCAAATTGTTTATTTATTTCATGTGTACATTTTGTAAATAATTATGTCATCTATACTTTAAACTGTGTGGTGCTCAATTCCTAAAACATCTTTTAAAAACAATTTTGTGTTCAAATAGTTACTATTTGTTTTTGTTAATCGTAGTAGAACTACATAACAAGTGGCCCATGAAACATTCCATATTAATTTTTATGGCTTCATAATATTTTATGATCATGTTTGGTTAGAAAAAAAAATATAGTCATGATAATTAACTTATCTTAGATACATTTTTCTCCAGCTGGGCAATACTTTTTTGTATAGACTCAAATTATTTTCACAAGTG